>OX422214.1:18422945-19022945 GCA_949130495.1 Sambucus nigra | reverse complement strand
CCACCTACGCTGCCGCATATTCAGCTCTTTCTGCGTGAACAGGTACTGTAGGGACTTGTGGTCCGTGAACAGTTGGAACTTCTCCCCCAAAAGATAATGTCTCCAAATCCGTAGGGCAAATACCACTGCTGCCAACTCCAAATCATGAGTGGGGTAATTCTTCTCATGAGTCTTAAGCTTACGGGAAGCATAAGCTATGGCCTGTCTCTCCTGCTGTAATACACCTCCAAGCCCTTGCAAAGACGCATCGGTGTAAACCAAATACTCAACTCCTGGTCTCGGCAATGCTAACACAGGTGCTGAGGTCAATTTGTCCTTCAATTCATCGAATGCCAACTGACATGCATCACTCCAGATGTAGGGCACACCCTTACGAGTCAGATGTGTCAAAGGACCTGCTATCTCCGAGAAACCCCGAATAAACCTCCTGTAGTATCCTGCTAGACCCAAGAAACTACGAATCTCCGTTGGTGTCGTGGGCTGTCCCCACTCCCTCACCGCGGAGACTTTCCCCGGATCAACAGATATTCCCCCGTCAAAAATAATGTGTCCTAAAAACTGGACTTCCTTCAGCCAAAACCCGCACTTCTCATACTTTGCATACAACTCGTTCTGACGAAGTGTCTGCAAAACTTGCCTCAAATGCTCGGCGTGCTCCTCCTCTGTCTGGGAGTAAACCAGAATATCATCGATGAAGACAATGACAAACTGATCTAGGAACTCCCTGAACACTCTGTTCATCAATTCCATAAACACTGCTGGAGCGTTGGTCAAACCAAAAGGTATAACCCGAAACTCGTAAGAACCATATCTCGACAAGAATGCAGTCTTCGAGACATCCTCCTCCCGGATACGCAACTGATGGTATCCCGATTTCAAATCAATCTTCGAGAAGAAAGAAGCTCCTCTCAACTGGTCGAATAAGTCATCGATTCGAGGCAACGGATACTTATTCCGTATCGTGACCTTATTCAACTCTCGGTAGTCCACACACAATCTCAGTGAACCGTCCCTCTTCTTCACAAACAAAACTGGAGCGCCCCAAGGTGAGGTACTCCTGCGGATAAAGACCTGACCTAACAGCTGCTCTATCTGATCCCGTAACTCCCTCATCTCAGCTGGAGCCATACGGTACGGTGCGCGTGCTATAGGTCTCGTACCCGGTAGCAAATCTATAACAAAGTCTATCTCTCGACTGGGTGGTAAGCTTGGTATCTCCTGAAACACATCCGAATACTCCCTGACAACTGGGATAGAATCTAAAGGAATCACAACCTCCTTAGAGGTATCCTCCTCAATGTAATACAGATGAGCGGTCGATCCTCCCTCTGGGCGAGGCATCGCCACTACAAACATCTCTTGCCCCGGAATGGCAAAAATAATGCTCCCGCTGAAGCAATCAATCATGGCCCTATAAGCTACGAGCCAGTCCATACCGATGATCACATTGTGAACATGCATATCTAATACCAACATGTCTGCAGGTAATACCAAACCACCAATCTCTACCCCCACTCCCCGGCATATAAAGAAAATAAGTGACCCACTCCCCAATGGTGAGTCGACACACGTCACTGTGCTCTCTGCCGTAGCTAACAATCCTAAAGCTTTCGCGAAGTGTGTAGCTATAAAACAATGTGTAGCACCCGTATCAAATAATACCCGACCCATAGTGCCATGGATAGGAAACGTACCCTTAATCGCGGGCGGTGCCTGTGGAACTGTAGCCTGGTGGACGTTGTAGACACGTCCATACTGTAGCTGCCCCTGCTGAACTGGGACTGCTGGAATGGGTGGCAATGCTGCCATCTTTGGCGGTGCGGGAAACATAGGCCTCTGTGGCTCCTGGCGAGCACCCTGATGCTGCTGCTGTGGGGCCCTGCCCCTATCAGGACAATCCTGCTTCTTATGGCCAGTCTTGCCACAAACAAAACACTTCCCTGGGAAGTTCACTCCTCTCTGCCCCTGCTGTCCCCGGCCATGGTGGCCGTTACCGTTCCTCCCTTGGCCCTTCTGGCCCTGGTGAAACTGCTGCCCATTCTGCCCCTGTTGGCCCTAATGGCCGTTTGGACCCTGATGGCCCTGACGGAAACCCCCCTGTCCCTATCTGTAGTTCCCTGACCAGAACCTCTTATTATCCCCCTGCTGGGAGCCCTGCTCATTCTGTCTCTGCCCCTGACCAGATTGTGCCCCGCTGGCACCATGTCCTCTGGTCCTGCCCTGATGGCTAGACTCCCCCGACCTCTTACCCTCGGCCATATGAAAACGGTGGTCCTGGCAGTGTAATAATGCAGCGTTAACCACATCAGAATAAGTGGCCAACGATAGGTTCCCTAGCAGATGCTGACGGATCCTCCATGTCAATCCGTCCGTGAACTTCTCAATCTTCTTCTTCTCTGTTGGTATCTCGTCTGGAACGATATTCAACAGGTTAGTGAACTCGGCCTCATACTCGGCCACTGTCTTACCTTCTTGCCTCAGACTCATCAGCTTCCTCCTCATTTCCGTATGAACAGCCGACGGAAATTACTTGCGGTCGAACCGCACCCAGAACTCCTGAATCGTGAGGGTATCCCTCTCCTCCGCGGTGGTAATAGACTCCCACCACTGCAGTGCAGATCCAACTAGCTTGAAAGTAGCTAGCACCTGCTTCTGAACATCAGTGCACTCATGCATCCTCAAGTGCCTCTGCATATCCTTCCTCCATTGGCTCGAGACTACCACATCTGAGCTACCTGCAAACTCTGGCGGATGCGCTTTCGGAAAAGCGACACGTACACGCTCCCAAGCAGACGGGAATGCATTTGCCTGTACCGGCGCGGCAACCGGCGCCTGAGGTGGTGCCTGCTGAACAACGGCAATTGCGGCATTTACCGCTTGGGCTACTATAGCTGCAACCTCAGCGGCGTTCATCATGCCCTGAACTGGAGCGGGCTGGGGTTCGGGCGTTGCATCCCTGGGAACTCGTCGTGCACGTCGTGGAGGCATCTGAAATAAGAACAAAGTTTATAAGTTCGCTGTTATAAACTTAATATAGCTGAAGAACGAAGCATACAAAAAAGAATACAACAGTCCTAAAATATAGGGCTCTATATCAAAGAAACGTAGCGAAAACATAATAGTCGTACAGATCCTAAAGGACACTAGAACCTGATGCTCTGATACCACCTGTGACACCCCGACTAATTAAATACCGGGTAGCTACTCCTTTATTAAATTAATTCAAAATGCCAAGTTGGCTCAGTTAATAGCATCACTGTCGAAAACATTTTAAAGATTACTATCCACCTAGTATTTAAAAAGTAAGTGCCAAATTTCAATTTAAGTCTGATTAACATGCAACCAGTGTAATGAAGAAATAAATAACACCATTCACCATACTGAAGTAAAACGGATAACCATCACAAAGAGTAAATAAAGTCTGGAGGAAAACTCCTCACTACAATCCCATAACTGAAATAAATAACCGAATACTAAAACAATACAAATCAAAGTCTGAAAACTGTAATAGAAGAATGTCTCTAATAGAAATGGGCAACATGCCCAACAACTGATAGATAATGAATCTGGATTCCAAGTGATAGAAGCGTCTACAAGCAATTCCCTGTAGCTTCCACAAACAGCTACAGCTCGTCATCAGAATGAGAATCCTATGCTTGGTGTCCTTGTGGCTGGGCACCTAAAATGGTTTTACAACAAAAATAGATTTGAAAAGCAAACGGGTCAGAGCCCGAATGTGGAGTTATATTTTAAAAACATGCAAGTGCTTTAAAAACATTTAAAACATTAAATGCAAAGTACATGTTAGGACGTGCACTCACATGGTATTCTCACCTCTCGTCTAACTGTGCACTCCTAACGTAAGTACCCATCTATAACGACATAAACCACTAGCTAAGTGCCATCATATCTAGCTAGACTGCCATAGGTCCTACCCTTATTACTCGGTTCTATTAACATAATAACACTCGTAATTAAGTAGGGGTTTAACGTAAACTCAGATGCTCAATATGCAATATATATCACTATCAGTTAACTCGTTATATTTCTCGAAACAATACCGTAATTATATTCACAACATTAACATGAAGGTTCCCATTAATTAAGTGTATATTATTCACATCATAATTATACAATACAAGCACCCCGAGAACTAAGCTGCGGTGCACACATACTCTGCTATCCATCCCGGTACATCACGTACATAAGGATCACATATTCCGAATCTCTCAGGAATAGTTCAGATAACACAAATCACAAATAGTCGGCGAACACAGTCACATCACATGGGTCACGCACATACCTACGCTCCCACGATCAGCGGACTTATTAACATCCCAATAAGTCTTTCTCTGGCCTATGTTCATCGAGGTAACCAGTCTAAATCCGGGCAACACAAGGATTAGAGGGCCCTAAGCGAACGCAACCTCCCGTGATAGCAAGTATGGTAGGTATGTCATACACACAATCCATATACCAATACTAAGTAAACACACATCTTAGTAATACCGTATTTTAGTCGTAGTACATATTTCATTCTCGTACTAACTTATAATTATCACAATTTATACTATTCCGGTTCATCATCATACGCGCCATAGTTAATTCTCACGTCGTAGTAGACACTCACGTCTCAACCCAAACCGTCCATGTAATACAACTCTCGTATATAAATTCCTTCTCATAAATACCCAAATGTCCCAATTATATCATTACTACATCTACGGAATGATATCTATATCCTCGAATACGTTTACGGGACTCCAAAAATCAAAACAGTCCAAAAAGGCCCAGACTGCCAGCTCGTTAGAAGTCTCGTTCGAACGAGGCTGTTCGAACGAGGTTGGACTGTCAGCTCGTTAGAAGTCTCGTTCGAACGAGACTGTTCGAAAGAGATTCCAGTTCGTTCGAACGAACTGTACCTTCTAACGATATCTCATTCGAACGAGATATCGAACGAAACTACCTCTCGTTAGAAGAGACTGGTCAACTCGTTAGAAGCTCGTTCGAACGAGCTCGTTCGAACGACCTGGGGATTGCTTCTAACGACTGACCAGTTTCGGCCCAGATTTTTCCCCATCTCGTTTTTATCCATTTTTATCACTTCTAATCTCTTCCAAAGTTCATCCCAACAACGTTTTAGGGTCTCTAATTCATCCTAAACATATTCAAGTCATCTTCTAACATGTTTTCAAGGATTAATTCTCTCTAACATCAATCAAAATATAAATCTCTACACTTTTTCCCCAATTATTTCAAGAACATGAACCCTAGGTTTTTATCATCATCAAATCCCAGAATTTAATCCGTTTTAATTTCTTCCAATCATAAATATCATTAGAATAATTATCTCCCTATCATTCTACATGCAATTTTCCTCAAGATTTTCAAGTTCTATGTTCTATACTACATGGGTTTTCATATTTCATCAAGAACAAACCATAAATTCGAATTATCTAACATGGAGAGAACATTCTCTGAAATTAAATGGAATAAAGTCACTTGCCTTGGTTGTTTCTGAGTTTGGTGTAGGTTTGATGAAGTTTTTCTGCAGAATTTCTTCTCTCCAAGCTTCTCCTCCAATGGTGGCTTAAGGTGGCTAGGGTTTGATTTGGGGAACTTAGAAAACTCTTCTAATAACCTACGTAGCCTTCTAGGTTAATATGGGTTGGTTATGGGCTTAGTGGGTCAAATCCACATCAGATGTAATTAACCAATTTTCGTCACTTTTAATTCCTCAAAATGTAAAATTACCAAAATACCCTTTAAGTTGCCGGTATGGCCTAAAAATACCCCGGGACCCAAACTACACCCCCGGCTAGTGTTTTCTGACTATCTCAACCCTTCCAGACGTGTTGGCGCACTCAAAACGACCATAAGGATTATAGATTTTAAATTCACTTTTATAATTAAAATAATATACCATGACGCGGCGGTCACACGCGTCTCAACAAAATTTCCAAATTGCCGTATATAAATCTCACGACAAATTTCATAATTCAATATTCATATATAATCATATATGCACATAATCAAATACCAACTCGCATCTCGTTAGTATTTATAACCCGGATTAATTTCCAATTAATACGCATTTAATTAATTAATCCCAAAAATAAATATAGCCAAAAGTACGGGGTATTACACTTAGAAACAACAAAAATGGAGAATAATGGAGGTTTGGATTTTTTTTTATGAAGGTGAATAGTGATCTGCATATTAACTGAATCGATTTGGCCAGGGCGAATCATTTCGGCTCTTGGTCAAAAATGAAATTTACAGATCTTTTTGATACGGTCGCGTGGGCGCCGACTGCGTATTTTTCTGATTTTTTTTGTATTTATAGTGATTTTTCTACGGAAAGTTGTCCGAGATCAAAATAGTTAGTTAGAAATTAAGGCTAGGATAAATCGGGATCAATATTAAGGGGTTCTCAAATAGAGTGTTAGGACCTGTAAAGGACTTGAGGAGATATGAAAACTTTGGGTTTGTCGGAATAAATCCGAGTTATAATTTAAATGGTGATTGGATTGAATTTTGGGGTTTGGGGTTAAATATAAAACCCTAAGAAGATTTGGGGATTTCGGACTAGCCGAATCGATTCAGATAGGCCGAATCGATTCGGTACGGGACAATTGGAAAGTAGAACCATTTCGAATCGATTCGGTCCTAGCAGATTTTTGAGGTTTCCTCCTTTTAAGTTTAGGGAGACTTAATTTATGGTTTTGGAGACTATTATAGGAATTTCTTAATGGGATATTTGGACTCCTAGATGATGATTTGAGGAGGATAACTAAACCTCGGATTAATTTAGAGTGTGATCCGGGGTATGGAGTTAATTAATGTTTTGGGACAAGAGACATTCGGGTTTATGTACAAGTCCTTAAATAGCGATTTAGGTGTGAGTAATATTTAAGAGATAAAATACTTAAATATTATTATATGATTGGCAATTTTGGCCATTTATATATATTCAAGGAGCAATATATAGTATATATATATATACTATGGGATTAAACTATATATATGATATGATATAAATACATATATATATGTATGTGATGATATGTATGCATTTAGATTGGCTGCTTTCCACGGGATTTCCTTTGGTATAGGGTTGGAACATCCAGGTTATATATTACTCTAGTGCAATCCAGGGAGGTTGCGCGATGTGGGTGAATCCCCTGGCTTGAGGAGTAGGGAGAGTATAGTCCTCAGGTCATTTACGTCCCGCGTTCGAGTGAGATTTATGTGATTTCCCACTCGCAGGGGGAACTTGACTGCCTCCACCATTATGTATTTTACCAGGACTGTTGAGGATTCAGGCTGGTACCGTGGTATATGAGTAAACCCGGATTTTTTTGGATCGGCACTATGAGACTGCATCCTCGAGTTATAGCTCGGTGGGATGGTTTGTATGCATGTGTGCATGATATATTACTTGTGTATGAGAACAATGTAATATATATCTCTAATGAGAATTAAGAGATAAGGATGTTTATATAATACTCCTCAGTCCGGGAGATAGATCCGGATGTATATTATAAAGATGAAAATAAAGTAAACCTCAGTCCGGGAGATATTATCCGGATGTATATAGTGAAACGTATATAAAAATTAATATGATATGTATATTAATATATAAAAATGTATTTATACATTATTTTTCTACTACGGGCCTAATGGATCTCTACCATTAACCCTGCCAAGTAATAGTGTATCGGGGGGGTTACTTGTTTGGATTTTGCTTCGCGAGACACCCCACGCACGAACTTAGCGCAATGTTGAGAATGGAGGGAAGTTTAGCCCTTAGTACTCGGGGGTAGAGGTTCTAGTAGACGGGTTAATTAGCTTAGTTAGTCGGGGTAGCTTAACTAGAAGGTTAAGTGCGTTAGGTGTGCACTATTAGAAGAGAGGTGAGGGGTATCTCATGGGAGTGAGATACCAACTTAAATATGAGAAAACCTTTTTCTAAAAATAAAGCATTTATGCACTTGCTAAATATTTTTCAAACTTGAGCTCTGACCCGTTTATCTACTTTTCCTCTCTAGCTATATATATATATATATATATATATATATATATATATATATATATATATATATATATATATATATATATATATATATATAGGTGTCCAGACACAGGGACGCCTGAATGACATTTCCTTCGAGTCAGACGTCTGCTGCAGCAGTTGTGGATGCATACAGGTTCTCGATAGATGCATCTATCTTTGTACTCTAGATAGGAGGTACTGTATAAATATTCGGGCCATTGGCCCTATTGCATTTATTTATTCTTTTACCTCCTTTTAGTGAGGCATTCGATATGGTTGTATCATATTTGAACCGAGTGTTCGGTTAATTTTATTTCATTTCAGTTTCATTTATATAAACTGTGTGGATGTTTTAAGTTAGTGTTGTTTAAAAAGAGTAGTTAAGTAAAATTTTGACGCCAGCCTAATAGGTTATTAGTAGTTAAACGGATTTTCGACAGTGATGCTAAGAATGATCCATATGCAACTCCGGTTTTAATTTGGTACCGGAGTGATCTCCCAGTATTTTATTAGCCAAGGTGTCACAACATACTTCCCCCTAATAATGGAATTTCATCCTGAAATTCAAAACAATTAAGGTGTACCTGGTAAAAACAATTTTGGATACTTTTGGCGCGTGTCTGCCTCGCGCTCCCAACTGGACTCCTAAACATTATGATGTTCCCATTGGACCCGTATAAGTGGGACTGCCTTCGACCTCAATCACCTATCACTATGGTCTAGTATAGCCAGTGGTCTCTCCTCATAAGAATTGTCGAGCTATAAGTCAATCTCCTCTATCGCAATGTGAGTGTGGGTCAAATCATCCCAAAGATACCGCCTCAACAACGAAATGTGGAACACATCATGAATACGGTGCAAGTGCTCCGACAATCCAAGTCTGTATGACACTGATCCGATCCTCTCGATAATGGGAAATGGTACTACGTAGCTCAGAGCCAATTTCCCTTTCTTCCTGAACCTCATCACTCATTTCAAAAGAGACACTTGCAGTAATACTTGGTCCCCCATGCTAAACTCCCTGAAGAATCGCTTTGCATCGGCGTTGCTTTTCTGCCTATCATGGGCTACCCGAATGCGACTCCTGATCAACTCAATCATGGCTGACGTGTCCTAAATCACCTCTGGCTCGATTAACTTGTTGTCCCCCACCTCTAGCCAACAAGTGGGAGAACGACAAGGTCTTTCGTATAACACCTCAAACGAGGCCATGCCAATCGTAAATTGGTAGAAGTTATTATTGATGAACTCCACCAGTGGAAGGTATTGCTCCCAACCCCCTCTAAAATCAAGGACACACATGCATAGCTTATCCTCTAGAATCTGATTAGTATGCTCAGTATGCCCATCTGTCTGCAGGTGATAAGCCGTACTCAATCACAGCTCGGTACCCATAGCCTCCTAAAAGCTCTCCCAGAAGCGTGACACAAAAATCTTATCTTTTTCGGACATGATATCCAGGGGAACCCCATGCAACCTCACTATCTCAGCAATAAATAACTGGGCATACTGTCCCGTAGTGTAGTCTATCCGCACCGACAGAAAATGGGATACCTTGGTCAATCGATCCACCACTACCCATATAGATTTATGACCCCGTTGTAATATAGGCAACCCAGTAATGAAATACATGGAAATGCTCTCCTATTTACACATAGGGATCTCTAGTGGCTGAAGTAACACTGGTGTCTTCTGATGATCCACCTTTACCAGCTGACGGGGGCACACTTGGACACGAAATCCGCAATGTCCTTCTTCATCCCACTCCACCAGTTATGTCTCCTCATATCCTGGTACATCTTATCCCCTTCGGGATGTACAGTAAATTGAGATCCATGTGACTCTGTCATCACTGCAGTCCTCCCCCTCCGAGACCACTAATTTCCCATTAAATCGCAAACCCCCATCTAAACTCACTGAGTAGGACTCTGCGCCCTCGACTAGAAGCCGTACAATCTGATCCTGGAAAAATGAATCCACGGCTTGGGCCTGGATCACCCTCGTAACAATCTCTGGTGTGACTATCATGACGGACATAAAGGATCGGGTCCCTACCTCCTGATGTCCCAACTCTTTCCATTTTACCTTCCACGTTTTTACCACCTCACCTACAGGACAATGGCTCAATGCATCAGCAACTACGTTAGCCTTCCCTAGGTGGTACTGTATCTCGAACTGATAATCTTTCACAAACTTCATCCACCTGTGCTGACGTATGTTCAACTCCCACTGAGTGAACAAGTATTACAGTGAATTGTGATTTGTGAACAGGCAAAATTTATCCCCCAACAAGTAATGTCTCCAAATTCGTAAGGCAAATACGACCCCTGCTAGCTCCAAGTCGTGGGTAGGGTAATTCCTCTCATGAGGCTTGAGCTTGCGGGAGTTATAAGCTATAGCCTACTCCTCCTGCTAAAGTACTCCATGAAATCCCTGTAGGGAAGCAACAGTATACACCAGGTACTCCACTCCTGGCCTAGACAAATAAATTACGGGCATCGAAGTCAACTTATCCTTTAGCTCATCGAAAGACAACTGACAAGCGTCATCCCATATGTACGGTACTCCCTTGTGAGTCAGATTAGTCAATGGACCCTCTATCTTCGATAATCCTCGAATGAATCGTCTGTAGTACCCTGCCAATCCCAAGAAACTGCGGATCTATGATGGTGTCGTGGGATGCCCCCACTCCCTCACCATGGACATCTTCCCCGGATCTATAAATATCCCCCTAGCGAAAACCATGTGCCCTAAGAACTGGACCTCGCATAGCCAAACCCGTACTTCTCATACTTATCATATAGTTGATGTTCTCGCAGAGTCTGAAGAACCCGTCTCAAATTCTCGGCATGCTCCTCCTCAGTCTGGAAATAAATCAGAATATTATCTATGAAGACAATGACAAACTGATCCAGGAACTCTCTGAACACCCTGTTCATTAAGTCCATGAACACGGTCGGAGCATTGGTTATCCCAAGAAGCATAACCCAGAACTCGTTGAATCCATATCGCGTCAAGAAAGCAGTCTTCGACACATCTTTCTCCCTAATTTGTAACTGATGCTCTCCCGATCTCAAGTCTATCTTTGAGAAGAAGGCAACTCCTCTTAACTGGTCAAATAAGTCATCAATTCGGGGCAATGGATACTTATTCTGTATCGTGACTTTGTTCAACTCTCGGTAGTCCACACACAACCTCAATGACCCATCTCTTTTCTTCACAAACAACACGGATCACCCCAAGGCGAGGTACTCCTACAAATGAAGCCTTGTCCTAACAGCTGCTCAATCTGATCCCGCAACTCTCTCATCTCAGTTAGAGCCATACGGTATGGTGCACGGGCTATCGGTCGAGTTCCCGACATCAAATCTATAATGAAATCTATCTCTCGGCTAGGCGGTAGTCCCAATATATCCTGGAACATGTCAAAAAACTAGAGAACTACAGGAATCAAATCAATGGAGATTACTATCTCCTTAGAGGTCTCATCCTCTATATAATATAAATGGGTGGACGATCCTCCCTCAAGACGAGGCATCGCCACCAGAAACATCTCCTAACCCGAAATAGGAAAAACAATACTCCTACAGAAACAGTCTATCATGGCTCTATAAATATAAAGCCAATCCATGCCAATAATGGCGTCATGCTCGTGCATATTTAAGACTAACATATTGTGACACCCTGATTAATTAAATACCGGGTAGCTACTCCTTTGTTTAAATTAATACAAAATGTCAAGTTGGTTCAGTTCATAGCATCACTGTCGAAAACATTTAATTAATTACTAACCACCTAATGTTTAAAATAGTGAAGTGTCAAATTTTAATATTTAATTTAACCGTCAACTACATAATTTAAATCATCGTCCAACAATCATAGGAATAATCTCATAAGGTTAACAACGTAATGAAATATCTGATGTCTGGAGTAAACACCCCAATAAAGTAGCAGCAATGTAAATAAACCAAATACAATAGTCTGAATGAATAAAATCCCAAGAGTGAAATAAAATGAAAGTCTAAAACTGTTGTCTCTGAATAAGAATGGGCAACGGGCCCTAACTGGAATAAATAACTCCAAAAGAAGCAAGGATAGATGTGGAGGCATTTAATAACGATATCTTGTAACTTCCACAGCAGCTACAACACGTTAATGGAATGGAACTCCTAAGTTTGGCGTCCTTGTGGGTGGCACCTAAAATGTTTTTACAGAAAAATAGATTTGGAAGCAAACGGGTCAGAGCTTGAGGTGAAACAGTTTAGAAATACAACAAGTGATTAATTGCATTAAACAGTAAATATTATACACATATTAGTTATGTGCTCTCACATGAGTTCCTCACCCCTCAACTAATGTGCACAGCTAACGTATACCCTTAACCCATCCTAGTTATGCCACTAACGAACTAGTCCGTACTAAATTTTGTCTTCACATTATAATATAGGGTTTCTATTCGTATTACCCAAATATGTCATACGTATAACTCACATTTACATTAATCAAATTACTTAACTCAATTGTTTTACAAATTCTCCCATTTTTAACCCATATAAATATCTCAATAATTCGCATCTACCAAGCAACAGTGAACCAGTCACAAGTACATATATATCATTCTCATTACATAAATACATATATGGCACCCCTAGGCTAAGCTGCGATGCGCACATACTCTGCTATCAAATCCCAATACATCACGTACTTAAGGATCACACGTTCTGAATCGCTCAGGAACCATTTTAATAAAAATCACACATATTGGAAGTGAACATAGTTCACATACCCGAGGGTCACGAACATACCTATGCTTCCATGTTCAGCTGACTTATCAACTCACAAATAAGTCATTCAGTGTCCTACTTACTTAAGGTACCTATCTAAATCCCCCGAAGGCACACAGAGATAAGATGGTCCTTACCCGAAAATCAACCTCCCATGATAGCAAGTATGGTAGGTTTGTCATACACATAGAAGTCCATATACTAAGTATTCACACAACCTAGGTAATCATCACATTAATATAGGTATATTCCAGCCCTATATCATAAGTCTCACACATATAATAATCTCATCCCAACTATTCTACACAATAGGTTTAGCGCGATAATTCTCGTCATATAATTTCGAGTACATACCCCTATCCCAAAAAGGTTACTAAGTCTCCACTTGTCCATAAGATGAATTCAATAATTTAAGGTCCCTGTTTCTGCCTCTATCCTTAAGTTATCACTTATACAAATTTGGATTCATGTCCTCGCATCTTCTAATAGTAACTCACTCGTCGGACATTCGTAAGTTTAACACTAAGTCACAAATCGATTCTAACATGTTTCGGGATTGAAATAAACCCCTACTGGTCTTCCCTAAATCTCAATATGTTCAAATAGTCACCACCAATACTGATCAATCGACCTATGAATGTCGATCGATCGATCGATCGAACAGTTACAACCCAGATTTCCTGCGTTTTCAACCCTAGTTTTATCTCCAATTTTCATTACATGATCCCAATTTATATAGTGAATGTACCAAATGTTATATCAATCTAAATTCAAGGTTTCCAACATTCCAGGTATTACACATATCTACAGGCAAGAACTGCACATAAATAGATATATTCATCAAAGTCTCATGTTTAACCCTAGTGTAGTTTCTTTCAATTCAAGATAACCAAATACTCAATTTTAATTCGTAATTTCTATCACTAAGGTTCTGATTTAAGTCTCTATTATTTCTAGAATTTAACTACATGTAGAACCTGCCCATATTCAGATTTAATTCTCCCAATTTATGAAATTTTCAATTTTCCAAGTCTAGTCTCCAATTATAAACTACATGGATAATATATTTGTTGAATCATAACAAGTTAAATCACTTTCCTGGAAAATAGAGGTTTTGATCCTTTGGAGCACATGGTATGGGAGTGATCCTCTCTTCCCGATCTAACCGGTGGTGGTAATGGTGGTGCAAAGGGTCCAAGGATGGTGGTTCTTCTTTGGAAACTTCCTTCTCTTCCACTCTAATGGCCGTTTGTGATTTTTGGTTGTGAGAACCCTAGAAGCCCTAAGTGTTGGCTGATATAATCAGTCTAAAATTTGTGGGCTACTATTCCTCAAAAAGTCAAAATGACTAAAATACCCTCTCGGGTTGTCGGTTAGGCCTAAAATGCCCCGGGACCCACACTAAACCCCCAACTAGTTTTTTCTGACTATCTCAACCCTTACGGATATGTTGGTGCACTCAAAATGACCATACGGATGATATAAAGATAATTTACTTTTTAAATCCATTAAATTGGTTCCTGACACGACTGACACGCGCGTCCCAACTTTATTTTTGAAATTGTCGTATTTATAACTCGCGACAATATTAATAAATTCAATAATCATTTATTACCATTTTCACTCATTAATATTCAACATTATCATCATAAGCAAATACTAACTCTCGTTCCGATAGTCTTTCAATCCGAATTAATTTCCAATTATTTCTCCCATTTAATTCAATTAATCCCCAAAATAAAATCAATAAAAATACGAGGTATTACACATATCTGCAGGAAAAATTAAGCTCACAATCTCTATTCCTACTCCTTGGCATATAAAGAAAATCAACGACCTATTACCCAATGGTGAGTCTATACATGTCACTGTACTCTCTGCCGTGTCTAACAACCCCGTGGCCCATGAAAAACTAGTGGCTATGAAGCAGTGTGATGCGCCAGTGTCAAATAAAATGCGCTCCATAGTGTCATGGATAGTAAACTTACCATCAACTTCGGGTGGCACCTATGGTGCTGATGCCTAGTGGACGTTATAAACACGTCCATACTACATACCTGCTGAATTGGGACTGCTGGGATGGTTGGTAAGGCTGGTATCTGAGGTGGTGCTGGGAGGGAGGCTAGGAAGATCGGTCTCTATGGCTCCTGACGGCCACCCTGCTATTGTGGGTCCCTGTCCCCCTCGGGGAAATCCTGACGTCTATGGCCATTCTTGCCACAACCAAAGCATCTGCCCCTAAAATTTCCTCCCCTCTGTCCCTGCTGTCCTTGACCCTAATGGCCATTACCACCCTCCACTGGCCTTGTTGATACCGTTGTTAGCCCTGATGGCCCTACTGATAACAATGCTGGCCCTGCTGACTTGACTGGACCTATCTATAGCCCCCATGACCCTGCCTAGAGTCACTAGATCAAAATCTCTTTGCAGGGTCCCCCTAATGGAAACTCCGCTCACTCTGACGGACCTGCCCCTGAGCTATTGGTGCCCCACCGGCACTACCACCTCCTGTTCGGCCCTGTTGGCTTGACTCTCGGGCTCATTTTATCCCCTGCTGATGGAAGTGGTGGTCCTAGCAATGCAATAGGGTGGCGTTGAGTACATCAGTATAAGTACCCAACAATAGATTACCCAAGAGGTGCTGGCGAATCCTCCAGGTCAAACCATCCACGAACATCTGAATCTTATTCTCTTCGGTAGGTACCACATCTGGCACTATAGTAACCAATCTCGTGAACTCCTCCGCATACTCTGTGACAGTCATGACTCCCTGCTTGAGATTCAACAGTCTCCGCCTCACCTCAGTCTGCATGGCGGAAGGAAAGTATTTGCGGTCAAACCACCCCCAGAAACTCTAAATCGATATATTGTCCCTCTCCTCTGAGGTGGTAGTGGACTCCCACCACTGTAAAGCGGCCCCTACTATCTTGAAGGAAGCCAGTAGATGTCTCTGAAAATCTGTGCACTCGTATATGCAAAAATCCCTCGGGATGTCTTTCTTCCATGCAGTGGGAAACTGAGCTAGAACTGGAGCCATAGCCAGAACCTGGGGTGGGGTCGGCTGTACCACCACTAAAGCTGCATTCATCGCCTGAGCAACTATAGCAGCAACCTCGGTTGCGTTCATTGTTCCCTGAGCCTGAGATGCTAGCTGCTCTGGTTGGGCATTTCTGTCCCTCAGGGCTCGTCTCGGAGGTATCTGAAATGAGAAGGAATTTATCAGTCCATAGTTATTATTAAATCTCAAATAGAAGAAGACGTAATCGCATAAATAAGAATACAACAGTCCTAAAAGTAGGGCTTTATATCAAAGACGCTAAACTGGAAGCATAATAATCCATACATATCCTAAAGGACACTAGAACCTGATGCTCTGATACCACCTGTGACACACTACCTAATTAAATACGGGATGATCGTTACTTTATTAAACTAAATAAAAGTATTCGGTTGGTTCATTCTTAGCATCACTGTCGAAAATAATTTTTCTTTATTAATCACCTAATAAATAATTAAGCTAAGTGTCAAAACATTTAATTTTATAGATTAAGTCCTATTGTTATGATTTACTATATGAAACCATTTTTGTGAACACGGATAATAATAATGAATATCAAACCATCCAAGTGGAATAAACAGGCTTGATTAATCAATCCAAATAATATATCCCAAATCGAAGGGCAAAGAAATAATTAAAACAATCCCAACTGAAACTGAATACTGAAATAATAAAGAGTACAATCTCTCTGAACTAAAATCAAATGGAAATGGGTGACACATGCCCCATCTAAAATGACTAAGTGAAGAGCTGAGATGACAAGGATGAAGTCGTCTAAATGAAAAGACCTGCAACTCTCACACTAGTTGCAGCACGTCAACAGTTCAAAGATCTAAGTCTGACGCCCCTGTGGCTGGGCACCTGTAATACCTATATATATACAAGAGAAAGAAGAGATGAAAGGAAACAGGTCAGAGCCTGAGTGTAAAATATCTTTAAAATAGTTTAGCATGTATTTAAAATGCTTACCAGTTGATATAACATACATGTTAGTGCCTCGACACTCACTTGGGAATTCTCACCTCTCAACTAGTGTGCACGCCTAACGTACTACTGAACTAATCTAGATAAAGCTAACACAGTTAACTAGTCTAACCCAATTTCCCCTCACAAATCCTAATTCAAGTGATCGCATGACTGTAGTTTATATCTAATAGCCTTTTCTTATGAATTTACCAAGTCAGCTATGTTCATCTCAGTACAGTCTTAAGTTCTCAACCACCTAATTCATTTAATATGAATTATTCAATTTTATCTACTTACAAGCAAAGTAGATTAATCACAGGTACATATATTTATCACTCATAGGGCACCCCACATAAATCTATGGTGTTGGCATACTCTGTTATCAAGTCCCTGTATTTCTCGTACAAAAGAAAAATACTAGTTTAGAATCACTCTCGAACTGTATTAACACAAAACATACATATTGAAGGCGAACTATAGTTCCCATTCGCTAAGAGGTCAGCACATACCCTCACGTCCCTTAGGACCGTCTGAATTTCATTCTTAGATAGTGTGTACCAAGGATCCTATGTTCTAGGGTACAAGTCAATATCCCCCATAAAGGTCACATCGAGATAAGACTGTCCCGACGCGAAAACCTTCGTGATAGCAAGTAACGCGGGTATGATTAAACACAGATGTTCACATGCTATATATATACATACACTTATATATATATATATATATATATATATATATATATATACATTATTCAGATAAGTACACCCACAACCCATACATATTCTAACCATACGTGGCATATAGCGCCTGAGTTCTATGTATAATTAATTCTTTCTTTTATTTTCTCAATTACTGCAAATTCTTACGTACTTCTCGACTCTCTAAGTGCATTATTTTGGTAAATATAAAATCAGTAGGTGTACACTCTCTACCCTTCTAGTCCAAGTCATCCTTCATTCTCACAAGGACTTATTTAACATACGAACGATCTTCATCCCATTTTATACCCTCGTGAACCCTCGGTTAAATCTCATATAAAATCATACCGCCTGAACCTTGTCTACAACCCTACTGGTCCTTCCCAAGTCCCATCATGTTATTTTAGTTATGTCTAAGTGTCCTTATACATTGGGGTTGTATTACCATTTAAAAAGGAAAGAATATTCAAATTCCAGGAGGATTCCATCGATCGAAGGAAAGGGTCGATCAATTGACGTAGTCGATCGATTGACATTCGAGGTCAATCGATCGATCGAGCAGTCATTTGTATTAGAAATTCGGCACATAATGCATACGAGTTTCTTCCATTTTAATCATCAAAACCTCCATTAAAATGTCCCAAACTCCCCACCAAGCATCACAAACATTATAGTAACAGATCTGAACAATTTCTAACGTGAAATCTAAATTAAATCCTTAAGAAAACATCATTAAATGGGCACAATTCATGATTTGGTTTCTAACCCAAGTTTACCATATTAATTCAAAATTCCACATGATATTTCCAGATCTCCTTCTCTAATCATCATTAAAATTCGTGATAAATGTTCTACATGTGATAAGGATATCAGCCTAACATGATATGCAATCAAACATACGAATTCTAGTCTTCCAATTACATCAAATCTCCATAAAAACTTATAATTATCATTCCCACTCTAACATGGGTGACATATCAACTCAAGAACAAAACGATAGATACTTGCCTTGATATCAAAAGTCTGAGTTGTAGAGGATAATGAGTATATTTACGCTCCACGTTCTTCGATCTATGCGTTTGTAGTGGAATTGATGGAAATGGTGTAGGATTGATGGTTCTCCCCCTCGAAAACCTTCTCTCTTCCTTAATCTCTCACAACTCAAGTGTTTCTAACCCTCGAGGACTCCAACTTCCATTAGATATAACCCTTTAATTTTCATCATTAATTAAGGCCTAAAATTAGAAATTATTAAAATGCTATCCCAGGTTGCCGGTCAGGCCTAAAATCGTCCCGAGACCCAAACTAAACCCCCGGTTACACTTTTTTGACTATCTTGACCCTTACGGACCTATTGGTATGCTCTAAATGACCATACGGGTGACTTAGAATTAATTTACTTTTTATTTCCTTAAATTAGTCCTGACACGACTAACACACGCGTCCCGGCTTAATTTTGATAACTATCGTGTTATTCACTCGCGAAAATTTTTAATAAGTTCAACCTCATATATTACTTTACTCATTAAGTAATTTTCAACATAATTTTTATCAATAATTACTAACTCTCCTCATGCTAGTAAGTATTATTTTAAAAAAAATCCAGATTAATATTAAATTAATTTATCCCAATTTAATTTAATTAATCCCATAATTAAAGGACATAAAATATGGGGTATTACAGTATAGGATGGAGAGAGGAGAATAGACCAATTTTTGGTGTCCAAAATAGAGACAGGATCAAGTGGCTATTCATGAACAGTCGCCTCCTTTCAGATAAGTGACTCAGCAGTTGTTGGATCATGTCTATTCGAAATCGATGCAGGTGGTACAATCCTGGTTTGGTGTCTTATTGTAAATGAAATGATGCACCCTATGTGAATCTCCACGAGTCAATCCAATAGTTCAGATCAACCCGCGATGATGCGCACATGCGAAGTGCCAAGTGTGTCGTCAAAGCACCCAATGCGCCCTAAGTCGCCTAATTACCCTTTCTCATTTTGCACAAACGTGCTCCACGTATCGCGAGTAGTGGTTCTTTGCACCATCACAAAGAATCATATCGTAGCCTCTTTTGAATATAAGACTAATAGTCATCTTTTGTTTTTTAATTATATACCCTTTTACTTTCTTGTATTTTTACAGCTGACGCAACCACAAATGCGTCTAGTGTGCGTGTTATGTAGGCTTAAGTGCAAGCTTGTCGCTCAAGTAATATCCCAATAAGTCGGGTATCGATCCTCAGGGAAAAAGGACGAACGAATTAGTGACGATGTGGGAAAGATGAATAAATCCTAGCTTTGACTCTAAAAGAAACGAAAATATGATTTGGGTGATGAAACAACTACAACCAGATGCATATTTTAGAGTAACTACTGATGAAACTAAGAACTAACAACATGCAACTACGCTAATTAAACAAAATGTTGATGATAAATGGATTAAAATTTTAACTATGAGATGAGAACAAGAGGTTGGGTTACAATCCCCCACACCCTAGTATTTCACTTCATAAGATACTGGATTCGAAATTAAGATTTTAAATTAACGCAATCTTTATTAATCCTAAGCATTCCATATATGAGGGATCGTAGCCTGCACCATATAAAATCAAAGGTAAGAACAAAGCGGTGTCGCATTAACCGATATGTGCATCGTACTCCTAAGCATCCCGGTTTCCTAAGGCAAACGAGATCAAAAGTCCTACAACGGTTGCAATAGTTGCGTGATAATAAGAAAATATTGTGTATTTCATCTTTTGAACCTACGTATTTCAGCCCCCTCGGGTGCCTTAATCTCTATATTTAAGTCCGTTAACCAGACAACCTCGATTTATATTGTTAAAATGCTATATGAGGTATAATTGGGCTTTTGTAGGTATTTAGGTACTAAGTATGGAGTTCGGATGCATTCCGCTCAAGTTTCGTACGCAATCGCACGTTTAAGGGAATTTTGGTCAATTCATAGTTTGGGCACCTAGCCCAACATCTACACAGAAGTTGTATCCCTCCTCGCAAGCTTTGTCTGGCCGTGAACGAGGCACGAATCCGATTTAGAACGAAGAAGTTACGGCGATTTTAGCATAATAGAAATTCAAGCATGCCAAAACAGGAGGGAATGAGAAGACAGCACTTCTTGATCGATCGATCGATCCTTCATAATTTTTCCATCGTGGGGAGATAGTGGGCATGACTTTCAACCATCGATCGATCGATCAAAGGGATCGATAGATCGATGCCCTATTTTCTACAGATATTTTGCACTTTATTTTCTTTTTCCTTTTCTTTTCTAATTTTATTCCAACTTACTATATAACCCATTTTTGTGTAAATATTAGATATATTCAGTTTTCTTTAGTTTTAGGCTAGGGTTTGTGGGGTTTGAGAGCTTGGCTTCATTTCTCTTTGGGTTGACAACCATTTGGGGTGTGTATGTTGAACTTTCCACTTCCTTTACCATTAATAAAGTTGTTCTTGTTTAATTCTTGCTTTATAGATTAATTTACATGCTTTATTAATTAGTTTACTTGCTTTATTTCTTGCTTTCCTAGTTTAATTAGTATAAATTAGTTTAGTTCATGATGTACCCTTAGATAAATAGGGTCGGGATTTTGTTCCGCCATTTTCGGGCCCCGAGCTCCGAAAATTAGGTTTTGTGCAAAAGTGCGTCTAATTGAACCCGCGCGAATTAAAGTCAGATTATTACGCGTTTAACTTTCTCTGTCATGCATCGTTAGTGTTTATAGTGATAATCCTAATTTAATCCGCATGGGACCAATTTTCGATTAAATGTTTATTCACGCAACTTTGGTTTAAATTCCTTATTGCACGAAGTTTATGATTAATTGATAATGCTCGATTAAATTTCTCTCAAGCCGGAATTCTAATTAGTAGTCATTTTGATTCGTATGGTTGGATGCTATCCCGATCCTCGCTTTTACTTTATTTAGACTTAACTTCTCTTTTTCCTTTTATTTACAACCACCCATCATCTTTTACATTTTTATTCCTGAATTAATAATCCAATTAAAATCTGTCGAACACTCCCTGTGGATTCGATACTCGACTTACGGCTATACTTGTATCACAAGTGTAATCGTAACTTAGGTTTTTGCATAGACACGGTGAAACGAACAACAACGATCGGCGTCCTGACTGACGTCGCGTTTCGCGCGCCTATCATTGAGAAACACGATTCATCTAAGATTCTAATTCAAAAGTCTATTTCCCATTATGATGATTTACATCGGGTGGGGTTCATGTACCCCAACCCTTAAAAACTTAGCCGTACATGTTGAATCTAATGAAAAACATAAATTCTAATGTTCATGAGTGCATAATTATAAAGACAATAGACTTAAATATGCAAACAATGCTTGGAATATCGAGAAATAAGAAAAACATTCGAAGAAAAGTTAACGTAAAAGAATAGAGATGAAGAATACGAATTTTGGAAACAAAACCTTGAATTAATGGCTTAGAACTTGAATATTTGTTGAAGAAAGTGAAACCCTAGAGTTCTTGGGTGCAAGAACCCTCTAAAACTATTAAAAATCTAGCTCTCTTATGTCTGGTATCCAAAATAACTGAATACATCACGTCTTATTTAGTCATTCATATAAAAAAATTAGAATTTTGGCCCGCCGAACCGGTTCGGATTTCCTATACTTTACTGGGACGAACCGGTTCGCTTTTCCAGTATTGCCAGGAACTTTTGAGCTGGAAATTTTTTCCAAGTCTTTTCTTCTCTTTTTCCTTCTTTTTCCATAATTTCTTCCCAACTTCAAACCTTCATAACTTTTCACTCGTAGCTTGGATTTGGACACCGTTTCTTCCTGTGTGCTCATGGTACCAAGAACTTCAACTTCTTTAGGGAGTCCATGTTATGTTCTGAGTGTAAAATTATGAAATTGTCCCTCAACTTTTCTTCACTTTCTCTTCATCTTTCTTTGTTAACTTTGAGTTTTCTCCTTTCTTTTCTTGAACGAATTTCCTGCAAAATGTATGAGAAATACACAAAACTCTATGCACTGCACAGAAAAGGTTAGTAGCACTAATATGAAAGAAATCAATGGATTTTACGTTACACGAGGTGATAAAAACTTCTAAATTATGGGGATAAATGCACAATATTTATGCCTAATCAAACCCCCATAACTTAGAACTTTAATCATCCCAAGCAATGTAAAATAATTTAAGCATGTGTGAAAACCTAACCAACATGGGACATGGATAGAATACCACTTTCGCGGGTAAGCGATCGCATTTATCATATGCAACAAGCCGTTAAACCCCTAGGTTACCCTAGTAGGACGAGTTGTGTCTCGTGAGGGTTTGCAATGAATATACTCACAAAATTCATTGTTGACTCAAAGAAATTCTAAATTCACAAAAATTGTATAACTTAAACTTTCTGAAAAATAGTCACCATAAATTTGCATTCGTAAGTCTCAAATTTTTTTTGTACATGTGAAGCCAAAAATTAAACCTTAGATTTCCACTGATTGGTCATTCCGTTACTTTCCAAAAATTTATTTTGATTCAAGTGCTCAGGGGATGCTCTCATAAATGAATCACTCAGAATGTGAGTATCTCTTTCGTTGTGCGTGATTTATAAGAGTAATTGTAATAAAATGCAATTTCAGGCACACGAATTTGAAGGACGAACTATTTGAGGTGTAGGTATCTCATCAACGGGCTATGATTATTGGGAAACCGGAACCATTATGTCTAATACACACATTTAATCTCTCCTAATATCTTGCCTTAACTCTCCACGTGGTAACCAATTTCGCTATTCGGGCTTGGTTAGGACTTTTTCGAGTTATAAGGTGCAATGGGTAATATTGGGAATGGTTGGGAACTTCGGAATTTGAAAATTTTCTTAGTGTGTCCATTTGTGCTTTTTCCGGGCTATTGCTCATTTTCTCTACTTTTTCATTTTTTTTTTCTTTTCTTTTTCTTGCTATTTTTGTTTAGCATTCTTCTATTTTTTTCTTTTATTGCCCCTTTTTTATGCACTTTTCGAACTTTATTTGATGAATATTCGATTTTCACAATTCCGGGCTAATTGGGTGTTTCGAGTTTGTCAAACGAAGGGGAAAATTTCATTTGGCTCAATTTGGGTGGCAAAAAGGGATAAATTTTTCACAACTTTTTTTGGCCAATATTTTTGGGTATCAAACGATGGCCTACTTCATTGCCTGAATCATTAATTGCGTTACCATATGCGTCTCGAGGTGAATTAAATTTAGCGATTTATTTAGTGCATTTCTCAAAACGACATTCCATTTCCCATAATCGATCAAAGTGAAGGAATTGAGATCACGGCGACTTGTTCTATCCGCTAAAATGAACTTTGAGTTAACAATTAACTCGGATTGATTTATAAACTCACAAAAAATGATAAGCTCAAAATCTCACCGGATTTTTCAGTCTCCACATTTATTCATTAGGTTGTCAATTCACGTTCAATTTCCATCCTTAGTCACTTTTGGCTTTGTGTGTTTGATTTTTTTTCAAATTCGAGACTTTAAATAAAATAAAGGTGATATTTTTGAAAAGTTTAAACTCTAATTTTTATTTATTTTGAAGAAAAAATATTTTTGAATTTTTTAGATTTGTTTTTTTTTGCCATTTTTGGAATTTTTGATTGATAAAAGCGCAGTGTATCCCCCTCACTTAGGCATTTGCATCATCCCGAGGTAAAACAGACGACAAAATAAAAATTTTAAGTAGGGAGAGGATACAAGCAAGGAACAACGTACAAAATGCAATAATGGAAAGAAATCACAAAACACACCACTGAAACAAACCAATTTCCATTTATAGCTAATGTAAGCATAAAGAACTGTAGTAAAAAAAGGAAAGAAGAAAACCATAACATAACCAACACAAAACAAGCAACCTAAAGGGCGGGTGTGTTGGGTGGGCCGGGAGCATTGGGGCCCTATGGATCATAAAAATAGGTGGGGAAAGAGACATTTGGGCCCACTTGCAACCGATATAATTCCTCTTGGAGGCATATCATCATAGAGGTATCGCGACGATATTCATTCACGAACAAATAAAATCGCCCCTCGAGTCGAGAAATCCACCCATTGAGGTCGTCCCCTTCCGGATCATAATCAGGATCCTCGTCCTCATTGTACTCTTCATCTTTGCTCCCCATTTCAACATCTTCGACCACCGGTGGTGGGTGCAACACCTCCATTTGGCGCACACTCCGAGTGATGGACTCAAATCCAATGGGCTTGGGAAGACGGGGTTACGATGCCAGTGGCTGAATTTCGGCGATCTTTAGGAGTAAGGTGATGAACCGGGCATATAGTAGAGCCGTTTTGCCCTTTTTGTCCATGGTAGCAGCGATGATTTCCGAGTAAAATATACGCGGGATATTGATTGTACTCAAGTTGTCAAGACGGTGGTAGAGGAAATTTCCATGGCGGATGCGAATGGAGGAATTGTTGGAGGTTTAGAGAGTAGCCCCATAAGCGATAATAAATGTGAACCGGGTGGTCTCATCTAGGTTGCCGACCACAAAAGTGTCGCTGTACCAAATGTGGTTGGGTACGATGCGTTCGATGCATTGGTTCTTCGGGATTGGGTTGCCATAGGTGGGATAGTCAAAGTTGGTTGGAAATGGATCATTGTCGACGCTCATGATTTGGGCGACCATGGAGAGAGAAAATGGGATGGGTACCCCGTCCACATAAGCTTGATACGCATTTTCATAAATGTGGATGAGAGTGACATAAAAGCCCGTACCTCGTTCATCCACAAGTCCTCGCCGGGATTGGGAAGGAATTGACGCCACCGTTGGTGGCGAAAGAGGGCGTTCACGGCTTGGGGAAGTCCCTCCCAATTAATGGCTCTCTCAATGTGGGTAGTGCGAGAACATGAGAAAAATTCCTCCACCCATCGGCTTTCTTGAAGTGAATGGTAACCATTATCTCCATCATGGAGGATTTCGGTGGAATCATATTTGATGGGAAATTCATCATTGTCCTTTGGAGTGGTTGAATGGGGAAGAATAGAGGTGTGAGAGGAAGGAGTATGGAGGTGTGAGAGTGATGGGGGTAAAGGGTGTGTATTTATAGGTAGGATGGGGGTAATTGGAGGGAAGAATTTGAAGGGAAAAAGGTGAGGGGAGAAGGATTTGGGGGGAAAGGGTGAGGGAGTGTATGGGAAAAGGGGGGAAGTATGGGAAAGAGGCATATGGGGATTGCCTATTTTCTGCACCTGACTGGGCGTACCAGTTCGGGTCAGGGGCGAATAGGTTCGATTAAATTATTTTTTTATTCAAACCCAGGGGCGAACGAGTTCGGCCCTAATATCTAGGAAAGGGTGAACTGGTTCAGATTTCCAGTGTGCCTGTAACTTTGACATCCTAAAAAAAACTAAGTGCTGGAGCCCCGAAAATCCCATTTTTCCAAAAAATTTCAAAACACTCTTCCTATCACCTAATCTTATAAAACACAAAAAACTCACCTTGCCTTGCATGGAATTCTTCTAAAATGTGTGTTTGTGCATCTCCTCGGACTCGACTCGAACCCTAACCAATTATAACTAACTTAACCTATACAAACCTACTATACACAAGATTCACCCCATACGCATCGAGGGTGCGACGACCTCTCAAATTCAGCTCACTCTACCCCGTAAATGGGGTCCGATAACCAAATGGTGTCGACTTCTTCCACATATGCCTAAATTATGACTTTAGGCACTGTCCATTGACCTTGAACGTACTTCCTCCTTTTGGTTCTTCCAATTCCACGGCTCCGTGGGGGAATGCATTCTTTACAATGAATGGGCGAGTCCATCGGGACCGCAATTTTCCCGAAAATAGGTGAAGTCGAGAATTATAGAGGAGCACTTTTTTCCTGGGAAGAAACTCTTTTTGTTGAATAATTTTATCGTGTGTGAGTTTCATCCTTTCTTTGGAAATCTTAGTGTTCTCATACGCGTCATTGCGTATCTCCTCTAACTCATTCAATTGAAGCTTGCGAGCTTCACCGGCTTTGTCCATGTCGTAGTTCACCCTCTTAATGGCCCAATACGCTTTGTGCTCCAACTTAATGGGAATATGGCAGCGTTTACCATACACAAAGAGAAACGGGGACATTCCGAGTGGGTTCTTGTATGCGGTACGGTAAGGCCATAGCGAATCGTTCAATCAAAGGGACCAATCTTTCCGGTTAGGATTGACGGTCTTCTCGAGTATGTTTTTGATTTCACGATTCCCCAACTCGGCGTGATAGGCGAACTTTTTGGTGTTTTTGTCGTTGTGTGAAAAGCTCCTCTAATCAAAACCTCAATTACTTACAAAAATTAAACAATACTAGAGTGCAGCGGTAAGTAAGGGAATCAATCTGAATCTAAGGATGAAACATACATGAGAGGCATGCAATTCATTTGTTTATTATTCTCTTTTTCGATTTTTGCATTTTCTATTTTTTTTTTGGCTTTTTCAAATATTAAAACTATTTTTGAGATTAGGTGAAATAAGTCTAAACTAAATCAAGGATGTAAATAACTAACTAAAAAGTAAGTGAAGAACTTAAGTAAATCTAACTAAATAAAAATCTAAAATATGATATGAGTGAGAAAATAAAAGTGAGGATTAACAAGGGATAGAATGACACCATATATTTTAGCTAATTAAAATTAACTAATTCATTAAAATTAATTATCCCAAGTTAGTATCAAAATCACAAATCAACTCTCGTTGCAAATGTAATTTTGACAATAATATTTTAGAAAATTAAATTTAACACTCCTACAACTCTTGAAATGTAGATCCAAATATCATCTAACAAATCACTCGCTAGGATCGATCAATTAAACTAGTTTAAATCATAAAAGTAAGACTAGAGTTGAAATTAAAGGAATAATACCACACATGAGAAACCCTTATCTCTAGTTCGAATCTAAAATGGGTATTATAACTATAATTTCGATTTTCTCTCGAAAATCATTTACCCTCTCTCGAGGTGTAAATTAAAATGTAAGAGTGCAAAATTAATCATCAAAGGGACATTTAATTTAAATTAATTAATTAAATTAGGATTGATATCAAATAATGGGTCGCCCCACCCCTTGAAAGGGGTTTTATCCTAGTATGATATTAAACAATTTGAACAAATAATCAAAGGCTAATAAAATAAGATAGAAGAGAATAGAACAATCGAACCCAATCTCATGAAGTGAAATTGAACTCTAATTTCTTTTAAATCAAGCACCATCCATCCAATATGAGCATCCAACAATAATCAATTCAATATAATACTCAATTAAATTACTCACAATTTATCCTCACAAATCTCTAAAGATAAAAATAAAAGCTATTTACAAAATATTTCCCTAATTTATTTTCTACTCTAATCTAAAAAAAACTAAAATGGTGTTTCTCTCTCTAAAATTTTCTCTTTAAAAAAATTATCTTCTTTCAAAATGGTCTTCCTTTTCATTAAATAGTAGGCATGGAGCTAAGGGTAAATTGGGTACGGATAAAATGTGGGTGATCATGGGGTGTGTGCACATGAGGTTTGAGAGGTGTGTGGTTACAAAAATCTGATTTGGGTGAGGGCAATTTTGGGATTAAAGAAGGTGCATGTGGGAAGTGGTGTTTTGGGAGTATAATGGGAATTGGGTTAAAAGGAGTTTTAAATGGGTTTATTAAACATGTGGGTTTTATGTTTGTGGTTTGCAGAATCGTGGGTTTTATTTGGTCTTTAGATGGGGTTGAGCAGGTCAGGCCGGTGGTGGTTGGGTCAGATAGTGTGAACACGGGTTGGTCGCGGGTTGCACAGGGGTCGACCCAGGAGAGATGCTCGTGGATTTCAGCGAGTTGGTCCGACAGAGTGGCTAGCCGAGTTTGGTTTCGGGGTATCGGAGCAGTTGTGAGTCTCGGGTATACCCGAGTTGAATTCGTGTTGTGGGCAATGGCTCGCGGTTTAAATGGGTCCGGTTATGGGTTTTATTTTGTTGGGTTTGTTGGGAGGTATAAGGTTGGATTGAGATTGGTGTTTGTGGTGAAATGGGTGGTTAGGAGAGAGAGAGGGGTTGGAGGTTTAATGGAGGTTAGGAAAGAGAAGATGGGGGTTTGAAGATGATGATGAATATTGAATAAGGTGGGGAGTTTTTGTGTGTGGTTGAGTGTAGGATAGTGTGGTGTGGGTGAGGGGGTAGTTTAGGTGTGTGTTGGGGTGTATGGTATTTGGGTGTGAGTGAGGGTGAGTGTTTAGTTTAGGTTTGAGTGAGTGTAGGATAGTGTGGAGTGTGTGCGTTTAATTTGTGACCCTAAAAATAAAAATAAACCTAATAAAATAAAATTAAGTAAAATAAAAACCAAAATAAAATAAAGATAAAAATCTAGTAAACTACTAAAGACTGATCCTAAAAATAAAAAGAAATAAAAATAAACATTAAAAATCTAATAAAACTAAAAAACAAAAATCCTAAATAAAAAATATAAAAGAAACAAAATAAAATTAAAAATCTAAAAATAAATCCTAATATAATAAAACTAAAGAAAGATAAAATCTAATAAAACTAGAAAATAAATTCCTAAAAACTAATCCTAATAAAAATCAAATGAAGATAAAAATTAAAAACTAATAAAAATCAAAATCGAAATAAAGAAATAGAAAAATAGAAAATAAATCCTAGAAAATTCTAAATAAATATAAAAATAAAAACGAATGAAACAAAAATCTAAAAAAAACAAAAGTACAAACACAACACACACACAGGGTTCGGGTGACGATTTGAGCTAGGTTAGGCTAGGCTAGGGTTATGGGATTGGTCATTAGCTCCATGAATTGCATATCTGACTTGATTTAGATCATTTGAATCCGTAAGATGCACTTGACCTATAAGATAAACATATAAGCATATAACACCCATTTTGTCGAGAATTAGCAATTAAAAACGGTCTATTCGGGGTATTATTTGAACACTTTTGGGTGCTTATCACTCGGCCTTCCCATTCGTTTGTGGGTGATAGGTCGTTCTAACCTTTAGAACGACACCATACTTTCTCATAAGTTTCTCAAACGGCTTGTTACAAAAGTGGGTGACATTATCACTGGTTATCTCTTTCGGTGCACCTAAGTGAGAAAGTATTTGTTCCTGCAGAAACCTAATCACCACATTTTTGTCATTAGTCTTGGTGACTATAGCTTCCACCCATTTACAAACATAGTCTACTGCGACTAGGATTTATAGGTAGCCAAAGGACGGGGGGAAAGGGCCCATGAAGTCAATACCCTAGCAGTCAAAGATCATAATGAGTGTCGGGGATAATGGCATCATGTCTCGTCGGGTAATCATCCCCATCCGTTGACACCTATCGCAATATTTACAACAATTGTTTACATCCCAAAACATTGTGGGCCAGTACAAGCCGCTTTGGAGAATCTTAGCGGTTGTCTTTTTCATAAAAAAGTGTCCTCCACGTGCTTCTGAATGACAGAATTGGATGACCTTTGGAATCTCGTCATCTGGTACGCATCATCGGATAATTTGTTCGGGGCAATATTTAAAAAAGAGTGGATCATCGTAGAAAAACATGTGCAACCAAGTAATGAACCTCTTCTTATCTTGCGGTGTCCAATCGAGAGGGACGGCTCCCATGACAAGATAGTTCACTATATCCGTAAACCAGGGTAAAGAAGAGGTGGCAAAGAGTTGCTCATCCGGGAAGTATTCGTCTATGGGTGTAGGATCAAGAGGTACGTCAGACGAAAGCCGTGATAAGTGATTGGCTACGACGTTTTCTACTCCTTTTTTTGTCTCTAATAGAGAGATTAAACTCTTGTAGGAGTAGGATCCACCTTATGAGGCGCGACTTTGCGTCTTTCTTTGCAAGGAGATATTTTAGAGTCGCGTGGTCGGTGAAATAGCTGATGGGGGAACCAATGAGATAGGATCGAAATTTATCTAGAGCAAAGACTACCTCTAAAAATCTACTATGCAAGCCGGACTCTTATCGAACCACAACTCAACTACTCCACCACGGAGAAGTTGACATGAGCCTTTTTGTCTTTCCTTTGGCCCAAAATATCCCCTATCGTAAAATCGCTAGCATCACACATGAGCTCGAATGGTAAGGACCAATCCGTGGCTTGCATGATAGGAGCGGAAACAAGCATGCTCTTCAATTTTTCAAAAGCACTTTGGCATGCTTCATTCCACTCGAATGGGGTGTCCTTCATAAGAAGGCTGCCTAAGGGTCTAGCAATAGCGCTAAAGTCCTTAATGAACCTTCTGTAGAACCCCGCATGGCCTAAGAAAGAGCGCACATATTTTAGCAATTTTGGTGGGGGTAGGTCAGCTATGACATCAATTTTTGCTCTAACCACCTCGATCCCTTTGGATGACACTATGTGGACACGAACTATACCCTCAGTTACCATGAAATGGAATTTCTCCCAATTCAGCACTAAGTTCTTCTCCACACATCGGGCTAGTACTTTCTCAAGATTAGCTAAACATAGATCAAAAGAGGTGACAAAAATGCTAAAGTCATCCATGAACAACTCCAGCCCTCTCTCAATCATGTCTCTGAATAAGCTCAACATGCACCTTTGAAAGGTCACTGGTGCATTACACAAGAAGAATGGCATACGTTTGTAGGCAAACATACCAAAGGGGCAAGTGAAAGTTATTTTTTCATGATCAAGTACGTCTACCTCAATCTGGTTATATCCAGAATAACCATCTAGAAAGCAGTAATAAGGGTGGCCCGCTACTATTTCAATTATTTAATCGATAAATGGCAAGGGTAAATGGTCTTTCCTAGTTCCTGCATTGAGTTTCCAGTAATAAATGCAAACGCGCCACCCGGTGATGGTACGTTGGGGAACTATCTCTCCCTTGGAATTTTCAAACACTGTCATGCCCGACTTCTTCGAGACGACTTGAATGGGGCTCACCCACTTGCTAAACGAGATTGGGTAGATAATCTCAGCATCTAACAATTTGATGATTTCGTCCCTCACCACCTATTTCATAGTGGGGTTTAGCCTTTTTTGCATTTCTCTCGAGCGCTTCACATCCTCCTCGAGGTGAATCTTGTGAGTGAAAATTAGAGGGCTTATCCCCTTTAGATCAACTATACACCAACCAAAAGCACCTTGGTGATTCCTCAAGATCTTTAATAGCTTACCCTCCTGCTCTTCATCTAAGCTAGAGAAGACAATAACAGGAAATGTCTCACCCTCTCCTAGGAAAGCATATTTAACATTGGGGGGTAGTTTCTTCAACTCGAGAGTCGGGAATGTGTCGCTAGAGGGCACCATGCATTCCTCCCTCGATGGTAACTCTTCGAATCGAGAAACCCAACTTACGACTACTGCATCCTCGTTCGACGCTCTCTCATCAAGTAGTTCACGTAACTCCTCAACCTCTCAAACTCGGTATAAGTTCCCTCGCTCTCATGGATAGAAATTAAACAAGCTTCTAAAGTGTCTCCACAAAAGTTTTCTTCAATGTGTTCTTCCACGATCTCATCAATTAAGCTCACCGCGTGAAATTCATCTTCTTCCCCTGCCTGTTAGGCTATGTTGAAGATGTTAGTCTCCATTGTCATATTCCCAAAGGTGAGTTATATTTTCCCATTTCGAGTATTAATTAGTGCATTAGTCATAGCTAAGAATGGGTGACTAAGAATGATGGAGAGATGTTTACTCGAGGTGAAGGAGGGCTCTGTGTCCCAAGTGACAAAATCTAAAAAAAAGTAGAAAGTGTCCACCTGGACTATCACATCCTCGACTATGCCTCTCTGTATTCTCGCGGTTCGATCCGCCAATTGGAGAGTGATCCTTATGGGCTTAAGGTCGCCCAGATCAAGTTGCCTATAAACTGAGTACAGGAGGATATTAACACTTTCCCCCAAGTTGAGAAAGGCCTTTTCAATTTTATTCTCTCCAATGGTGCTGGAAATGGTGGGTGCACCAGGATATTTAAATTTAGGTGGGAGATCGTTAAGAAGAACTAAGCTCACGTTCTGTACTAGAAACACATTTTTATTTACCTCCATCCTCCTCTTAACTGTCAATAAGTCTTTTATGACTTTTGCATAAGCTAGAATTTGCCTTATTGCATCAAGGAAAGGTAAATTTATTTCATGTTTTTAAGCACTTCTAGCACTTCATCACGGGTTGTCCCTTTTTGGGGAGGAAATAATCTTTGAGGGAATGGCGCGGCATAGGGTGTCTTGATAATTACCTCGGGCTCACTAGTGTCTTCTTTATCACTCTCATTCAAGGGGATATCTTTGGCCTCTTTCGTGCCGGGTGAAGTCTCCTTGTCTTTTGATGCGTCGTGTGGAGAAGGTGATAAATCAACAACTCTCCCACTACGAAGAGTGGTTACTGATTGGCAATGCTCCTAATGTTTTGTAGAGGAGGAGCTAACACTAGGTTGACCTTCGGGATGTCTTTGGCCCTGGGCAGGAAACTTTCCCTTCTCTTGGATACTCAATGAAGATTGCAACTTGGAGATGTCCGCGTTCATATCGGCGAACATGCGATCATATCTAGCATTGGTTGCACTCTGTGAGTTGATAAACTGGTTTATTGTATCCTCGAGGTTCCTCCACGGTGGAGTAATATATGGAGCTGGAGGAGGTGGTGCTTGCTAAAATTGAGGAGGGGTGGAGGTGGAATAACCTGTGAATGTGGGTTCATCACAGCTTGTGGTTGTCCATAGTTAAAACCAGGGTGGTTTCTCCACGAAGGGTCTTATGAGTTCGCATGTGGGGCGTTAAAATTTCCCTTGAATCCTCCTATTGCATCCACCTGCTCGGTGTGCAGGGCTTTGTAGGTAGAAATCATAGGGCATTCCATTGTGGAATGACCGGCCTCACGGATAGAACACACCTTTTCTTTTGCGACACGGTTGGATCCGGAGATATCTCTCAACGAGATATCAAGTAAATCTTTCATATCTCTCTGAAACTGATCAAATTGATGGTCTATTAAGGTATTTCTATCCAATTGGTATAGACTGAATGCAGTCAGAATGATAGATGCTTGTCTAGGACGGACTTGGGTATTAGGATCAGATGTGTCCCATGCTTGAGTAGTCTCTGCAACATACTTAAGATGGGCTTTAGCATCATTAGAGTTTAATTCCCAGAATCGTCGTTCGCACATAGTTTGCACAAGTTGTTTAGAATTCACTGTCAACCCATTATGGAAGAAAGAGATCAAGTGGTGTTTTTCAAATCCATGATGGGGGCATGCGCCTACCAACTCTTAAAATCATTCCCAAAACTTGTCAAAAGGCTCATTATCTTGTTGTCGGAAAGCTTGGATTTGAGTCTTGACAGAGTTGGTCTTGTGCGATGGGTATAATTTTGAGAGAAATTTGGATTGCATATCATTCCAAGAAATAACAGAGTTCGGAGGTAGAGACCATAACCAAGTCTTAGCTTTATCCATTAAGGAAAAAGGGAAAAGCTTTAGGCGAACGACATCCTGCGTGCAAGCTTGGTCACTAAATGTCTCGCACGCCTCTTCGAACTCTCTTATGTGAAGGTATGGTTTCTCCGAATCCATGCCATGGAAAGTAGGGAGAATCTGTATCATCCCATTGCGGAAGTGGAACTGACGGCATTATACGAAAGTAAAATGCAAACAGCGGTGACAGTTCATTCAGGAAAGAGTAAGTCTTTCATGGGACGATAGGGTGGATTTCCCTCTCTAGTGCCAAAACTTGCGGCGTCAGACATCGCACTCTCTTTAAATGACTCGGAATACTCACTCGGTGTCCTAGATGTATGACTCAATGATTGACTCAAGGTGCAACTACCAATAGAGTTCTCAGGAGTAGGAAGCGGAACCCAAAACTGTGGAAAGCGAGGCGTATGGGGACTGTAAAGATTTACTCAACAATTGGATTTTTGTAAATTCTGGTTGGTGTATTTTGAGGAGTTTGTGTATGTTCAGGATTTTGCATTAAAGGATTTTGAGAGATGATTTGACTTTATTTTTTTTATTTTGAATTTTTGGTCTAAGCTTTAGATTAACTCGATCTACCCTAAGTCTACCTAATTCCCCGGCAACGGCGACCACAAATGTGTCCAGTGTGCGTGCTATGTAGGCTCAAGTGCAAGCCTGTCGCTCAAGTAATATCCCGATAAGTTAGGTATCGATCCTCGGGAAAAAAGGACGAACGAATTCGTGATGACGTGGAAAATATGAAGAAATCCTAGCCTTGACTCTAAAAGAAACGAAAATATGATTTAGGTGATGAAACAACTACAACTAGATGCAAATTTTAGAGTAACTACTGATGAAACAAAGAACTAACAACATGCAGCTACGCTAATTAAACAAAATGTTAATGATAAATGGAATAAAAATTTAACTATGAGACGAGAACAAGAGGTTGGGTTACAATCCCCCACACCCTAGTATTTCACTTCATAGGATACTAGATTCGGAATTAAGATTTTAAATGAACCCAATCTTTATTAATCCTAAGCATTCCATATATGAAGGATCGTAGCCCGCACCATATTAAATCAAAGGCAAGAACAAAGCGGTGTCGCATTAATCGATACACTCATCGCACTCTTAAGCATCTCGGTTACCTAGGGCAAACGAGATCAAAAGTCCTACAACGGTTACAATAGTTACGCAAGACGATTCATCTAAGATTCTAATTCAAAAGTCTATTTCCCATTATGGTGAATTACATAGGGTGGAGTTCATGCACCCAAACCCTTAAAAGCTTAGCCAGACATGTTGAATCTAATGAAAAACATAAAGTCTAATGTGCATTAGTGTATAATTATAAAGAGAATAGACTTAAACATGCAAACAATGCTTCGAATATCGGGAAATAAGATAAACATGTAAAGGAAAGTTAACCTAAAAGAATTGAGATGAAGAATACGAATTTTGGAAATAAAACCTTGAATTAATGGCTTAGAACTTGAATATTTGTTGAAGAAAGTGAAACCCTAAAGTTCTTAGGTGCAAGAACCCTCTAAAACTATTATAAAACTCGCTCTCTTATGTCTGGTATCCAAAATAACTGAATACATCACTTCTTATTTAGTCATTCATCCATGGACAACTCTATTTGTGAAATAAAAAAAAATAGAATTTTAGCCCGCCGAACCGATTAGGATTTCCTAAACCGATTCGCTTTTCCAATATTGGCAGGAACTTTTGAGCTGGAAATTTTTTCCAAGTCTTCTCTTCTCTTTTTGCTTCTTTTTCCATGATTTCTTCCCAATTCAAACCTTCATAACTTTTCACTCGTAGCTTGGATTTGGACACCGTTTCTTCCTGTGCGCTCATGGTACCAAGAACTTCAACTTCTTCAGTGAGTCCATGTCCAGTTCTGAGTGTAAAATTACAAAATTTTTGCTCAACTTTCCTTCTCTTGCTCTTCATCTTTCTTTCTCGACTTTAGTTTTCTCCTTTCTTTTCTTGAATGAATTTTCTGCAAAATGTATGAGAAATACACAAAACTCTATGCACTGCATATAAAAGGTAGCACTAATATGAAAGAAATCAATGGATTTTACGTTACACGAGGTGATAAAAACTTCTAAATTAAGGGGATAAATACACAATATTTATGCCCAATCAGCAGCCTTAGTCCAGAGGTGGGTCCAACTGGAAAGTTGAAGAGATTTCAATAACAAGAACACTGGAAAAAATGGCACCTCAATTCGAGCTACAGTGAAAAAGTAATGAGCAATTGAAGATGAGAAAAGATCCCGTCATGAATTTTACAGGTGGTCCGAACCACCCTGGAAAAGGATCCGGACCGAGTATAAAGCAAGTTCTGTATGAAAATTGAAGGCAATCTGGACCTTTTTCCCAAAAAGGATTCGGACCGCATGGCTAAAAAGTTCTGAATAAAAAAGGGGTCCGATCCGGACCTTTTATCCAAAAATGATCCGGACCACCCTTGCCTAAACTTCACTATTTAAAATAAAGGGGGGATCTTGACCGCCTTGTCCGATGGATCCGGACCACTTGGGATTTCCTTGAATTTTCTTTCCTTTTTTCTCAGAGTTTTAAGCGGGTGAATCTCTCGAAAATTTCGGAGCTATTTATGCTAGGTTGTTACACAATAATAAGAGTTCGATTTTTTAGTTCTCTAATTAGGAGTAGAGGGTTTTTGTAGTGAAAAACCCTAGTTTTCCATAAGAAAATTTTGCTGTAAGGATTTGAATCATATTTCTGTAATTCAAGTAACATCTTTCCTTTAAGTTTTCAATTGCTCATTAGTTTGATTGTTGATTTGATTCTGCAATTATCTTTTCATCTATTTTCTTTAGACTTAATGTTTAATTTCTTAAAAACCATATCTTTCTCTAAGTTAATCATGTCCAGCTAATTTTCTAAGGGTTGGGATGCATGAATCCAGCCCGATGTCTTTTACAAGTGCTTAAAATTAATTTTTGAATTAAATAATTGATTAAATCATGTTGTGTGGTGATCACAACCATTGTAGAGATTTTTATCTCATTTGCCCTAGGTAACCGTGAATTTTATCATAAAGACTCTGTATGAGACTCAAGCAAGAAAAATAATGTCGGTATAGGAATCGAGACGGAGGTTAGCTAAACTAGGCTCATGTCAATGTTTGACAAAAAAATAGATAACATACCATTAAATTTAGTTTTAATCATATATATATATATATATATATATATCTAAATATCACAACCAACTAATACCAACACTAATGAACCCTACCCCCTAATAACCACTAGTGGCCCACAAATCCAAATTGACCCTTTCCATTTTTATAAAAGGAACATAACACATTATATACACAATCAACAAAACCTTATGACTGCAAATATATTGGGAAATTTATGTTTCCAGACCTTTGAGATTGAACATTAAGAAAATTTGGTAAATCAAACCCGTAAACGTAAAATCACACACACGCACACACCCACTGCCCCACCACTTCCCACCCCACACCCCTGCCCCAACCCCCTGCCCCCTCCCACACACACGCACACACACACACACCATCACACACAAATGCACACATACTCCCCCCCCCCCAACACCCACACACATGACAAAAATAAGAGTTCTACTCACACATATATACACATATAATGGAAAGAGAGAGGGAGAGAAAAAGGTACCTTAGAGAGAGAGAGAGAGAGAACAGCCGTGCAAGAGAGGGGGAAAAGGAGGAAATTGGAAACAGTGGGAAAAAAAGAGGGGGTAGGGTTTTTTACTGACAAATTTGTCACGGGTCTATCAAGGTCTTTGACTATGACAACTTTCAAAAGTTGTCATGGTCATTGACCGTGACAAACTAAAGTCACGAACTTGTCACGGTCAATGACCGTGACAAAAAATGAGTATTTTTTTGTCACGGTTAATGACCGTGACAAGGCTGGCCGGCTCAAAGGTAACAATTTGGCCTTTTTGGTGTAGTGAGGACTATGGGTTACGGTTAAGGTCCGTGATCATCTGGGGCGTGACCATTTTGGTGGGTCACGAACCAAATCCGTGACTAATCCGGGGGTCACGGGTCAATGGTCATGAACTTTATCCCTGACCCATACACATTGTTATTCACGGCTTTTAGCCGTGACCCAATCCATGGCATCCCAAAGACGGTCACGGCTCTATGTCTTGACTTTAATTATACGTGACAAAAAAATGGTCATGGCTTTAGGTCATGACCTTTGTTATACGTCACAAAAAAAAATGGTCATGACTTTAGGCTGTGACCCACTTTATAAGTTACAAAAAAAATAAAAATGGTTATGGACTTTGTCCATGACCATTTTTAACTATAATAAAAAAAATAGGCATAATTTACTTTGTTTTCTGGACATTCTAAAACCTGTTAATACAAAACATGCGTAATGTAAAGCCCGCGCGGCTATAAAATTTAACAATAAAATTATAAAAAGCCCACACGGCCATAAAACTAAACAATATAATTATAAAAGCCTGCACAAGCATAAAATTAAACAGTAAAATTATAAAAGTTCACACTCCCGTAACATATAAAAAAAGAATACTGAATTTCAACAACATTATATAAACAATCTTCCTGTTGTAAACCATTTCCTTTTTCGTGTGTTCCACGTGGATAAAAGCAAACGATACAATGTTATCCTGCAAAAAAATAGGAAACAAAAAAGATATGATATCAGTAACCAAACAATTTCAAAAAAATCGTATTCAAGCTGAAAAATTGTATATACAAGTTGTAATTATCGTCATATTCTCAAATAGGGAATTTCGTGACCACGTGGTGAGTTCCTGCGAATTACATTGGTCCCATGCGAGGCGTCCGTGCCTCCAACGGGACCGTTTAGGAGGTGTTTAGAACTTTTACCCTCTAACGGAAAGTTTTTAAGCCTAAGTCTAGATATTTTTAAATTATCATCATATTCTCAAATCATGAGTCTCGTGACCACGCAGTCGGTTCATGCGGGTTACATTGGTCCCGTGCGAGGTGTCTGTATCCCAGGCTGTTTGGGCGGTGTTTTGAATTTTCTCCCTCTGACGGTAAGTTTTTAAACCTAAGTCTAGATATTTTCAAATTATCATCATATTCTCAAAAATGGGAGTCTTGTGAACATGCAATCAGTTCCTGTGAGTTGCATTGTGTGACAACCTGCTCACCAAAATATGGGGCTGCCAGCCCGATACTCCAATATAATTGGAATCATACTCAGCATCGCAATAATATAAAAAGTATACAGGATAACCACTCAATATTTCAAAAAACGGGTTGCCAAAAATTTTGGTTTTAAAGATAAGAAAAGAATTTAAACAACCCAATTTAAAAAGAAAGTGGAAATCCAGAAGAAAATTATATCACATATGCATCAAATGTACAATAAGGGACCGAATATGCTATCGGCCAACAGACTCATACTACAATATTAAACAAGTTCAATAAATTACATAATACAGTACATTAGGCAATTACAAACGCTTGGGCCTCACACCCGAGTAAATGACCCGATCATAACTAGAGTGCAAGAATGACGACATCTATACCGAGTATCCCGTAATATCCGCAAAGTATCACGGCTCTCCAAAAACACCGGAATAGGAAAGTCAGAACGGGCGTCCTTGCGGTGGAGCACCTGAGCGGATACAATATTCATGCATAACAAGAAATATGAACGGGTCAGGGCCCGATTTTATATGATCACCAGATAAATAACGAGTATGACAGTTATGAATAGTAAATCATGACTAAAAGAAATAAGAATATACCTACACAATTTAAAGCATAAGCTAAGACATTTTAAATAATCATAAATCTAATTTAGTTATGCAGGAGAATAGGAATGATTAATATTAATTAAAAGCTTTCAACACGTACACTAATTCATTTCATAATTCCATTCCTTATTAGGAAAATATAATTACAATTATAAGCTATTTATGGCTTTTATCTCAATCATATGCTCTTTATGGCATTCCATTCCTTATCAGGAATATAATCATTCTCATATGCTCTTTATGACATCTATCATACATCAAGTCCCACTTGATTAAGAATTGTTATATTCATATACATATAACAATTTCAAGACCGTCCCTCCGGGTTTCCCCACTGGACGCGCCCCTAAATGACCATCATCTTCCAGGGCCTATATACCAAGACAACTTGGGCACCTACAACGCAAGACGTCGGGAAGCGGACATATGCCTGTGGGAGAGTCATAACCACACCTGAAATTACCTCACCAGCACAAAAAAAATACAACAACGCTCATATGGCCTAGGACTATATCCACCCTGCATTCACTAGCCAGGGGCTTCACCTCACGCGCAAACTTCCTTATGATGGCATTTAGAGAGGTGTGTTTATGTAAATTACCATTTACCATGTTCATGATTAAGTAAATTATCATTTACCAAAATCAATACCATTTCCATTTCATTTTCATTTTCATTTTTCATATGTATGTTTCATTTTGTACGAAACCATAATCATTTTCATTTGTAAAATACATCATATTTTATCCGGAGCCATACGTAATACATCTTATCAATGTAACCTCAATGAATGAATAAAGTTTCAATTTATTCTCCCGAGATTCGTTTGTGGTGCTATTGTAAACCATCAAGACTAACAAAGCTCAATTGAGCTCCTAAAATCTCCCAAACACAACCCTATAACTCCTAGTCTCATAATAATCAACTAAAAGAAAAGAATGCCCTAACATCAATTGGCATACCCCCAAAACAACCCCATATAAACCATTTCTACTCTAGGGTGGTTACCCAACTCATCTAGGACTCGAGAACTCTAAGTTTACTTCATATAAGAAGGTTTCTAGGTTCTAAGCCTAAAGAAAAAGGATAAAAGTTGAGTTAAAAAAAACAACCCAAAGAAAACAGCCTGATTCCGAATCGATTCGCCCTAGGCAGCGAATCGAATCAATTCGAATAACAAAACCAACATTCTGCAATTGGCCGAATCGATTCGACCTTAACCCGAATCGATTCAGATTTGCAGACCTGTAGCCTGACCCCTTAGCGAATAGATCCGCCCTAGGGCCGAATCGATTCGCCCCTGCGAATTTGCCAAGAATGGCTTACGGGTTATAAACCCTAGTTTTTCCCCAAAACTCAAATTTCTTCCATTTTTACACACATCCATCAACAGTAATCTACCCCAAATCATCCTACATGATTATCAACTACTAGAATCCACAATTTCATCATCATAAACTAAGATTGGGGTTAAAACACCATAAATTCCATTTTTGATCCATAAATGCTAATACACAACTATCACACAATTTACTCATCTTAAATCATATATTAGCAAGTAGAATACTTGCCTTGAGGTATAAATCTCAGATTTTCTCTTGGTAGAAGCAATCCCAAATCTTTAATCTCCAAATCTCTCTTCTTTCTCCTCTTTTCTCTTCCTCTCTATTTCTCTCTTTTTCTCTCTATGTTTAAGACATATAATAAAATCGAGGCTTAACACAAATCTTCAACTTAAAAATGCTAATGCTCCATAAAAATGACTCATATCTACACATTTAAGTTAAAACCAGTCAAAAGTGTCTGGAACATGAAAATACGATATGGCACGTATTTTGACTGTCTCGCACATTTCGGGACTAACTGCGCCCTCTAAATTGGCATCCGGCAATTTTATAAATTATTTCGAGTTTCAGTTTCATTTAAACCTTAAAAATGACACTATAAAACATGCAACATGATGATATTTACTTACACATACAATAAATATGCAACAACCCAGTAAATATTAACTTTCAACTCATTCAATTAATATTTACTCTAGTTCCAACATTTTATATAATTACTTCATCCGGTAAATTAATATAAAATGAGTCTCTTAAAAGCGAGGGTTGTTACACATTGGTCCCGTGCGAGGTGTTCGGGCCTCTCACGGGACCGTTTGGGGGTGTTTTAGGTTTTCTCCCCCTAACGGTAAGTTTTTACGCTTGAGTCTAGATATTTTCAAATTATCGTCATATTCTCAAACTGAGAGTCCCGTGACCACGATAACCAATAATTATTCAACATATTATCCAACAATCAAACCAATAATTATCCCATACTCCATCTAATTATCACGTACTCCTTCTAACAAACTATCCAACAATAAGCAAATAACCAATAATTATCCAACAGCCAAACTAAACAAAACCAATAATTATATATCAATTATATAACTACTTCAGTTAAAGTAAACAGTACCTGGTTCTTGCAATCCAAGAAGGCCATTAAATAGAGTCTTGTGAATATCTGATTAGACCAAATTGATCCTAGAGCCCTTAGAGTATTCTTTTACATATACATTTGTTCATTAGTTTAGTTTCTTTGATACAATCTTCAGAAAATGAAGCTAATTTAACTTCATTTTATGAAGACTGCATCAATGAAATTGATCAACAAATGTACATGTATAGGAACACGAGGAAATTGAGTTGGGTCAATTTGATCTGATCACAAACTCAAATGACTCTACTCTCAAACCAAGCGTCTTGTGAAAGTAACAAAACATTCGACTGAACATAACATATTATCGAAAGTGAACCTACATAAATCATATTGAACATTTGTAAAAGTAACTAAACATTAAATTTTTACAACTGAAACAAAACCAATATTTTTACAACTAAAGAAAAAAGAAATTATTACAACTAAAACAAAAAAAATTGTTATTAACTTGCTCAAAAAATAAACAGGCCAAACAATAAAAGAGTTTGTGTAATTCATCAATTCCCTCACTTCCCCGCTGTCAACGAGCACAAGTGCATCGCCGCAGTCGGTGTATATTTCACCGACCATTCTTTGAGCATCACCCCTCTCTAAAGGTCGGCCGAGTACTGGAATTCCAGCAACCATGAATGAGTGTGCACACCTCAATAATCCTCGTCTTGCTCAGGTCCTTGAAATAGTACTGTTGGCCATAGTCACCGTGAGTTGTTGACGATAATCCAAGTCCCATGACAGGCAGAGGCACAAGGAAAGGGAATATTGGAGGGGTCGACATTTAGGAAGGGAATGTTGGAGGAGTTGGCATTTAGGAGGGGAATATTGGATGATGCAGCATTTAGGATGGGAATGTTGAAGGAGGGGGCGTTTGGGAAGGGAAAATTGAAGGGGAAGGATAGGGAAAACCTTGAGGAGGCATCGTGGGCCTATAACCTTGAAAAAGACTCACAAGTTACCCAATTTGATCCGACAAGATTCCCACGTTATTTTTAATCTCTTGAACATCCTTAAAGGTCTTGAACTATTTTTCCTCAATGGACAAAACATGATCCTTGACCGAAGAAAGCTTGCCCACGAAAGGTGCGGTGTGTTGAAATTTTATTTTTGTCATATGTGAGCGAACACCACTCGTCCTCCCCCTTTTGTTCTTTTCAAAGGTCTGGGTCAGGGCATCATTTTCAAGGCCAAAGTCATCAGTAGGGCTCGAATAGGACTGATTATTTATGGCTTCTATTGATTCCAGCGTCTTATCCAAGTGCAACGGAAATTTATTATCTTTGTCCCGTTGAGAATGAACGAATAATTTGGCCCAATTTGGTTATATACCAGAATCTGGACCATCCTTTGTCCGAATCTCCCATTCATTTCTCAAATCCTCATAAGACTTGGATCACAGCCTGTGGATAACAATTTTTTATGCCCTAATTTTTTGTTTTGCTCCCTTTGCACCAACTTTTTCTCATTCTCCTCATTCTCTAAAAAATTATTCCACTGCTCCACCGGCATTCCAAAATTGGGAGGAACTCCCTCTTTAAAAGCCAAAATATCGGAGCTCACTGCCTCCTTCAGGAAATGTTTCTTTCGAAGGTTTCTCCTGTATGTCCTCAGTGCTTCAGCAACGCGAGATAGAACCTTACTCTTAGCACGGTTGGAAAATGAGAAATGCTTGCAGAGTTGATCATATATGTCATCTTTGACGGCTTGATCAATAAGGTTCCATTTGGCTGGTCCACCGACTCCTACGTTCATTTTACCCAATGATAAAGACTTTAAAGTTCAGAACGTCATTTCTATCATCCGTAAGGTTTTTCCCGAGAAGGGAGAACCCAATGAGCTTCTTTTGGACTGAATAGGAGGCATCAAGATCATTATATGGGGGCGTTGGAGCAACGGGACTGCTAGATGAGGGCGGTTAAGCACTTGGAGTTGACTTGGTGAGGACTGAACCATTGGTGGAGTTGTGAATTCCTTAACAATTGGTGTTGACAATTCAGGTTGGGAACAAGATGGTGAACCTCATTGCGGTGTCATCTCTTCACTCGACTCCCTTGGGTTGTTTCCTCTCGACATTATCTACCAAAATGAAAAACCATAAGTGACTAAATAATATTTCAGTGTAAGACATTAGAATATGTTCAATGTGTTTAATCTCTATCCATTCGGTATTAGTTTTTAAGAACCTATGAATTTTTACACGTGGCCAACTAGGAGGAAGGGCATCTATGATTGATTTGTAGATATCTGTGACATGAACTTGAAATCCCATCTTTTTAAACTTGTTGGCAATATTCAATTTTATGTGCATATGGCGTGAGACATCACAGTCTATGTCAATGCTTTATGTAGGCAATTGTATCCATAACGGGTGGATTTATTTTTTCACCTTCCCCAATAACATAACCAAGGTCGGGGCTACGTTGGGATTATTTGTGTGAAATATATTTTGGATATCATCCCAATTTTTTGGTGGGGAAAATAGAATATGATCGAATAGGTAATTTTACTGGAGATTAACTCCACAATTTACAAGTTAGTTAAATTGTTCGATCTTTTTATTTCCATACCTAAAAATATGAGTACCCTCTATATGGCGCTCATTAATAAAAGAGTTATGTGTGCAGTCCAATTGCAACCTCTCCCACTCTTGTTGCCAGTGATTATCACCGTATCTCATTTTTTTTCTTAGAAAAGTATACGATTGCGTGAATATGAGTCCTACAATTAACAGCTCTAATTAATCAATAACTATTAATTCAAACATATGAGGTATAAGGGTATATTAGTTTGATTAAGGTTTCGATTCATCACTACCCTACTCTCAACCTTGCATTTTGGATCTCATCAATGTGAAATCCCAACAACAGGAGAAGTGGGTAAAATGCCAAATTGACAAGTATGTACATTTCGAGTCATTAAAATTTTGGGACATTTACACTTTGGGGTCCACTAGTTCTTCATATTAACCTATTGGGGTACATTAGTTCTCGTAATTACTCATTGGAGTCCACAAGTTCTTTTCTTTTCATATTTTTAATAATTAATATTTTTTTCCATTTAGGAAGATCCGTTTTAAATTCTCCCTCATATGTATACAAGAATTGCTAAAATTGAAAAGTCAAAAACTAAAACCCACGGATGGATAGCCTTTCAATACCATACCCTTACACCCTGAATATATAAACCCCAATATAATATAATGACACGCATATAACCCACAACATGGTAGACGTAATTTTTTTTTTACTTATTAAAAATTCATTTAGTTATTTTTTATCAAAATAATATAATGTCTAGGGTTTTGAACAATATTTTGTAAAAAAAAATAACTCTCAACACAATGTCTAAGGTATATTGATTTATAAATCACCTTTTCTTGAAAAATAATTATACATACGTACCATACCCTTACACCCCGAGTATATAACCCCCAATATAATATGATGACACGCATATGACCCACAACACGATAGACGTAAATTTTTTCTACTTATTTAAATCCATTTAATTATTTTTTTTGTCCAAAAAAATATAACGTCTATGGTTTTAAACAATATTTTGTCAAAAAAAAGTAACCCCAATACAATGTCTATGGTTTATTGAATATACACTAAAATACACACACATGCACACATAACATAAAACTACACACACATATACACATATATACAAAACATTAGGGTTTAACACACAGATACACACAGACACACATATACACATAAATACACACATATATACAAAACATTAGGTTTTAATACAAAATATATACAAAAATTAGGGTTGCCTTTGACATTGAGAGAGAGAGTGCCGAAATCGCCAAGATTGAGAGAGAGACTATCGAGATGAGAGAGAGAGTCAAGGGTTTGAAGCGGGAAGAGAAATGAAAGTTGGGGAGTGTTTTTAATATAAAAAACTGACCTAGGGCCGTGTCCCACCACCATGATCAATTAATTATTTGAGTAAGCAACCAGATGGTCACGGTCGTCAGCCGTGACCCATGCATTGAGATGATCATGGCCCCAAGCCGTGACTCACTGGGTGTGTATTATGGTATTGGTCACAACCTTAGTCCGTGACCGTACTGTGACCAAACTTAGAGGGAACTTTGACGCGAATTTGGCGCCAAGATCATCATGCCTTGGTCACGAACCAAATCCCTGACTAGTGTGGGTTACGGCTTTGGCCTGAAACCACTTCCAAGAGCATCCATGACCATACTAGGTCATGGATATGCTCATGCGATATTTGATATGGTCACTGCATTGGTCCGTGACCCCCAAGGTGTGACCATTCGCAGGATTTGGTGTAGTGAGGGGATCTACTAAATTCTTGTTCGTTTCAACATAGTCAACTGTAATTACTCCTTCTTTGGTTAATTGCCTCAAAATTTGATGCATTAGACTAATGTGTCTAGATTTTCCATTATAGGTTTTGCTTGAAACCTTCTATATTGCAGCCTGGTTATCACAATTAATCATAATAACAGGAGATGGATTTTTCCATAAAGGAATATCAAATAATAAGTTTTTAAGCCATTCCTCATCTTTACTGGCATCTTTTAGGGCTATGAATTCTAATTTCATTATTAAAGAAGACACTCATATTTGTTTCTTGGATCTCCAAAAAATAACCGTTCCTCCTGGCGTAAATACCCAAACAGTCGTAGACTTGGATTTTGATTCGAGGTTATTCCAACTAGAATCACTATATCCTTATAATGCATATGGATGCATAATGTAAGTCATAATCCATAGTCCTCTTCAGGTATCTAAGTAATCTAGAAACTGCATTCCAATGTCCTAGTCCTGGATTACTTGTAAATCTGTATAGTATACCTACAGTATAGGCAATGTCTGGTCTAGTGCAATGCATTATTTACATAAGACTTCCAATGACACAAGCATATTTAGGTTGATCTATAGTACGTTCAATATTTTTCAATAATTTGAAACTAGGATCAACTAGTGTGCTTGTTTTTAAAAACCTTTTCAATATAGTGAGATTTATATAATACTAATTTTTTTACTATTTTGATTCCAAGAATCACATTAGCTTCCCTAAGATCCTTTATATCAAAGTTTGATGATAGAAACCTCTTAGTTTCTTCCACATATTTGAGGCTTAACCTAAATATAAGTATGTCATTCACGTATAAGAAAATGATGACACCAACACCATTATCAAAGTTACTATTGATAAATTTATTGACACCAACACCATTGTCAAAATCATGGGATCATATTATCTTATCAAACTTTTCATGCCATGGCGTAGGAACTTGTTCAAGGCCATAAAGATATTTAACTAGTTTACACACTTTCTTTTCTTAGCCAGGCAAAATAAATGCTTCAGGTTGTTCCATGTAATCTCTTCTTCTAAATCACCATTTAAAAAAAATACACATCCACCGACTCAATAGTTTCTTGAGTTTCAAAATTCAGAAATCTGTAAGTTGTACAACTGTTAGAATATCCGATAAAAATACATTTGTAAGTCCTATTTCCTAACTTGGGTCTTTTAGGTTCGGGTTTTCTTACATAAGCAAGACATCCCCAAGATTTGAGACGTTTAAGATTATGTTTACGATTAAACCATAATTCATATGGTGTAATATCCTTATTTTTCAACGGAACTCTATTTAGAATATAACGTGCACATAAAATTGCTTCACTCCACATAGACAAAGGCAACCCAGAACTGATTAACATTGCATTCATTATTTCAACTAAAGTAATATTTTTCCTTTCCAGTGTTCCATTTTGTTGCGGTGTGTATGGTATCGTGACTTGATTGATTATTCCATGAGTATTATTAAATTGAATAAACTCATTTGAGTAGTAATCACCACCTCTATCGGATCGTAGGATTTTGATTTTTCGATTTTATTGAGTTTTAACTTCTGCTTTACAAATTAGAAATTTCTCAAATACTTCATCGTTACTTTTAAGTAAATATGTATGTGCATATATAGAGTAATCATTGATAAAAGTTAAAAAAAAATATTTATTTCCTTCACGGGTGACGTTACTCTTCATATCACATATATCACTATGTATAAGATCAAGCATTTCAAATGTCTTCTCAACAGATTTAAATGACTTTCTTCATTGAGCACAAATTTCACATTTATTGTAATGGTCAATTTTACAATAACAAATTAATCCTAGATTAGTCATATTTTTAATACTTCTATAATTAACATGACCGAATCAATTATGCCATAAAAAATATAATCAACCATATAAACAGAACTACTATCATTTATTATATTAAATTTGATCAAGTTATTATAAGAGTACCCTTTGCCAATGAACTGGTCATTCTTAGATAGGACAAGCTTATCCAACTCATACACAAGTTTGAACCCTTTCTTATTGAGATGGTCTCCTCACATAAGATTTTTACACATTTCTCGTACATGAAGTACATTAATTAAAGTAACAACCTTCCAAGACGTCAATTTCGATTCCACTATGCCCTTTCCAATTACTTTAGTTCAGACGTTATTTGCCCTTTTTACTTCTTTTTAATTGATCTATTTATATGTTTTGAAAAGAGAACGATCTTTGCAGATATGAATGGTTGCGTCGGTATCTAACTACCATCCATTTTCATTATCCATAGAATTTGCTTTACACACCATCGCAATAAGATCTTCAACATTGTTGGCATCCTTTGCCACTTGTTTTCCCTTAAATGTCATATTTTTTAATCGACATTCTCGAGCAAAATGACCCGATTTGTCAAAAAAGTAGCATTTACCCTTCTTCTTTTTATTTGCACCCTAGTTCTGGAAATTTGAATCATTCTTTGCTTTAAGTTTGGAATCTTTGGTAATCTTGAATTTTTTATCCTCAACCATATTTGCCTTCGAATGATTATCACGTTGATCTTCCTTCTTCTCCTGAATATGGGAATCTTCTTCAATACGAAGATGGCGAATAAGGGATTCAACTATGTATGTATTTTCATCGTGATTAATTTTCTTCTTAAAGTCATTCCAAGTGGAAGGAAGTTTAGAACCAACCAGCCCCACTTAAAATTCATCTTGCAGATTTATTCCAGTGGCTGTGAGATCACCAACTATTTGTGGTAGTCCATGGGCTTGTGCAACGATAGATTTATCATTAGACAACTTATAATTTATTTAGTTAGAAACAAGAAACTTATGGTCACTCGCTTCCTCGTTTTAATACTTATTCTCCAATGCCTTCCATAATTCCTTTTTCGTAGTAATCATTTGATGTGCACTATAAAGAGTTTGATATTACGCATTAAGAATATGTCCTCGACACATAAATTCGTCTTCTTTCCTCTTCACACGTTTTTGCTTGATATCTTCAGTATCTTCGGGTGTGGGTTCGGGAAGAGGTTCAAGTCTATCATCAAAAATATACTCAAGTTTGAGAGATGTGAGAAAGAACATGATTTTCTCTTTCCAACGGGTGGAATTTTTGCCACCAAAATGATCTAGTCGAACCAAATTTTGACTCACACCTTGGATAGACTGTGCCACCTTTCCTTCCATATTTATTTTCAAAAGAATATTGCCTAAAACTATTGGAAATTTATTAAAGGAATAAAAAAATAATGAATTCAAGTTACTGCAAGGCACGTTCAGGGAACGTTGTCTTTTAGGCAATATTTCTCCCCTTCAGGATGAAACCCGCGAGTACACAACGGAGTTTGTAATAGAAATTTGTCTTCATGATACAATGCAGTGATGTTGCTTGTTTTATGCAAACTATATACGGTTTGATAAAATCAAAAACACTCTAAAATGTTAACCTGATAATGCCAAAAGGTAGAGGGTGGAGAGAGGAGAACATAGCAATTTTCGGTATCCAAAATAAATGTCTAGAACTCTCTTTTACAACCGTTTTAGTGTTGTTCATGAACAATCGTGTCTTTTCGGGATCCTTTTGATCGAATGATCCATATTTGGCATCAATCTGGTTGACTCTGACAAAACTTTAAGCTCTCACGCTCTGAGCGTGTCATGATTGGTGCATATCATAATCTCTTTTATCTATAAGACTAATAGCCATCTTTTGCCTTTTAGTTATATACCTTCTCACTCTCTTTTAAAGTTTCTTTGTGAGACTTTGAAACAACACTCACCTCATTTACACCCATTTTCTTTAGATTTTTCTCTATAAGAAGACCTAAAAATAAAATTCTCAAAATAAAAACCCACTTACACAATATTAATGCCCAGTTATATTCCCAAAATAAAAACTCACTTACACAATATTAATATTCAATATATTCTAAAAAAATTCTAACACAACTGGCAACCTAAACCAAAATGAAACAAAATGTTTCTTAAAAAAATCTGCGGCATATACCAAATAATCTTTCGAACATTTTTTAATGCATGTTTACTCCAAGCATTTTTATTTTGTTCCAAAAAGTTCTTCACCAAATAAAAACATTCAAACAAAATGATCTCTGATGAGGGTCATCGGAGCTTCGACCGAGGGGGGGAGGCGGAAGCACTGCTAGCGCGGACCTTTAAAAATAAGGGAATATTGGTTAAATGGGTGTTTTAGGGACTTTTTTGAACAAATAAAAAGTCTTAGACTAAATGTATATTGATAAATATTTGACGGGCTTTTGATAATTGATCCAAAAACCTAACAGTTATAAATTAGTTTCAATAGGTAAAGGTCATTTACAGCCTATCGGAAATATCCAGTTAAATAAATGGAGGTAACTTCACATATCCAGTCATAAATTATAAATGTTTTACAATTATACTCTATCTTTTCATCTTAATGAAATTCGTGGTAAAAAATAATTACAATTACTTTTTTATCAACAAAAATCACTGCGATTGTTTGAAATTAGTTATACCGACTTAGAGTAAAGAACCTAATGTAATCGGTTAATTTCAAAAACAAAATGCACAACTGTTAATAACTAAATGAAATCGACGAATGGGAAATGAATGCCGCCTAGGGGTGAAACCGGTACAGGTTTTTACCATACAGTACCGTTTTGGTCCGACAAAAAATGATTTTGGTTTCATATTATGAAATACTGAAAACCGATTTTATCGAAATCGAAAATACTGTAAAAAAATTTGGTTGGTTTTGGCTTTGTTTTTAGATATAAAAAAGTGATTTATCGAATTTACCATACTGACTTATCGTATCGAATTTACCATACCAAAATTACTGAAATACCGTACCTACCTTACCGCATATTACCATATCAATACCTCCCACCTAGGTTTTTCGAAATTTTTGTAACTTTGTGTAATTTTCATAATAGAAGGTATTAAATTTATAGGGCACAAATACAAATAAATCTTATTTTAATTTCTACACACGCTATCTGATATACAATACACACATGCGGTTTTATAACTTTTAACCTAACCGGCTCTCTCTCCTTCCTCACGCATGATCCCTTTCTCGCTCACGATCTATTTCCTCTCCTCTCTCCGCCACACAAATCCAGCAGCAACAGGAGCTCCCTTCGGCTCCGAGCAGCTTCGCTTCTCCTCTCTGTCTCCGCTTTCTCCTCCTCTCTGCCGACATCTCAGCCGCCTGCACCCCAAGTTCCCCAACCGCATTTGAGCAGGAGCAAAGCAGCAATTCATTCAACTTCGTTTCAAGTTTCAAGCTCCAAGAAAACAGCAGAGCATCTGAGTCTTCTGAGAGAGACTAAGTCGTAAGCATGTAATTTTTTTTATAATTTCTGAATAAGTTAAACATCTATTCTATATGGTTGAAATTAGTTTATTGTAAAAACTAATTTTTGGCATTCTTATTTTATTGTAAACCAGATTTACTAAATGCATAAACCGATTTGAAATTTTGGTATCTATCGAAAAAAAAATCGAATAGAAACCGAAATTACCGAACCAAAAAAACTCGAAAATACCAAAAAAAATGAAAAATCGGTCGGTTTGATTTTGATTTTTGTTTTGATGTACCGATCGGTAAATTGGTACATTACGATTTTACCATTAAGATTGTGATTTTGGTATTGATAAGGAGTCATTACCGACCATACCATACCAATTGCACCCCTAAGGCCACCTAATATCAAGATACCCGATCAAAAGAATCATATACCAAATCCTAGGGCTCCTATAGATGGGTCAGCAACTCACCTGGATTAAATCATTTACACCACAAGATCTTTAAACTAATCAAAGGTCGAAAATGATCCTAATATTTGTGAGACAAATAAAACAAAAAATATGTTTCTTTAAGGCCAATGTTCACACATATATATAAAATGTGACAAAAAAATTATTTAAAATTTATTTTTAAATTTTGAAATATATTTAAATTTAGATTAAAATATATAAAAATTATTTTTGTCAAAATCAAATAAATTATGTCTTTTTCAAAATTTATGACATTATTAAACGTGTGTAATTAAATATAACTAACACTAATGTCAAATATGCAATTAAAAACATATGGAAAAAATGTAGAAATATATGGTATGATCGTGAAATCTGTGCAACTAGTTTGTTGATCATTTTACTCTTTTACCATTGTCTTGATATGGTATGATTGTCTTGGACAGGTTTTTGATGTATGAATTAAAGCGGTCTCAAATTTATAAATATGTTTTGCACAATATCCAAACTAGTTGAAACACTAAATAGTGTACACTCAAGTAAAACTTAGGGGTCACCTATTTAGTGTGTTTTAATCTCTCCTTTTGGATATTTGTGGCAAAACCCTTTGAGTTCCCTCTTAAGAAAAAGAAAATTCTTAAATCCTATACAAAAAATGTTATAAATGGCCATCCCAAGCATAGAAAAGAAAGTTACATTACCGACTAAATACAGACCATTAGTCTATCAAGTTTTTCTAAAAATCTGTAATGAATATCAAATATCATAAAGATCAAGTGAGAGATAAGTGTTTCATATAAAATATAAACATTTCAAAAAATTCAGAATTCTATGAGAAGTACGCTTCTCCACCATTTTGTCTCAAATAAATAATGGGGAAAAGAAATCACAAAATATAGAGAATAATAAAGAATGACTACCATAGGAGCATATAAACGGCTCTAATAAAGTGTCACTCCTACATAAAGTAGTGTTAAGATGGGTCTTTTGTCATTTGTCAAACATTTGTTCCCTAATACCTCAGAAGACATATCATTACCATGATTATGACAGTTTATATGGCAGATAAATGAAAAATATTCCTATAGAATCATGTTGAAAGTTGTTCAAAGATATATTACAAAGTTTCATGCAATGTTTACATTTAACAATATTATTCTCATGTGGTGTTTTTAAGGCACTAAAAACGTGTTCCAGTCCAATTCTAGAATAATATTCATTATGCCTCATTTCGTGGACTTCACCTCCTCTATTATTCTTTATTAGGGTTACTTGAGTATTCTTTTTGCCTTTTATTTTCAAAAAAAAATTGTAAACTCGTTCTGAAATTATCAAATATATTCCAAAGTTTCATACAATGTTACATTTAATGATACTATTCTCATGTGGTGTTTTTAAGGCAAGAAAGTTGTCTTTCGATCCATTTCTAAAATAGCATTCAATATGCCCCATTTCGTGGAGTTCACATCCTCTATTTATTCTTTACTAGGGTTACTTGGGTATTCTTTTTGCCTATTATTTTCAAAAAGATTTGTAAACTCTCTTTGAAATTGCCAAGTATACTTTTCACAAAAATTACCCATGCAAAGCAAGAAAAACAATAACCATAAAAAAATATAAATGAAGTCGCAAAGACTAACAGTTTTATATGGATATATTTTGTCCACGTGGATTTGGTCTAGAGGTGTCAAACTCATAATTTCTTTTATTTTCTTGTTAGGGACCTTTACTATTCTTCCCTCTTAGCAAGAATTAAAATAAGCTTCTGACTACATAATCTGCTTGGATTTCTAAAATTGGAATTATCAACTCTAATCAAATTGCAAGACTCGAAACTAGGAGTAACTAAGGAGCAATTATCGTTGGTCTTAGTTCTTGTTGGGATGCAGTGACCATTTTTATCAAAAAAATTGGACTCAATTTTTGAAAAGTTTACTGTATGTCCTGATCATAGAATTAACTAATGGTAAGCAAATTCGCTTTCAAGCCTTTAACTAAAAGAACATCATTTAGCATAGACATACCATCTTCTTTGATTTTTCCCTTACTAGTGAGTCAAGTAGAATTGTCGTCACCAAACATGACATTTTCACCTAAGTTTTGAGTCATGTTAGAAAGACAAGATTCATCTCCGGTTATGAGTTTAGAGCAACCAAAATCTAAGTACAAATCATCTAAGGCGTTTTTAGCATCGAGTGCAAAAACAACAAAATGGCACCTTGATTTGGGTTATAGATCATATTTTGTAATCCAAATAGTCCTCACTTTTAAACCATTTTCGGCCTTGGAGTTAGTAGAAGGTCTACGCATTCTGCGTTGTGCTTTTCTTTTAGTTTAGGACTTATTCTTATTTTTTTCAAATTTATTGTATTTGAAAGTTTGCCTTGGGAAAACATAGTTTAAACACCTAACTTTAGAATAATTGAAATTAAAGTAAACGAGCATATTAATTCTCTTTTGGAAACATTCATTAAAAGTATGCCCAAAAGCATCACAATATGAGCAATATTTAGAAGAACTTGGTTTTACTTTATTCGCTTATCCTTGAAAAACATGTTTAACATTTTTAAAATGAGGTTTAGTATTCAAAAACTTTTGGTGTTCTCAAGTTCTCTAATGGGGGGCATGTGTACTTAATAACTAATGGAGGCTTATGCATTGGAATATTAGCAAGATATGTCACCTTAAAGACTGATTGTTGCACTTTTAGTTTATGACAAGTTTCAAAATTCTTTTGTGTCGGCTCTTTCAAAACATTTTATACGTACCTAATAAAAACAGTTTCTTTTTTATTACAACAAATTTTAAAAGATTCATCGAATACAATGCCTCGTTTGTCTTCTTTCTCAATTTTGCTAACACTTAGTTTGATCAAACTTTTTAAATTAGACTCAAAATCATGACATCTTTTAAAAACATATGGAACCATTTCCTTGGATTTTTCAAGATCAACCAAGTGAGCTTGATATTTTTTGTTCTAAAATTTGATTCGAGTCAAAAAGTTCTTTTATTTTGTTTTTGTAAATCGAGTATTTCAGTCTCATAATATTGGCACTAACTATCAAAAAGTTCTTTTATTTTATTTTGCAAATCAAGTTTTCCAGTCTCATAAGATTAGCACAGACTAGTATATTCCTCTACATTTTGCCTCACCATTTTATCTAACACATAAACCTTGGTGGACAATTTCTTTACCATTTTCTCAAATACCTTTTAAGGTTTCGAAATACAAATTTTAAAAATTTGTTGTATTTTCACTGTTATAATTATCATTAAGTGTAGTGTGTTTTGAATTGTCCCCTACAGATTTATTCTTAAAAAAGATGGGACTCACACATCCACTCAATTCATTGAAATTTTGTTCACTTTTACTCACTTCATCGCAAATCACATCATTAACATAAGGTACACTACCATCATACTCATAATCAGATAAGCATGCATCACAATCATTTTCAACAATTGTTGAATTAACATCCATGCGATTTCATTAGAGTCTAATGGTCTAGATTCATCGCTTTCGAACTCGAAAGAGTCGTCCCACGTTTTGGTCAAGTGTACCTTAGGTGTGGTTTTCAATTCAGATATACAACTATATGCATAATGCCCTAACTTAGCACATTTATCACACTTAACCTTCAAGTCTTGTTTAGGCATGTTATTGTCCTTTTCATTGTCATTGGGTTGATCAAAGTTTCTTTCATGGGGTCTTTATTATATGGAGGAGAGTTCTTTAGAGAGTATCATAGCATCGTTAGAAATTATTCCAGTTGTTCGGGAGATTCATGACGTTTTTTAGGAGATTCCTAGGTTTCCACCAAGTCGGGATATAGACTTTGTTATTGATCTGGCTCTAGCCACCACGCCAATAGCACGAGCGTCATATCGTATGGAACCATGTGAGATGAAAGAGCTCGGAGTACAGATTCAACCTTTTCCTTGACGTGAGTTTATTCAGGAGAGTACGACACCATGGAGAACTTCGGTCCTCTTCGTGAAGAAGACTGATGGATCTTTGAAACTATGTGTGGATTACATGGAATTAAACAAGGTCATCATACAAAACAAGTATGTGTTGCCTCGTATTGATGACATGTTTGACTAGTTGAGAGGTGCATCGTACTTCTTAAAGATTGATTTGAAATATGGGTATCAATTGCGGATTCAAGAACAAGATGTACCAAAGACAACATTTTTTATGCTCTACGGGTCTTATGATTTTTCGGTCATGTCGTTTGTCTCGACTTATTCTCCAAAAGTGTTTATAGATTTTATGAAACTGGTGTTTAGGGAGTTTCAAAGTTAGTTTCTCATCATGTTCGTTGTTGACATTCTGATATATTCTCGGACGGCGGACGAGCATGCCGAGCACTTGAGGGTTGTCTTATAGACCCTATAATACCACCGACACTATGCCAAGTTCGAGAAGTGTGAATTCTGATTGACAGAGGTCCAGTTCTTAGGACACATTGTGATAGATGGGGGGATTTCAATGGACCCAGTAAGGTACGCATTATTGGAGTGGGCACAACCTATGACACAAACGGAGATGTGTACTTTCTTTGGATTGTCATGGTACTATAATCAATTCATTCAGTATTTCTAGAAGGTTATAGGGCCTTGGCGAGGTTTTCAATGAGCAAAAGGCTAAGTTGAATTCAGTTCTGGTTCTTGCCCTATCACGTAGTGGGGTGGGCTTCATGGTGTATGCCGATGCCTCACTATAAGGACTTAAGGGTGTGTTGATGCACGAGGAGAGGCCAAAAGCTTAAGCCTCATGAGAGGAATTATCACAATAATTTTTGTCCATTGAGTGTGGAAGCACGACCTATTAAGAGAGAGAGAGAGAGAGAGAGAGAGAGAGAGAGATTTCATTTGTCCATCAACCATAAGATCTTACAAATTTTGATCACCCAGAGGGGAGTTGAACATGAGACATCATCGTTGGTTGCAGTTCGTGAAGGACCATTAGTTTGAAATTCATATCATCCGAGGAAAGGCGAATTTGGTGGCAGATGCCTTGGGCTATAAACCTAGAGGGATTTTATACGTGTTCTGAAGTCACAATGAGGTTTGCTTAGGACAACGAGCAATTTGTCAAATGCATTTATGGCAATCCTTACTATTGTAACAGAGATCATTATACGGGTGGTTGAGGCCAAGACTGTAGACCCTTCTTTTCTATGAGAAGATTAGGGATTTGCTGACCAATCGAGCACCATCATATCGATTGGATCAGATGGGGTATATGGCTTCACAGCAAATTGCTTGTGTCAGGAGATGAGGAGTTATGAAGAGCTATTTTGACAATGATGCATGGATCCAAAATCGCAGTTCATCTTGATAGGGATAAGATGTATTAGGATATGAGGCGTTAATATTGGTTGGCAGACATCCAGATGGACATTTTGTTGTTTGTGTCCAAGTGTGCTACATTTCAAATGGTGACTGTAGATAATTAGAGATCGTCAGGTGTTCTACAGAGTGAGAGAGCATTTCCACGAACTTCATTGCAAGGGTACATGCATCATAATGGCGACATAATTTCATCTGAGTTATTATGGACAAGTTGACTGACAGACTTCACAACTGAGAAGTATGACAAACTTTTCTTAGCAAAGATTGTGAAGCTATATGGAGTACATCTCGATATCATATTCGATAGGGACATGACCTTTGTGTCACATTTTTTGCGGAGCTTTCATCAAGTGATAAAGAGTGATTTACGGTTGAGTACTTCATATTACCCACATACTTACAGATAAAGCGGATGAACCAAATTTTGGAGGACATGTTATGGCCTTGCATGTTGGACTTCAAGGTAGTTGGGAGCAGTACTTAACCTTGTGGAGTTTGCTGATAATAATATTTATGAGCAAATCATCGACACAACACCTTATGAAGCACTAGGTGGGCGACCTTACATTCTCCCGTTTGACGAATGGAGGTGGGAGAGAACAAACTACCTAGACGACAGTTCATCCAAAACACCTCAGAGAAGGTAACACTTATCTGAGCCATGATAAGGATCGTGCAGAGTAGGCAGAAGAGCTATGCGAACATGGTAAAAAGATGGCTTGAGTTTTCATTTAGGGGCCATGTGTAACACCTCGCACTTTTGGGGATAATTAAAATTCATAAGTAAGTGTAATTTGGGAATTTAAGAGGTTATTGTGAATAGTAACTCTTGGAGTTTTCAAGGATTAGATGATTTTCGATGGGTGTTATATTTACTTTTGGGATTAAGTAAATAAGTCTGAGTATATTAATTATATGTCGCAGCTGGGTAAAGCGACAGAGGATAATATTTTAATGGGAATACCGCATTAAGTTGTGTGGGGTTAAATTAGTGATTTGCGGTCAGGTACCTCGGATGGAGATTTCATGTGCGTGGTTAGTTTCGGAACGGCCGAGATAGTCAGAATAGAGTATTCGGGGGTCGTAATTGAGTTTTGGAAATTTTTGGATTAAAAAGGGCTCACAATTGAGTGAACGAGTCATTTTTTAGTTTTAACGGGATAAACCCTTATTTTCTCTTATAAGTCACGTGAGAGAGGAAGAGAAAGAAGAAAGAAAGAGATAACGAAGGAAAAGGAGAAAAGAAGAGAGAGATGGGGGATTTCGTCCAAACTCCGTCGGATTCGACTCGAGGTCGTCGGATTTCATCCTCCAGGCAAGTGTGTACTTGCTTTATTTCATTTTATGCATAAATCTCATATTATAGTTGGTACACTATATGATTTTAGGTTAGAACCCTTTAAATAAATTTGAAAAAATTTGAATATGAGTTTACATATTGATGTAATGTAAACTCTTAATGATTTCCAGTGTTAAATCCATGTAAATGGAGTGAAGAAATGGGTTAAAATGATAAGATGGGGTTTTTATTGTTTTAGGGTTTAAATCTAAGAGAAATGGTTTAATACCCCAAATTAATTGATGTGTTAGTTAGAAATCTATGTTTCGATGTTGTTGTGTCGTTGGTTGAGATTAGAAACCATAAGATTGGAGTTTGGGTGATATTTTGGGTGGTTAGAATTTTGGATTTCATCCAAAAGGGACTTTGGCTGACCTAACTGGTATGACCGGTCGACTGCGCCCTTATGGTCGGCCGACCGCGCCCAAGAAAAAGGGCCTACTGATTGATTTGTTAGGCTTATTTACAAACCGCGGTTGACCGGGGGTTCAGGGCCGGTCGACAGGCACTCTGTTTTCAGCCCAAGATTTTGTAGATTTTATTCCTTCTCCTCTTCGAGTTTAAATCGTAGAGGCCTTCTAAATTAGAATATTAAAGGGTTATGTCCTAAAGGACTTGAGGAAATTGGGAACTAACCTTGGGTTATTTAAGAGATTAATCCGGGGTATAGATTTATCGAATGTCTAAGAAGAGAATGACATTTGGAGGAATTATGCGGTGAACATATATGGGTACATTTATGTGGATGGAAAATAGGGGCTAGCAGCATGGGGTAAATCCTACAAGACAACTAGGATGAATTGGCATAGTTGGGAAATTATAAATCCTTATACGTGAATAAGATACTGGTTATTTATCAAGTGAGGGAATACTTTTGAGTTTAGTATCGCGAATGTGAGAATACTCGAATATAATTATTAGTGAGAATCTTTGGGGATATTGGCCATCATTATGTGTGATTGGAATTTTTGGCCATATATATATTTGAGGAAGGATATAAAATGTATATATATATATGATGTGATTATAGTATATATATATTATGCTACGAATACACATATATATCTGTGTGTGATAGGTATAAGTGTATCTTAGAGGTTGATTTCCACGGGCTTTCCTTTGGTATAGGGTTGGAACAGCCAGATTATATATTTTCTCTAGTGCTATCCAGGAAGGTTGCGCGATGTGGATGAATCCCCTGGTTTGAGGAGCAGGGAGAGTATAGTCCCCAGGTCATTATCATCCCGCGATCGAATGCGATGTGTGTAACTCCACTTGCAGAGGAAACATGACCGCCTCCACCGTTGTGTGTCTTTACCATGACCATTGAGAAAGTCTGGCTTGGTACCGTGGTACAGTGAGTAAACCCGGAGTTGGATCAGCACTATGAGACTGCATCCTCGAGTTATAGCTCGTTGGGATGGTTATGGTACTTGTGTGTATAGTACATTACTTGTGTATGAGAACAAGAATACATACGTATATCTCTGACTAGAGTAAAGGGATAAAATGAGTATAGATTAAATCTCACTCCGGGAGATTCTCTCCGGAGGTATATTGTAACACGTATATGAAAATGAGTTTATATATATATATATATATATATATATATATATATATATAAGTTGAGTACTGAGGGTCTAATGGATCTCGCCGATTGATATTGCCAAGTAGTAGTGTATTGGGGGGTTCCTTGTTTGGATTTCGCTTTGCGAGGCACCCCACGCACGAACATGGCATCATGTTGACACTGGGGAGAAGTTTAGCCATTGGTACTTGATTTGCTTAGGATTTCTGGAGTTTGGGGGTGACGGATTAGTTAGGCAGCGTAGCTTGACAAGGATGTTTAGAGGGATGCGCTAGGTGTGTACTATTAGAAGAGAGCTGAGGGGGTATCTCATGGGAGTGCGATACCAATTTAAATATGAGATAAAAACATTTTTACAAATACCGCATTTATGCACTTGCAAAATATTTTTAAAACTCGGGCTCTGACCTGTTTATCTACTTTTCCTCTCTTTTGCTATATCTGTATATATAAGTAGGTGTCCAGACACAGGGACGCCTGGATGACGATTCCTTCGAATCAGACCCTTGCTGCAACAGTTGTGGATGCATGCAGGTTTATTTTTATAAGCTTATATTTTTGTGATCTAGATAGGAAGCATTGTAGTAACTTTCGGACCGAAAGCCCAATTATATTTATTTATTCTTTCACCGTATTTTAGTGCAGCGTTCGATTTGGTTGTATTATTGTTGAACCGGGTGTTCAATTATTTTATTTCTTTTCAGTTTCATTTATTTAATTTGTGCGATGGTTTTTCTTAGTTGGTTTGATTAAAAAGATTAGTTAAATAAAATTTTGACGCCAGCCTAATAGGTTATTAGTAGTTAAATTAATTTTCGACAGTGATGCTAAGAATGAACCATATGAGACTCATGTTTTAATTTGATATAGGATTGATCGCCCGGTATTTTATTAGGCGGGGTGTCATAGATGGAATGAGAGCATCATGTTCTAGTGTCCTTAGGAATCTGTGCGAACGTACTACGCTTTCAGCGTTTCTCTCGATTTCTAATAGAGCCTTATGATTAGGATTGTTGATTCCTCTTGTGAGATTTCATTCTCCTGCCATATTATGAGATTATAGTAATCTTTTGCGCGCTCGTTCGAGATTCGTGTGCTGATCAAGGAAGGCGACAGGAGGTGGGGCTTAGTAGGAGCTATGAGTTGAAGTTGGGGATGAGGACCGCAGCAGAGGTCACTCCTTTTGTGGCATTGGCTAACAATTGTTGCAACGAATTCTAAAAGTATAGTAGTTGTAAGTATTCAAGTACCGCTATAGTAAAGAGTGGTACTAAAGTGGAATTACCCGGTGAAGCTAAGGGCTTGAAAGGAGTCTTTGATAAGGACCATACTTTGAAGTTAATTCATGCGAAGGCAGTGTAGCATTACTCAGTGGAAGTAGAAGGCTCAGAAGCTTTGACTTAGAGAAGGGTATGAAAATACCCAGATGTGAAAATTTGAGAAAAAAATTTCACTCGTGGGAGCAATATTGAAATGGTGGGAACAGTGATCACCATATTCGGGGGAGCAGGATGTTTTGCCCCTAAAGGGATCTTACGGATAGTTTTTAACCGTGAGTCCCCATGATTTAGCAGGAATGAAAAGAATGTAGTTTTAAACTATTCACGTAAGGATCAATCAAAGTCCGACAGTGAATAAAGAGAGTTATGGATAAGTGAACTTTGTACTGAATCAAGGTAAGTACAATGAAGAGAGAGTCATTCTGAGGAATGATAGGCTCACTAGAGAAGTGTTGCTAACACTTATGGAGAATGTGTGTTTTCGTGGACCCCATTGGTGGACATCCTCCCGGGGAATTCTTTGAAACAGGGTTGTTGAGGCCGGTGGTGGAGTTTCCTTTTTATGAAGAAGTTAAGAGGAACTAGTAAAGTGATTGCCAGGATCGCGGCTATGGAGTCCAAGATACTGATAACCTTAAAAGGGTCAGGGTGACCCGAGATGGGGAATGTTGTAATGTGGAGTGTAGAACCATACGGTTAGTCATTGCCCAGTGAGAGTTAAGGGGCAAGAGTAGGGTGCCCAGATGGGGCATTGATTAAAGTAATTTTTGGTTCAGTTAGGGCAAGTGTACCATGTCCAGAAACCGTTTGGAGTAGCCAGGGTAATTGGCAAAAAAAAATGTTCTCACAAGTTTCACCTCAGTTGAAGGAGGTATGTTATGTGTGACAAGATTGGGTCACAGTATTTGATTAGCTCATTCGTGTGTGATACGAGTTTACAAATAGTATCGATAACATTATGTAGTATATGTTTATGTGCTTTTTCGCGATAGCGGGAATCAATTTTCTTTCATTCGCTGTGAAGAGCGGGTGTTAGTATTTTAAGTTTATATCATATTGGTATTACTCGTTTTGTGTGTGCTATACGAGTATGGTGTTAATTTGAGTATTATATGATATTCGTTGTTCGGCGCAATATCAAGCTAATGATTGCAAGACTCGTGTCCGCGGTTCCAGGATGGAAATGGTTGTTGTTGCAATATCTCACCTGGATACAGGTTAAGTTCGCCTTTATTATATGTATAAATGAAACTTCGGTGAGCAGATGTTTCATTATCATGATACGAGTGCGTGCGACCTTATAGATATGATTTAAAGTCTGTAGGGTTAATTGTTGAGCTGTGAGTTTAAGCTCATTATTGATTGCGCAAGGACTTAGTGTTAGTGCGAGCGCTTAGTGGTGTGGCTCCTGGACAGAGATAGGAGTTCAGACCACATTTTGTTGAAAGAGGGGATAGGGTTATTCCGGTTGCATATTTGAAGTTAACGGAACTCCACGACCAACAAAGTTAAGTAGTAGTGTATTGGAAGGGTTCCTTGTTTGAATTTCGCTTGCGAGACGCTCCACGCATGAACCTTAACGACGTCGGGAGTGGAGAGATGTTATAGGATGCAAGGACGTTGGTTTTGTCAATAAGTCATATAGTGAGGAAGAAGCACTATAAACTGAGGGTCGCATGATGATGGTATGCTTATGGAAATATAATACTATGGAGAAGCACTAAAATGGTTCTCTCACCGCAAGTAGGTGGGTGAAGCAGGAGTTGGAGAAATTGATTTGAGGCTCATAGCCAGGCCTTAATGAAAACGCAAATTTTGGAGGAAGTATGTTTTGGGTATGAGGTTCGTAACGCTTTTGCAGAGAGTTGACGCCTCGATTAGTTAGACTTTCCTTTTCACCTAGGTGGAAGGATAGAATAGTAGAAAAGCATTAATAGGTTAGCGAGGGAGCACTTAGGACGTCCCGCCGGTGTGCCTTAGGCCGTTATACCTCAATGACCGACGACGCGAGGGAATAGTGTAACAGTAGGGTTCCTTGTTTGGATTTCGCTTTGCGAGACGTCCCACGCATGAAACCGAGCAAATGTCGGGAGTTGAGAAAGGTCTTGGGCACTAAGGACCTAATTTAGGATAGTACTATTTCACGTAAGTAGGAACGCTTCGATCTTAGAATTATTGGGCAGTAAGGCCAGTGGAGTTAGTGGCGCCGATATAGAAATATTGCTTGGTTAACCTTGAGAAGAATGGGATTTTGCGGGTTGGAAAAACCCATGTATGAGTATTACGTCGAGGAAATAAGGCCTATTGTTTAGAGAGTGTGTACGTGTCGGACGTTTGTGATAATTGTGCGGAGAGGCACGGGTAAAAAAAAGGTGTATGGGCACCTTAGTAAGTTGATTTTATATACCGCCTGAAATATTAGGGGCGTAGTATATAAAGTTGAAGATTATGCCGAGATGGCAGTATAGTATAGTATAGTATAAACCTTGATAGAGGTGAGTGTTGAATGAGGGTACGGTTAAGAGCTATTGGGTTAGTACCATTCCACTTTGAGGCATTAGAATGTGGAGTGATTCACGATCCTAGGTTACTGTTGGTAGTATCGGTGATATCTGAATTTTGAGGGGAAATTCCGTTGTAAGGGGGGGGAGTATGTAACACCCCGCACTTTTGGGAATAATTAAAATTCATAAGTGTAATTTGGGAATTTAAGAGGTTATCATGAATAGTAATTCTTGGAGTTTTCAAGGATTAGATGATTTTCGATGGGTTTTATATTTACTTTTGGGATTAAGTAAATAAGTCGGAGTATGTTAATTATATGTCGCAGCTGGGTAAAGCGACAGAGGATAATATTTTAATGGGAATACCGCATTAAGTTGTGTGGGGTTAAATTAGTGATTTGCAGTCAGGTACCTCAGGTGGAGATTTCGAGTGCGCGGTTGGTCTCGGAACGGCCGAGATAGTCAGAATAGAGTATCCCGGGATCGTAATTGAGTTTTGAAAATTTTTGGATTAAAAGGGACTCACAATTGAGTGAACGAGTCATTTTTGGGTTTTAACGGGATAAACCCTTATTTTCTCTCTTATAAGTCACGTGGGAGAGGAAGAGAAGAAAGAAAGAGAGAAGGAAGGAAGGAAGAGGAGAAAAGAAGAGAGAGATGGGGGATTTTGTCCAAACTCCGCCGGATTCGACTCGAGGCCGTCAGATTTCATCCTCCAGGCAAGTGTGTACTTGCTTTATTTCATTTTATGCATAAATCTCATATTATAGTTGGTAAACTATATGATTTTGGGTTAGAACCCTTAAAATAAATTTGGAAAATTTTGAATGAGTTTACATATTGATGTAATGTAAACTCTTAATGATTTCCAGTGTTAAATCCATGTAAATGGAGTGAAGAAATGGGTTAAAATGACAAGATGGGATTTTATGGTTTTAGGGTTTAAATCTAAGAGAAATGGTTTAATACCCCAAATTAATTGATGTGTTAGTTAGAAATCTATGTTTAGATGTTTGTTATGTTGTTGGTTGAGATTAGAAACCATAAGATTGGAGTTTGGGGTGATATTTTGGGTGGTTAAAATTTTGGATTTCGTCTAAAAGGGACTTTGGCCGACCTACTAGTATGACCGGTCGACTGCGCCCCTATGGCCGGTCGACCGCGCCCAAGAAAAAGGGCCTACTGATTGATTTGTTAGGCTTATTTACAAACCGCGGTCGACCGGGGGTTCAGGGCCGATCGACCGGCACTCTGTTTTCAGCCCAAGATTTTGTAGATTTTATTCCTTCTCTTCGAGTTTAAATCACAGGGGCCTTCTAAATTAGAATATTAAAGGGTTATGTCCTAAAGGACTTGAGGAAATTGGGAATTGACCTTGGGTTATTTAAGAGATTAATCCGGGGTATAGATTTATCGAATGTCTAATAAGAGAATGACATTTGGAGGAATTATGCGGTGAACATATATGGGTACATTTATGTGGAAGGAAAATAGGGGCTAACAGCATTGGGTAAATCCTACGAGACAACTAGGATGAATTGGCATAGTTGGGAAATTATAAATCCTTATACGTGAATAAGGTACTAGTTATTTATCAAGTGAGGGAATACTTTTGAGTTTAGTATCGCGAATGTGAGAATACTCGAATATAATTATTAGTGAGAATCTTTGGGGATATTGGCCATCATTATGTGTGATTGGAAATTTTGGCCATATATATATTTGAGGAAGGATATAAAATGTATATATATACGATGTGATTATAATATATATATATTATGCTACGAATACATATATATCTGTGTGTGATTGGTATATGTGTATCTTAGAGGCTGATTTCCACGGGCTTTCCTTTGGTATAGGGTTGGAACAGCCAGATTATATATTTTCTCTAGTGCTATCCAGGGAGGTTGCGCGATGTGGATGAATCCCCTGGCTTAAGGAGCAGGGAGAGTATAGTCCCCAGGTCATTATCGTCCCGCATTCGAATGCGATGTAACTCCACTTCCAGAGGGAACATGACCGCCTCCACCGTTGTGTGTTTTTACCATGACCATTGAGAGAGTCTGGCTTGGTACCGTGGTACAGTGAGTAAACCCGGAGTCGGATCGGCACTATGAGACTGCATCCTCGAGTTATAGCTCGTTAGGATGGTTATGGTACTTGTGTGTATAGTACATTGCTTGTGTATGAGAACAAGAATACATATGTATATCTCTGACTAGAGTAAAGGGATAAAATGATTATGAATTAAATCTCACTCCGGGAGATTCTATCCGGAGGTATATTGTAACACGTATATGAAAATGAGTATATATATATATATATATATAAGTTTAGTACTGAGGGTCTAATGGATCTCGTCGATCAACATTGCCAAATTATCGGGGAGGTTCCTTGTTTGAATTTCGCTTCGCGAGACACCCCACGCACGAACATGGCATAGTGTTGAGATTGGGGAGAAGTTTAGCCCTTAGTACTTGGTTTGCTTAGGATTTCTGGAGTTTGGGGGTGACAGATTAGTTAGGCAGCGTAGCTTGACAAGAATGTTTAGAGAGATGCACTAGGTGTGCACTATTAGAAAAGAGCTGAAGGGTATCTCATGGGAGTGCGATATCAATTTAAATATGAGATAAAAACATTTTTATAAATACAGCATTTATGCACTTGCAAAATATTTTCACAACTCGGGCTCTGACCCGTTTATCTACTTTTCCTCTCTTTTACTATATCTATATATATATATACGTAGGTGTCCAGACACAGGGACGCCTGGATGACGATTCCTTCGAATCAGACGCTTGTTGCGGCAGCTGTGAATGCATGCAGGTTAATTTTTAGACGCTTCTATTTTTGTGATCTAGATAGGAAGCATTGTAGTAATTTTCGGACCGAAAGTCCAATTGTATTTATTTATTCTTTCACCGCATTTTAGTGCGGCATTCGATTTGGTTGTATTATTGTTGAACCAACTGTTCGATTATTTTATTTCTTTTCAGTTTCATTTATTTAATCTGTGCGATGATTTTTCTCAGTTGGTTTGATTAAAAAGATTAGTTAAATAAAATTTTGACGTCAGCCTAATAGGTTATTAGTAGTTAAATTGATTTTCGACAGTGATGCTAAGAATGAACCATATGAGACTCCTGTTTTAATTTGGTACATGATTGATCACCCGGTATTGTATTAGGCGGGGTGTCACATTTGGTATGAGAGCATCATGTTCTAGTGTCCTTAGGAATCTTTGCGAACGTACTACGCTTTCAGCGTTGCTCTCAATTTGTTATAGAGCCTTATGATTAGGATTGTTGATTCCTCTTGTGAGATTTCGTTCTCCTGCCATATAATGAGATTATAGTAATCTTTTGAGCGCTCGTTCGAGATTCATGTGCTGATCAAGGAAGGCGGCAAGAGGTGGGGCTTAGTAGGAGCTATGAGTTGAAGTTGGGGATGAGGACCGCAGCAGAGGTCACTCCTTTTGTGGCATTGGCTAACAATTGTTGCAACGAATTCTAAAAGTATAGTAGTTGTAAGTATCCAAGTACCGCTATAGTAGAGAGTGGTACTAAAGTGGAATTACCCGATGAAGCTAAGGGTTCAAAAGGAGTCTTTGATAAGGACCATACTTTGAAGTTAATTCATGCGAAGGCAGTGTAGCATTACTCAGAGGAAGTAGAAGGCTCAGAAGCTTTGACTTAGAGAAGGGTATGAAAATACCCAGATGTGAAAATTTGAGGAAACATTTTCACTCGTGGGAGCAATATTGAAATGGTGGGAACGGTGATCACCATATTCGGGGGAGCAGGATGTTTTGCCCCTAAAGGGATCTTACATATAGTTTTTAACCGTGAGTCCCCATGATTTAGCAGGAATGAAAAGAATGCAGTTTTAAATTATTCACGTAAGGATCGATCGGAGGCCGACAGTGAATAAAGAGAGTTATGGATAAGTGAACTTTGTACTGAATCAAGGTAAGTACAATGAAGAGAGAGTCCTTCCGAGGAATGATAGGCTCACTAGAGAAGTGTTGCTAACACTTATGGAGAATGTGTGTGTTCGTGGACCCCATTAATGGACATCCACCCGGGGAATTCTTTGAAACATGGTTGTTGAGCCCGGTGGTGGAGTTTCATTTTTATGAAGAAGTTAAGAGGAACTAGTAAAGTGATTGTCAGGATCGCGGCTATGGAGTCCAAGATACTGATAACCTTAAAAGGGTCAGGGTGACCCGAGATGGAGAATGTTGTAATGTGGAGGGTAGAACCATACGGTTAGTCATTGCCCAGTGAGAGTTAAGGGGCAAGAGTAAGGTGCCCAGATGGGGCATTGATTAAAGTAATTTTTGGTTCAGTTAGGGCAAGTGTGTAATACCCCGTATTTTTATGCTATAATTAATTTGGGGAGTTATTTAATAAAAATTCGAAAATTAATTATGTTATAATTATTAACGTGACGTGAGTTAGTAATAATATGAAATTGTTGAATATTACTTAGGAGCATAGTAATATATGGTAAATGTCACGAGTGAATGAAAATGATAATTTTGGTAATTTTAGTCGGGACGCGCCCGTGTCGCGTCGGGACTAATTATTGAGATATAAAAGTAAATATTTTATGAGTTGTCCGTATGGTCGTTTTGAGTGCGCCAACGCGTCCGGAAGGGTCGAGATAGTCAGAAAAGTGTACCCGGGGGTTTAGTTTGGGTCTCGGGATGTTTTTAGGCTTAATTAGTGACCCGGGAGGGCGTTTTGGTCATTTTACATATTAGGGTAATTAAACCCACGAATTTCAGCCATCCTTAGCAGCCATTTAAGTCAGCCTTTTATGGTTAGATCATTCAGAACCCTAAGACGGCTAGTGGAGAAGAGAGGAGAGACCTTGCTAGGTGATTCAAGGCCAAAAACACCACCTTTTGCACCACCGTCACCACCAACGCGTAGATCGCGAGGAGGAGAACGCAGCCACACCAATATCAGCAGAAAACCAGACCTCTGAAATCCCAGGCAAGTGTTTAACTTGCGTATTTTCGTTGGTGCAATAATCATGTTAGTGTAGGAATGATTAGGAGTATAATTTATGGAAGAAAACCCCACTTTGTGATAGGAATTTGCATGTAGACAAGATTAAAATTATATTCTGGAAGTCTTATGTAATGTAGATGATAAACCTACGAATTTTTTATGTTATTGTAGAAGAAAATTCTGGAGAAAACTGATTAGAACAAAAGATTAAGAAAACTTAGGGTTCTTGATGATTAGATGAGATTTTAGGTTGTTTAATCATGTTTAATGATGGTTATATGCATGCTTAACGTTAGAAACATCTGGAAATATATTACTATGATTGTAGTATAAGTTTTGGGACGATTAGTGTTGGAAATCATGGATTTTAATGAAGAATATTAGTTAAACCCGTAACTGCACTTCTGCAGAAATCGAAATACCTGTTTGATCGATCGATCGACCCTATAGCATCGATCGATCGAAGGTTCGATCGGTCGACCCCCAGACGTCGATCGATCGACCCTTCCTGGCAGCCTATTATTTCCCTTGTTTAATTAGTTGAATTAATTTATCATGAAAGACTTCTTGGGTATTTCAAATAAAATGTTTTGGGATATAAGAGAGACCAGTAGGACATATGATTAAGTGTTGAGAACTTTATTATGAAATGATAATTGGGTTTAAGGAATAGTTAATTAAGGAACGACGAACTACGTATTTCACATGAGAGAATTCAACGAATACCTACGTTAGTGAATAGACGTCTACCTACTGAATATATTACTTGGATGGATAGAACCCACGAGTGTCCCATAACTAGTGAGAAAACCCCTTCGAATTAAGGTTAGAGGCGAAACCTTATACGTAATCATAATGATGGGAAATTAAAGATAAATGTTATGACTATGGGTTACGAGAGAAACCTATATTAATATAATGGAATTGGTATATTTATATAAATGTGTGTACATATATTATATACATGTGAAAAACGTACCCGCGCTACTTGCTATCCCTGAGGTTACCGCGCTGGGACGATCGTATCCTGTGTTGCTTTATGGGGATATTGAATCGTACCCTAGAAGTTAGAGATCCTAGGTACGGGCTATTAAATTGATAGTCGGACGGTCCTAAGAGACGTGTGGGTATGTACTGACCTCTTGGACTTGGAATCTATGCTTCGCCTCAACGTTGTTTTGTTTATGTTAATACAGTTCGAGAGCGATTCCGAACTTGTATTCCCTTTGTGTGAACGATACAGGGACTGGATAGCAGAGTATGCCCGCACCATAAATTAGTTGGGGTGCTGTTGTATATATATTATTCGAGTAGTTAATATATATATATGGTGATAAACTTTAATATGCCTACTATAATGTGTTAAGTAGGACTTAGTTGTTGACGCAATTATAAATATTTATTTTGTGAAAATATGAGAAGACACTGAGAAACCTTATAATTTAATGAAGCTAAAACGAGAGGAGTACTTCAGATTGAAAGTTATATTTTTATAAAACATTGTCATCGTCCGGTTTTGTATACGTATGAATAAGTTAAGATAAACGAAACATTGGGAAGGTTAGTACGATAGGAGTGCACATTAGAAGAGAGGTGAGTATTTCTCAAGAGAGAGACGAACTAATATGATGTTGCATTGGCCTGTATCAATTTAAATACTTGCTTAACGTATTTTAAAATCAAACACACTTTCGGGCCCTGACCCGTTTCCTTTTCTCTCTCTCTCTCTTGTGTATATATATGTATATTTTCAGGTGCCCAGCCACAGGGGCGTCTTGCTTAGGTTTCTTTGAGAAGAACGAGCTGCAGCTTAGGTGGGAGTTGCAGGTCCCTTGAGTAGACGGCTTCCGACATTGACTCCACTCTTATTACTCTCATTTATGGGGCACGTGTCGCCCTTTTCATCATTTCATTTATTGTTGGGGATTTTTATATTTCAGTTATTCCGGTATTGTTTATGGGATTTGTTTCAGGATGGTTTATGATTTTAGTTTTATATTATTGTCATTCGTTTGGTGAATGTATGGTTTTATTTAAATTTCGTGGTGTGATTCTCTATTGTAGAAATGTTGTTTCGAATTAATAAAAATCTTTTCTTTAATTAAAATTTGGAAGTTCGTATGAAAAATGTTTTTGACACTTAGCTTAATTATTTAGGGTGTTAAATTGGAAAAAAATTATTTTTATCGACAGTGATGCTGAGAATGAACCAACTGTTTACCTTGATTTAATTTAATAAAGGAGTGATCGCCCGGTATTTAATTAGGCGGGGTGTCACAGGTGGTATCAGAGCATCAGGTTCTAGTGTCCATAGGATCTGTACGGCTTATTTTCGCTTTCAGCTTAACGTTATTGCTATAGAGCCCTATTGTTAGGACTGTTGTATTCTTGCTTTTACGTTTAAGTCTTCAGCTATTCGAGATTTGTTGATAACTGTAGACTGATAAACTTGTTCACATTTCAGATGCCTCCGAGACGTGCTCCGAAAGATAGGCGTGCCCAAGCCGACCAGCCAGCAGCTCCGACACCAGGCACTATGAATGCGAATGAGGTAGCCGCCATCGTTGCTCAGGCGGTAAATGCCGCGATAGCGGTGATTCAGCAGGCTCCACCACAGGTCCAGGCAGTGGCGCCAGTACCAGCACAGCTTCCATCTGCATGGGAGAGGGTTCGGGATGCTTTTCAGAAAGCACATCCCCCTGAGTTTTCTGGTAGCTCCGATATTATTACTGTCAGCCAATGGAAGAAGGACATCCAGCGGCACCTCCGTATGTATGAGTGCACCGAAGTGCAGAAGCAGCTATTGGCCTCTTTTAAACTGGTGGGAGCCGCATTACAGTGGTGGGAGTCCACTACTACTTTGGAGGAGAGGGACACGATCCCTATTCAGATGTTCTGGGAGCGGTTTGACCGCAAGTACTTTCCACCCGCAGTGCAGACTGAGATGAGGCGGAAATTGCTAAATCTGAAACAGGAGAACCTTACTGTAGCCGAGTATGAGGAGGAGTTCACGAGACTTCTCACTATTGTGCCGGATGAGGCACCCACTGAGAGCAAGAAAATTTTGCTGTTCGTCGACGGGTTAGCTTGGAGGATCCGTCAGCACCTTATTGGGAATCTATCCCTGAGTACTTTCACTGACGTACTCAATGCAGCGCTACTACATTGCCAGGATCACCGCTTCCATCTTCAGGGAAGCAAGAGAGCAGGAGAGTCCAGCCAGCAGGGCAGGACCGGGGGTAATAGTGCCAGTGGGGCACCAACTCAGGGACAGACTCGTCAGCACGAGCAGAGTTCCCATCAGGGGGACCCTGCTAAGCGATTTCGTCCAGGTGATTCTAGGCAGGGATTCGGGGGATTCAGGCAGGGCCATCAGGGTCAGCCAAATCAGCAGGGCCAGCAGGGCCAACACCGACCGCAGGGTCAACAGCAGGGCCACCAAGGCCAACAGCGTGCACATCAGGGCCAACAGGGCCAATGGCGTGGAGGTAACGGCCAGCAGGACCGTGGTCAGCAGGGACAGAGGGGAGGTAATTTCAGAGGCCGGTGTTTTGTGTGTGGCAAGCACGGCCATAAGCGTCAGGATTGCCCAGAGGGCGATAGGGCCCCACAGCAGCAGGGAGCCCGTAATGAGCCACAGAGACCACTCTTTCCACCTGCCCTTCCAGCCCCAGCCCAGGTGCCAGCCCTACCAGCCATTCCAGCAGCTCCAGTGCAGCAGGGGCAATTACAGTATGGACATGTCTATAACGTCCACTAGGCAGCAGCTCCACAGGCACCACCCGCGATTGAGGGTATGTTTCCTATCCATGGTACTATGGGTAAAGTTTTGTTTGATACGGGGGCAACGCACTGTTTTATAGCTACGCATTTTGCGAAGTCCTTAGGATTATTAGCCACAGCAGAGAGCACCGTGACGTGTGTCGACTCACCTTTGGGGAGTGGGTCGCTTATATTATTTATATGCCGAGGAGTAGGGATAGAGATTGGTAGCTTGGTACTGCCTGCGGACATGCTAGTCTTAGACATGCACGAGCATGACGTGATTATTGGTATGGATTGGCTCGCATCTTATAGAGCCATGATTGATTGCTTCGGTGGGAGCATTGTTTTTGCCATTCCGGGGCAAGAGATGTTTGTAGTAGCGATGCCTCGCCCAGAGGGAGGTTCGACCGCTCATTTATATTACATTGAGGAGGATACCTCTAAGGAGGTTGTGATTCCTTTGGATTCGATCCCAGTTGTTAGGGAGTATTCCGATGTGTTTCAGGAGATACCAGGCCTACCGCCCAGTCGTGAGATAGACTTCGTTATAGATTTATTACCGGATACGAGACCTATAGCACGCGCACCGTACTGTATGGCTCCGGCAGAAATGCGAGAGCTACGAGATCAGATTGAGCAGCTATTAGGTCAGGGTTTCATTCGTAGGAGTACCTCACCGTGGGGCGCTCCAGTCTTATTTGTAAAGAAGAGAGATGGCTCACTGAGATTGTGTGTGGACTACCGGGAGTTGAACAAGGTCACGATACGGAATAAGTATCCGTTGCCTCGATTCGATGATCTGTTCGACCAGTTAAGGGGAGCAACTTTCTTTTCGAAGATAGATCTGAGGTCGGGGTACCATCAGTTACGGATTAGAGAGCAGGATGTTTCGAAGACTGCCTTCTTGTCGAGATATGGGTCCTATGAGTTCAGGGTGATGCCGTTCGGACTCACAAATGCCCCAGCCGTTTTCATGGACTTGATGAACCGAGTATTCAGAGAGTTCTTGGATCAGTTCGTCATCGTCTTCATAGATGATATCTTGATATATTCACACTCCGAGGAGGAGCATGCCGAACACTTGAGGCAGGTTCTTCAGACTCTACGAGAGCATCAGTTGTATGCTAAGTACGAGAAGTGTGGATTCTGGTTGCGAGAGGTACAATTCTTGGGCCATGTTGTTTCTGAGCAGGGGATAGCAGTTGACCCGAGCAAGGTGTCAGCGGTGAGGGAGTGGGGGCAGCCCACGACACCGACGGAAGTACGTAGTTTCTTGGGGTTAGCCGGATACTACAGGAGGTTCATTCGGGGATTCTCCAAAATAGCGGGTCCATTGACGAATCTGACTCGCAAGGGGGTACCATATGTTTGGGATGACGCTTGTCAGTTGGCTTTCGACGAGCTGAAGGACAAGCTTACTTCGGCACCAGTCCTTGCTTTACCGAAGCCGGGTGTAGAGTACCTGGTTTACACAGATGCGTCCTTACGAGGACTTGGGGGAGTACTTCAGCAGGAAGAGAAGGCTATAGCTTTTGCTTCCCGCAAGCTTAAGCCGCATGAGAAGAATTACCCCACCCACGACCTGGAGTTAGCTGCGGTCGTCTTTGCATTGAGAATTTGGAGGCACTATTTATTGGGCGAGAAATTTCGTTTGTTCACAGACCATAAGTCACTGCAGTACCTGTTCACTCAGCGAGAGCTAAATATGCGTCAGCGCAGATGGTTAGAGTTTGTGAAAGATTACCAGTTCGATATACAGTATCATCGGGGGAAAGCCAACGTAGTTGCTGATGCGTTGAGTCGTAGACCGGTTGACGATGTAGCGGACATCTGGAAAGCAAAATGGAAGGAGTTGGGTCACCAGGACGCGGTAGCACGTTCTTTCATATCCGTGATGACAGTCACACCTGAGATTGTTACGAGGGTGATACAGGCACAGACCACAGATCCGTTTTGTCAGGAGCAGATTGTACGACTTCTAGGCGAGGGTGCTGAGTCCTATTCTGTTAGTTCGGATGGAGGGTTGCGGTTTAATGGGAGACTAGTGGTTCCAGAAGGAGCAGAGCTACGTCATGAGGTAATGACTCATTCTCATGGGTCCCGATTTGCAGTACATCCGGGAGGCGATAAGATGTACCAGGATATGAGACGTCAGTATTGGTGGAGTGGGATGAAGAAGGACATCGCTGAATTTGTGTCCAAATGTTCTACTTGCCAGCTGGTGAAGGTGGACCACCAGAAACCGTCGGGATTACTTCAGCCGTTGGAAGTACCTGCGTGGAAGTGGGAAAGTATTTCCATGGACTTCATTACAGGGTTGCCTACATCACAGCGAGGCCACGATTCTATCTGGGTGATTGTAGACCGTCTGACCAAGGTGGCTCATTTTCTGCCAGTAAGGATAGATTATACCACGGGTCAGTATGCCCAGTTGTTCATCGCTGAGATTGTCAGATTACATGGGGTGCCCCTGAATATTGTGTCAGATAGAGACAAGATTTTTGTGTCGCGTTTCTGGGAAAGCTTTCAGGAGGCTATGGGTACAGAGTTGAGACTGAGTTCAGCTTACCACCCACAGACAGATGGACAGACAGAGCGTACTAATCAGATGTTGGAAGATATGCTACGTGATTAGTCGCAAATATTGTATATCTTGCGCCCGTTAATTATGCATGCACGCACGCTTGCGACCGTTATTTCACGTATTTAAGCTCTTGTACTGTATAACCCTTGGTTTCCATATATATATGCTTTGCGAGGTTTATTTGAGCTTTTGTAGGGATTGGAATGCTAAACGGTGCAAGTGCGCGTCATCCGGGAACGTTCAGTGCTTTACGCAACTTCAGGGGTAATTCTGTCATTCCTACATTCGAGCTTTGAACCCGAACCCTTCACGGATGTTGTAGTTCTTCTTGCCAACTTCGCGTAGCCCCTGACGGTTTGTCAATTCGGTTCACGATGACCAAGTTATGGGCGTTTTCCCGAGCCCCTTTGTTGTGTATCAAAAGAGGGGAGAGTGCTGATGTTTGCAGCAGCGGTCGACCGGTCCAAGATAAGCGGTCGACCGGTGTTTTGCCTTTTGCCTTCGAAATGAGACAGTGTGCCCTCTCCTTGATAAGCGGTCGACCGGTACTTCATTTTCTGCAAAACCCCCGCAGTTTTGGTTTGGCCTTACCACCCTTGTTTTGTGGTTTTCTTCCACTTAGTATATATTTGTGGTGGTTTATTCTTGTAAAGCATCTGATTACATTCGTGTGAAAAGAAATAGATAAAAGGGATTTTTGTTGGCTTCTCTCTCTCTCCTAGGGCTAGATAATTTGCTTGTCATTTTCATCATCAACTTCATTTATTGCAAGTAAATTTCCTCCTCTATTGTTTCTTGTTGATCCTTGTTACAGTGTGGTGCAATTAATGTTGTGTTTGTGCCTTGAATGCTTATTCTCATTATAGTTATTACACTTACTATTAGTTTAATGATGTGTTTTGATATGGTTGGTGTCATGAGTAGCTAATCTCCCTAGGTTGGGAGCATAAACCCGCCTTGGAGAGTTTAGTTCTTGGCTTGGTTCAATGATTAAATCCAATAAATGGGTCTGTGGGTTGAGATTGGAGTTTCATAGGATTTTATCCTCTCTTATCATGTAAGGGTTGTATTTTAAGACTTAACTCCAACATCAACGCATTTGTCCGATAATATATTGTTACCTTCATCTTATATTGTTGGGTTGACATCCTTCATGTAGGATTGTTGATATTGATATATTATTCCCATTTTATTGTGATTTAATCGGAAGAATCCGTTGAGTTATGCGCATCCGAGGTGGGAGAATGCTCCTTAACCTTTTGTTAAAGAATCGTTTCATAATCATGTTTATAAATCTCGCTTGTCCTGTTTCTATTTTGTGAAGTGTTCCATTTATCTTGGGTCGCTTTGGTTCGTTACAACACGTATAACCTAAATCATCTTTTCTTTTTATCTTTTATTCTTGTTTATTGATTTTTAACTGAAAGAATATCCTCGGTACTTCATATAACTCCCTGCGGAAATCGACCCCGGTCTTACCGGTCTTTTATTACTCTCGCGATTAGCGTACACTTGCGCTATACAATTTTCTGAGCGAGTCACTACGCATGTGTATCCTCGATTTCGGGGGAGGTTGGGAGCCACATCTTCCACTGGTCGAGTTTGCTTATAATAACTCCTATCAGTTTACGATTGGCATGGCTCCATTTGAGGCTTTGTACGGCAGGCCTTGTCGCTCTCCAACCTGTTGGCTCGAGGTGGGGGACAACAAGTTATTAGGACCAGAAGTGATCCAGGAGACCTCCACAAGGATTGAGATGATCAGGAGTCGTATTCGGGTAACCCAAGACAGACAGAAGAGCTATGCCGATGCGAAACGATTCTTCCGGGAGTTTAATGTGGGAGACCAGGTGTTGTTACGTGTATCTCCTATGAAAGGAGTGATGAGGTTCGGGAAGAAGGGAAAGTTGGCTCCGAGGTACGTAGGACCATTTCCCATCATCGAGAGAATTGGGCCAGTAGCATACAGGTTGGGTTTGCCAGAACATTTACATCGCATCCACGATGTATTCCACATCTCGTCGTTGAGACGATACCTTCGGGATGATATGGCCCATACTCACATTGCGATAGATGAAATCGACTTGCAGTCGGATAGCTCTTACGAGGAGAGACCGGTGGCTATTCTAGACTACAGTGAGAGGAGATTGAGGTCGAAGATAGTTCCACTCGTGCGGGTCCAGTGGGAACATCATAATGTGGAGGAATCCACTTGGGAGCGTGAGGCAGATATGCGTGAGAGATATCCAGAGTTGTTTTTACCAGGTATGCCTTATTTTCCGAATTTCGGGACGAAATTCCGTTATTAGGGGGGGAGTATGTAATACCCCGTATTTTTTATGCTATAATTAATTTGGGGAGTTATTTAATAAAAATTCGGAAATTAATTATGTTATAATTATTAACGTGACGTGAGTTAGTAATAATATGAAATTGTTGAATATTACTTAGGAGCATAGTAATATATGGTAAATGTCACGAGTGAATGAAAATGATAATTTTGGTAATTTTAGTCGGGACGCGCCCGTGTCGCGTCGGGACTAATTATTGAGATATAAAAGTAAATATTTTATGAGTTGTCCGTATGGTCGTTTTGAGTGCGCCAACGCGTCCGGAAGGGTCGAGATAGTCAGAAAAGTGTACCCGGGGGTTTAGTTTGGGTCTCGGGATGTTTTTAGGCTTAATTAGTGACCGGGAGGGCGTTTTGGTCATTTTACATATTAGGGTAATTAAACCCACGAATTTCAGCCATCCTTAGCAGCCATTTAAGTCAGCCTTTTAGGGTTAGATCATTCAGAACCCTAAGACGGCTAGTGGAGAAGAGAGGAGAGACCTTGCTAGGTGATTCAAGGCCAAAAACACCACCTTTTGCACCACCGTCACCACCAACGCGTAGATTGCGAGGAGGAGAACGCAGCCACATCAATATCAGCAGGAAACCAGACCTCTGAAATCCCAGGCAAGTGTTTAACTTGCGTATTTTCGTTGGTGCAATAATCATGTTAGTGTAGGAATGATTAGGAGTATAATTTATGGAAGAAAACCCCACTTTGTGATAGGAATTTGCATGTAGACAAGATTAAAATTATATTCTGGAAGTCTTATGTAATGTAGATGATAAACCTACGAATTTTTTATGTTATTGTAGAAGAAAATTCTGGAGAAAACTGATTAGAACAAAAGATTAAGAAAACTTAGGGTTCTTGATGATTAGATGAGATTTTAGGTTGTTTAATCATGTTTAATGATGGTTATATGCATGCTTAACGTTAGAAACATCTGGAAATATATTACTATGATTGTAGTATAAGTTTTGGGACGATTAGTGTTGGAAATCATGGATTTTAATGAAGAATATTAGTTAAACCCGTAACTGCACTTCTGCAGAAATCGAAATACCTGTTTGATCGATCGATCGACCCTATAGCATCGATCGATCGAAGGTTCGATCGGTCGACCCCCAGACGTCGATCGATCGACCCTTCCTGGCAGCCTATTATTTCCCTTGTTTAATTAGTTGAATTAATTTATCATGAAAGACTTCTTGGGTATTTCAAATAAAATGTTTTGGGATATAAGAGAGACCAGTAGGACATATGATTAAGTGTTGAGAACTTTATTATGAAATGATAATTGGGTTTAAGGAATAGTTAATTAAGGAACGACGAACTACGTATTTCACATGAGAGAATTCAACGAATACCTACGTTAGTGAATAGACGTCTACCTACTGAATATATTACTTGGATGGATAGAACCCACGAGTGTCCCATAACTAGTGAGAAAACCCCTTCGAATTAAGGTTAGAGGCGAAACCTTATACGTAATCATAATGATGGGAAATTAAAGATAAATGTTATGACTATGGGTTACGAGAGAAACCTATATTAATATAATGGAATTGGTATATTTATATAAATGTGTGTACATATATTATATACATGTGAAAAACGTACCCGCGCTACTTGCTATCCCTGAGGTTACCGCGCTGGGACGATCGTATCCTGTGTTGCTTTATGGGGATATTGAATCGTACCCTAGAAGTTAGAGATCCTAGGTACGGGCTATTAAATTGATAGTCGGACGGTCCTAAGAGACGTGTGGGTATGTACTGACCTCTTGGACTTGGAATCTATGCTTCGCCTCAACGTTGTTTTGTTTATGTTAATACAGTTCGAGAGCGATTCCGAACTTGTATTCCCTTTGTGTGAACGATACAGGGACTGGATAGCAGAGTATGCCCGCACCATAAATTAGTTGGGGTGCTGTTGTATATATATTATTAGAGTAGTTAATGTATATATATGGTGATAAACTTTAATATGCCTACTATAATGTGTTAAGTAGGACTTAGTTGTTGACGCAATTATAAATATTTATTTTGTGAAAATATGAGAAGACACTGAGAAACCTTATAATTTAATGAAGCTAAAACGAGAGGAGTACTTCAGATTGAAAGTTATATTTTTATAAAACATTGTCATCGTCCGGTTTTGTATACGTATGAATAAGTTAAGATAAACGAAACATTGGGAAGGTTAGTACGATAGGAGTGCACATTAGAAGAGAGGTGAGTATTTCTCAAGAGAGAGACGAACTAATATGATGTTGCATTGGCCTGTATCAATTTAAATACTTGCTTAACGTATTTTAAAATCAAACACACTTTCGGGCCCTGACCCGTTTCCTTTTCTCTCTCTCTCTCTTGTGTATATATATGTATATTTTCAGGTGCCCAGCCACAGGGGCGTCTTGCTTAGGTTTCTTTGAGAAGAACGAGCTGCAGCTTAGGTGGGAGTTGCAGGTCCCTTGAGTAGACGGCTTCCGACATTGACTCCACTCTTATTACTCTCATTTATGGGGCACGTGTCGCCCTTTTCATCATTTCATTTATTGTTGGGGATTTTTATATTTCAGTTATTCCGATATTGTTTATGGGATTTGTTTCAGGATGGTTTATGATTTTAGTTTTATATTATTGTCATTCGTTTGGTGAATGTATGGTTTTATTTAAATTTCGTGGAGTGATTCTCTATTGTAGAAATGTTGTTTCGAATTAATAAAAATCTTTTCTTTAATTAAAATTTGGAAGTTCGTATGAAAAATGTTTTTGACACTTAGCTTAATTATTTAGGGTGTTAAATTAGAAAAAAATTATTTTTATCGACAGTGATGCTGAGAATGAACCAACTGTTTACCTTGATTTAATTTAATAAAGGAGTGATCGCCCGGTATTTAATTAGGCGGGGTGTCACAAAGTGTACCATGTCCAAGAACCGTATGGAGTAGCCAGGGTAATTGGCAAAAAAAAAATGTTGTTACGAGTTTCACCTCAGTTGAAGGAGGTATGTTCTGTGTTACAAGATTGAGTCACAGTATTTGATTAGCTCCAGATTCGTGTGTGATACGAGTTTACAAATAGTATCGATAACATTATGTAGTATATGTTTATGTGCTTTTCCGCGATAGCGGGAATCAATTTTCTTTCATTCGCTGTGAAGAGCGGGTGTTAGTATTTTAAGTTTATATCATATTGGTATTACTCGTTTTGTGTGTGCTATACGAGTATGGTGTTAATTTGAGTATTATATGATATTCGTTGTTTGGAGCGATAGCAGGCTAATGATTGCAAGACTATCGTGTCCGCGGTTCCAGGATGAAACAGGTTGTTGTTGCGATATCTCACATAGATACAGGTTGAGTTCGCCTTTATTATATGTATAAATGAAACTTCGATGAGCAGATGTTTCATTATCGTGAGACGAGTGCATGCGACCTTATAGATATGATTTAAGGTATGTAGGGTTAATTGTTGAGCTGTGATTTTAAGCTCATTATTGGTTGCGCAAGGACTTAGTGTTAGTGCGAGCGCTTAGTGGTGTGGCTCCTGGACAGAGATAGGAGTTCAGACCACATTTTGTTGAAAGAAGGGATAGGGTTATCCTGGTTGCATATTTGAAGTTAACGGAGCTCCACGACCGACAAAGTTAAGTAGTAGTGTATTGGAGGGGTTCCTTGTTTGGATTTCGCTTGTGAGACGCTCCACGCATGAACCTTAACGACGTCAGGAGTGGAGAGATGTTATAGGATGCAAGGACGTTGGTTTTGTCTACAAGTCATATAGTGAGGAGGAAACACTATAGACTGAGGGCCGCATGACGATGGTATGCTTATGGAAATATAATACTATGAAGAAGCACTAAAATGGTTCTCTCACCGCAAGTAGGTGGGTGAAGTAGGAGTTGGAGAAATTGATTTGAGGCTTATAGTCAGGCCTTAATGAAAAGGCAAATTTTGAAAGAAGTATGTTTTGGGTATGATGTTCATAACGTTTTTGCAGAGAGTTGACGCCTCGATTAGTTAGACTTTCCTTTTCGTCTAGGTGGAAGGTTAGAATAGTAGAAAAGCGTTAATAGGTTAGCGAGGGAGCACTTAGGACGTCCCACCAGTGTGCCTTAGGCCGTTATACCTCAATGACCGACGACACGAGGGAGTAGTGTAACGGGAGGGTTCCTTGTTTAGATTTCGCTTTGCGAGACGTCCCACGCATGAAACCGAGCAAATGTCGGGAGTTGAGAAAGGTCTTGGGCACTAGGGACCTAATTTAGAAGAGTACTATTTCACGTACGTATGAACGTTTCGATCTTAGAATTATTGGGCAGTAAGGCCAGTGGAGTTAGTGGCGCATATATAGAAATATTGGTTGGTTAACCTTGAGAAGAATGGGATTTTGCGGGTTGGGAAGACCCATGTATGAGTATTACGCCGAGGAAATAAGGCCTATTGTTTAGAGAGTGTGTACGTGTCAAACGTTTGTGATAGTTGTGCGGAGAGGCACGGGTAAAAAAAAAGGTGTATGGGCACCTTAGTAAGTTGGTTTTATATACCGACTGAAATAGAAAGGGCATAGTATATAGTGCTGAAGATTATTCCGAGATGGCAATATAGTATAGTATAAACCTTGATAGAGGTGAGTGCTGAATGAGGGTACGGTTAAGAGCTATTGGGTTAGTACCAATCCATTTGAGGCTTTAGAATGTGGCGTGATTCACGATCCTAGGTTAGTGTTCGTAGTATCGATGATATCTGAATTTCGAAGGCGAAATTCCGTTGTAAGGGGGGGAGTATGTAACACCCCGCACTTTTGGGGATAATTAAATTCATAAGTGTAATTTGGGAATTTAAGAGGTTATCGTGAATAGTAATTCTTGGAGTTTTCAAGGATTAGATGATTTTCGATGGGTGTTATATTTACTTTTGGGATGTAGTAAATATGTCGGAGTATGTTAATTATATGTCGCAGCTGAGTAAAGCGACAGAGGATAATATTTTAATGGGAATACCGCATTAAGTTATGTGGGGTTAAATTAGTGATTTGCGATCAAGTACATCGGATGGAGATTTCGAGTGCGCGGTTGGTCTCGGAACGGTCGAGATAGTTAGAATAGAGTATCCGGAGGTCGTAATTGAGTTTCGGGAATTTTTGAATTAAAAGGGACTCACAATTGAGTAAACGAGTCATTTTTGGGTTTTAAAGGGATAAACCCTTATTTTCTCTCTTATAAGTCACGTGGGAGAGGAAGAGAAAGAAGAAAGAAAGAGAGAAGGAAGGAAGGAAGGAAGGAAGACGAGAAAAGAAGAGAGAGATGGGGGATTTCGTCCAAACTCCGCCGGATTCGACTCGAGGTCGTCAGATTTCATCCTCCAGGCAAGTGTGTACTTGCTTTATTTCATTTTATGCATAAATCTCATATTATAGTTGGTACACTATATGATTTTAGGTTAGAACCCTTAAAATAAATTTGGGAAAATTTGAATATGAGTTTACATATTGATGTAATGTAAACTCTTAATGATTTCCAGTGTTAAATCCATGTAAATGGAGTGAAGAAATGGATTTAAATGGGTTAAAATGATAAGATATGGTTTTTATGGTTTTAGGGTTTAAATCTAAGAAAAATGATTTAATACCCCAAATTAATTGATGTGTTAGTTAGAAATCTATGTTTAGATGTTTGTTGTGTTGTTGGTTGAGATTAGAAACCATAAGATTGGAGTTTGGGGTGATATTTTAGGTGGTTAGAATTTTGGATTTCGTCCAAAAGGGACTTTGGCCGACCTAACTGGTATGACCGGTCGACTGTGCCCCTATGGTCGGTCGACCGCGCCCAAGAAAAAGGGCCTACTGATTGATTTGTTAGGCTTATTTACAAATCGCGGTCGACCGGGGGTTCAGGGCCGGTCGACCGACACTCTGTTTTCAGCCCAAGATTTTGTAGATTTTATTCCTTCTCCTCTCTTTTAAATTAGAATATTAAAGGGTTATGTGCTAAAGGACTTAAGGAAATTGGGAGCTGACCTTGGGTTATTTAAGAGATTAATTCGGGGTATAGATTTATCGAATGTCTAAGAAGAGAATGACATTTGGAGGAATTATGCGGTGAACATATATGGGTACATTTATGTGGATGGAAAATAGGGGCTAGCGGCATTGGGTAAATCCTACGAGACAACTAGGATGAATTGGCATAGTTGGGAAATTATAAATCCTTATACGTGAATAAGGTACTGGTTATTTATCAAGTGAGGGTATACTTTTGAGTTTAGTATCGCGAATGTGAGAATACTCGAATATAATTATTAGTGAGAATATTTGGGGATATTGGCCATCATTATGTGTGATTGGAAATTTTGGCCATATATATATTTGAGGAAGGATATAAAATGTATATATATATATATACGATGTGATTATAGTATATATATATTATGCTACGAATACATATATATCTGTGTGCGATTGGTATATGTGTATCTTAGAGGTTGATTTCCACGGGCTTTCCTTTAGTATAGGGTTGGAACAGCCAGATTATATATTTTCTCTAGTGTTATTCAGGGGGGTTGCGCGATGTGGGTGAATCCCCTGGCTTGAGGAGCAGGGAGAGTATAGTCCCCAGGTCATTATCGTCCCGCGTTCGAGTGCGATGTGTGTAACTCCACTTGCAGAGGGAACATGATCGCCTCCACCGTTGTGTATTTTTACCATGACCATTGAGAGTCTGGATTGGTACCATGGTACAGTGAGTAAACCCGGAGTTGAATCGGCAATATGAGACTGCATCCTCGAGTTATAGCTCGTTGGGATGGTTAAGGTACTTGTGTGTATAGTACATTACTTGTGTATGAGAACAAGAATACATATGTATATCTCTGACTAGAGTAAAGGGATAAAATGATTATAGATTAAATCTCACTCCGGGAGATTCTATCGGGAGGTATATTGTAACACGTATATGAAAATGAGTATATATATATATATATATATATATATATATATATATATATATATATATATATATATATAAGTTGAGTACTGAGGGTCTAATAGATCTCGACGATCGACCTTGCCAAGTAGCCCCACGCACGAACATGGCATAGTGTTGAGACGGGGGAGAATTTTAACCCTTAGTGCTCTAGTTTTGGATTTTTCTTATGAGTATATATATATATATATATATATATATATATATATATATATATATATATATATATGTTGTGTACTGAAGGTCTAATGGATCTCGACGATCGACCTTACCAAGTAATAGTGTATCGGGGGATTCCTTGTTTGGATTACGCTTCGCAAGACACCCCACGCACGAACATGGCATAGTGTTGAGACTGGGGAGAAGTTTAGCCATTAGTATTTGGTTTGCTTAGGATTTCTGGAGTTTGGAGGTGACGGATTAGTTAGGCAATGTCGCTTGACTAGGATGTTTAGAGGGATGCGCTAAGTGTGCACTATTGAAAAGAGGTGAGGTGTATCTCATGGGAGTGCGATACCAATTTAAATATGAGATAAAAATATTTTTATAAATACAGCATTTATGCACTTGCAAAATATTTTCACAACTCGGGCTCTGACCCGTTTATCTACTTTTCCTCTCTTTTACTATATCTATATATATACGTAGGTGTCCAGACACAGGGACGCCTGGATGACGATTACTTCGAGTCAGACGCTTGCTTCAACAGTTGTGGATACATGCAGGTTTATTTTTAGACGCTTCTATTTTTGTGATCTAGATAAAAAGCATTGTAGTAACTTTTGGGCCGAAAGCCCAATTGTATCTATTTATTCTTTCACCGCCTTTTAGTGCGGCATTCGATTTGGTTGTATTATTGTTGAACCGAGTGTTCGGTTATTTTATTTCTTTTCAGTTTCATTTATTTAATTTGTGCGATGGTTTTTCTTAGTTGGTTTGATTAAAAAGATTAGTTAAATAAAATTTTGACCCCAGCCTAATAGGTTATTAGTAATTAAATTGGTTTTCGACAGTGATGTTAAGAATGAACCATATGAGACTCCTGTTTTAATTTGGTACAGGATTGATCGCCCGGTATTTTATTAGGCGGGGTGTCACACCATGTTTGCTCAAGGTGTCCCCTATGAAGGGAGTAATGTTATTTGGTAGGAAAGGGAAGTTAGCGCCCCGATACATGGGGCCATTCATTGTCATCGACCAAGTGGGGTCGGTTGCTTATCGTTTAGCCTTGCCAAATCATCTCTAGAAGGTACCTGATGTGTTATGCATCTCTAGACTACGAATGTTCCTTGGAGACGACATGGTGTACCAACACGTAATTCTGTGTGAGATAGACCTTCAGTCTGATGCAAACCATGAGGAGAGACCATTCACTAGTCTAGATTATAGGGATCAAATTCTTCGTTCCAAAGTCATTTCGTTGGGGCGTGTTTAGTGGGAGCACCACCATAAGTCAGTGTCAATGTGGGAGCAGGAGAGTGACATACGAAAGAAATATTTAGAAAGCTTCGGGGCAGGTACATGTCAAATTCTGAGGATGGAATTTATTTATTTATTAAGTGAAAGAATGTAATACCTTATGTTTTTAAATATTTAATATTGATTGATATTGCTTATGTGCATGGTAGTTGTGTATGTGTGTGGAAGTTGTATGATTTATTATGATATCGAAAACATGTTATTATTGTTAATTCAAGAAATTAAATTATATATAAACACCTCGTAATTGAACAATAATGTTGCTATTTATTTAGTATTTTGAGTGTGTATTGTTGGATCGAACTCTAGGGGATAAAGGGTCCCAAAATACTATTTTTAGTATGTTAGATTAGGCCCCAAGGTTGGGTAACACTTTGGGTTAAGTTTTGAGAGCATGTGACATGTGAAAATTAGAAAACTAAATAAGTGATTAACTCTCATAATTAGCATTGCACGATAGAGAACTAAAACCTTAGCTGCAGAGGAGAGGATTTGAGAGCAAGAGATTCAGCGAAGTACTAACCACGAATTCATGTAAGAAATACCTAATGTTTCATGCTTATTAATTGTATCTTAATTATGATTTAATATTAGTTATGATCTAAAGTTGGGTTAATCTCATATTAGGGTTGAATCGTGTTGAATGAAGAATTAGTTTTACACATTGATTACTATTTGAATTTGTAAACTCTTCGAAGGAATATAATGATTTGATGATTCACAGTGGGTTGAGGCCGATTGATCAAACCTAGTTTTGGGTGGCAGATTCCTTTTTTATCGAGGTTTTCTGCTTTGGGAGTTAGGTTAATGACTCAGAACTTTTTAAAGGGTCAAATTTATGATGTAAGAGTTATGATCATACATAGGTATGTGGAGGATAATGTATGGAATTAAGGTTAGCTTGGGGGACATTTAGTTCGATTTATACAGTTAGGATTATATATCATATTCATATTTAGGTATTGGATATTGTATGTTTTATATGCTACGGCTGGACATACAACGGGTGTGTAAGTAACTCGTGAGGAATCTATCAGTGCAGATTTGATAGGATTGTTCGTGAAACCGATAGCTAGGTAATGGTTAATGATGCTGACTACGTATAGGTCTATCTCTCGACCATACGTGTTGTGGGTCACCCATCTCACAATAGGGAGACATAAGAGGCTTGATATGTTTAATTTTGGTACACGATTACACAATAGTGTGGTAACGTGGTTATTTTCTCTTTGTGTTTGTTTGCAATCCATTAGGAGCAATCCTCCCTATGGATTTACTTGATAGAGACACGAGAGGTCCCTAGAGGATTGAGCCTTCGTGTTAAGCTTATATATATTTTTGGTCTAGCGATGGACGTTTTCATACGAAAATATTAGATTGTGATGTTACGATTACTGTGATATGCTTTTTTTATGAAATACAATATAATATATGGATACTATGAATAAGTATGACACTTAGTATTTTGTTAGCAATTATGATATTACTATATAGCTCTATGTAAAGATCATTGAGCTTACATGTTAGTCATGGGGCTTTGGTACATACATCGTAGCAATGTATAGTATACATTGACATCTAGCTAGAATATACCTTAATTAGAGGTGAGGTGTCCATGGAGTGAGTACCGACGGGAACGACATGAGACATAAATGAGTCACATTTAATACTATTCAAGTTAAGTTAGATATTTCTTGCAAATGTGAGTTTTGACCCACGTATTTTATTAAAATTCTTTTTAGGTATCCTATAGCCGGAGAAGCACAGCTGAGCAGAGAGACTTGCAACATTTGAATCCTTCCAGCTAGTTAGTCTAAGATGTAAGAGTTCATATATTTTAACATTTCATTTTTGCTGGTCTTTATTTTAGATTTTCTTTTTTATGGGTCTGTATTGTGTTTCAGAGTTGTTTATTTTAGTATTGGTTTTGATCAGTTGAGACATTTATCTTGTGGAGATCATACGATATATTTATTCAGTTGTTTTCAAAAGTATATCTATTATTTTATTTTATTAATAATGTCATATATACTGTTTTTTATTGTTTTAGTTTTATTATTATCGTCAATGCTTAGAATGATATGAATTATTTAACACTCCTCATTCTCGAGGTATAAGACTAGCCACCTTATATGTGTAAAGTCGGGGTGTTACAAACTTTGAGCTTGCGCAACTCAAATAATAGGCCTATCAATAGTGAAGTGCTACAGCCTGGTTTCCTTATCTTGGATATTTCAACGAGTTGGATTAAAATTTATAATGGTCAGGAATGTAGCCATGTATTTTGATTTGACAAAAATAAAACTGAATAAATATAAAAATGAGTTGTTGTCATTTATCGAAGTTGATATCATTTATCTCATTACAAATGAGCTCGCAAACAAAAAACATTTTGTGGTGGATATACACATATACATGGATAAGAATCCTCTTGAGTTACTCTACTGTAGAGTAATTTTTTCAATCGTTGATCATTCATTTGAATTATAAACTATTGATCCCAATGAACTCCCAATGTGATAAATGACACGCCCTTACTTTAAAAATTGATGTCCACACTAAAGGCACCCATGGTCGGCCCTAGCTATAAGTCAGTTAGGTCGCCACCTAGGGCCCCCAAACTATTGGCCCCAAAATTTAAAAAAAAAAGGTACAAAAACAATTATAAACAAAAAAATAAAGTTTAACACTTCGAATGAAGCCAAAAATAAATCAAAATTGGTAGATTTATAGCAAACCCCGATATAACAAAGGCCCCAACAAATAAAACTAGATCCACTTACACTTGCAATATAGCCCAAAACAAAATAAAAACTAGTCCAGTTAAAAGGCCCACTCAATAACTCAAAATAAGTCTAAACACAAATGCCCAACCCATTATATAATAAAACCCAAACTTTCTCTCTTTCACACATTCACAAAGTAGCAGTCAGTTTCTATCTCTCAATTAGGGTTTTAAAATTTAGGGCTTCAATTTCAAGAAGTTAGGATTTTAATTTCACGCAAAACATTAGGGACGGACTCACACACTCATTTGGAGCTTATTAATTTTAATTTTAATTGTAAGTATGTGTTCCTTATTAATTGTAAGTATGTGTTCCTTATTAATTTTAATTTTACATCTTTACGATAATTTTGTTTGATTGATGATTAGTTTGTTTCACTCTGGAGTGTTTATTTTGTAGCACTTTAAATTTTCTTATGTAATTAATTTGGGGTATTATTGTTCTTGTTTAGTACTTTAAACTTTAATTTCTTAGCACACTAAAATGAATTAGCTATATTAACAATTAGAAGAAAAAAAATGATAAAAAAATAAACTTCGATGACATAATTGATAGTTTTGCATCAAAAATGCGAAAAGAACACATTTTCTTTAATTTTGATGATTTATTTTTTGAAAATGTATAAAGGACCCTTTGATTATTCACCTAAGGCCCAAAAAATGTCTAAGGCCCTGGAGCCACCATCCTGGTGACTCCCTCCTCTTCTAGCAGTGGCAACCTCCAACAACATTTATCTTTTTTTTTTCTAATTCTACATCTTAGCAAACCTTTGTCGAGAACACTCTTTCCTTCTTATCCTCCATCTCTGGCTAGATTACTGCCACCATTGACTAGATTGGCGGATTTGTACCTCCTCCTTCCTCCATTCTTTTTACAAACATTTTTTTCTCATGCGTTATAAAATAAACATAAAAAAATATATGTAGTTTTATTATAAACAAACTTACAACTTTCAAACATTTCCCCATAAACAAAGTGCACACAAAAAATGCGGGTTCCTTTATAAAAATTGTTGTATTTTCATATAAATATATGTACTTTCATTATAATGCCTATATTTTTAGTGTCATAATGACTAAAAAAGATAATCGTTTGAAGAAAAACTTGGTACGTTCTTCCTAGTTCTCTTTTCTTAAATCTCATGAATACTTTTTTTTTGTAAAAAAAATCTTCTATGGCCCAAAGGCTTATGTAAAATGCCCCCACCAATGTTCCCGTAATTAGGCCCGTCAAACGGGTCGGGTGAGTCGGACTTCTCTATGCTCAAGTTCAGCTCACATTTATTTAATGCTTTGAACTATTTAAGTTTCGAGTTTCAAGAACATAGGGTCAAACTCTACTCACTTGATCGCCGACTTCGGGCTCTTATTCGGGCCTAATCGAATAAAAAAACATGTACTTTTTTTCTTGTTGCCTTTGGAAATATGCTGCCCCATGAATGATTTGCAACATACATCATATAAACGACGCCCAAAGGAAGAAAAGTCCATATATATATTTGAAAAGTCAATCGAGAACAAAACATTCTTCTACAACTTCAACACGAGGTTTAATAATTTTTTATTATTCTCAATACTCCTATCAGTGTCATTACAACCACCAATATCTTATTCTAAAAAGGTTTAAAGAATTATTAGAATTCATTAGTTTATACTTGTATACAACTTAAAAACTAACATAGTTTAACCGATTTTTTTTAAATAGCAAAAAAATTCATTTTCAGCTGATTATTTTTTTATGGTCCTACTGAAATGTTTAAAAACATTAAAAAAATCAGCCCAAATTTTTTTTTACTATTTTAAAAAAATGGACCTCATTCAGTGTCCTCAAACTGGGACCTCATCATTTCCCTATATATATATATTATTTTGGACGCTATTATCCTAAAATATTTAGTTTCATTCCAACTATGTAAATTATCCATTACTGTACTTCAAAATAAATCCAAAATTGCTGTACTCACATTAGTGAGGATTAACATAACCCTCCATTCCTGTTCGTTACAGTGGGTCTCCCAATTTCCAATGAGGAAGGGTCATGTTAAAACTCTGTCCAGGTCAACAGATTTCAAATCCTCCACATAGACAGCCCACAAACACCAAAGAAAGGAAAAGAGATTATTATACATAAATTAAGATCCTATGTACCCATATGAAGCAGAGAGCAGTAGGCAGAAATAATTATAAGAGTTTTTTAAAAATGTTCACTCACCTGTCAAAGTAGCAGCCTTTGAGCCTCAATGTTAAATGGTGATTACCGATCGGTCGATAATAAGTTTGAACCCATTGTTTGGTCCGTCCTGTTGTTTCCTCTGAATTTCTCGGGCTGAATCTGCAGCAGAAACCGTGACATGGTACAAGTCCATAACCTGGAGTGCTGATACGTCCCCTAGAGCAGAAGGGATCTTATCTAGGCATTCCAAGTTTTTTAAAATAATGCGTTCAAGACCAGGGAAGTGACAAGCAGAAGCCTCCCATTGCTCTAAATTTGTCTTCCCTAGTTCAAAGACTTTTAGTTGAACAAAACCCCCATCAAGTGTCTTCCAATGCTTTCCGCTGAATGCATTTTCTCCTAACTTGAGAACCTCAAGGCCCTTCAACATCCCCAGAATAGACATATGTTTCCAATCTAACAGTGTATCTGATAGAGTTAGCTTTTTCAGTTTGGGTGGGAATTCAGAGCTTTGGGGAAGAACTGGCAGCTTAGAAGGAGGACTTGGGAAGGCATCATTCAATAACTTCAACGTTTTTAGGTGTTTTAGTTTGGCAAGACAATCAAACCTACTAGAAATCCCGCTTTTATCCACCAGTGTAACTAAATCTCCACGAATGCCTAGTTTCTTTAGATTGGGAGTCCTGGCTAAGATGTGATCGGAGCAACTCTTGGGCGATAGCGCAGAAATAGTTTGCAGGTTTCCATTTACTGAGGGCTTCACGTCAGGTATGGGCAAAGTACTTGACGCACTTGTATATAGATGCCTTAAATGCAACATTTTCCAGATATCTGCTTTAATGTTCAGGTTAGGTGATTTTGTGTTAAAAATTACAGTTTGAAGATTCCAAAGTTTGGAGGTAGCGGTCGGAACATCGGAAAATTTACCCAAGAGGGCTATATACCTCAAATGGACTAGTTGAACTGTCTCACTAGGGAAACGGGAGAAACTGATGCGACTCATATCCAGCACCCTAAGCAAATTAAAGGCTCCAGGGATGACTGGTATGTATTGTGGGGCCAATACCTTTTCTTCTGAGGCGAAACACAAAAAAGAGCGGACACGTGGGCCAGAAGGTTTCGAAGAAATATACTCCACAACTTGGGAATGGACACTAAGGCGACGAAAGAAATTTGGTGTAGCAGAGGAAGAAGGAATTGGTACAATCACTTTAAACTCCTTCAAGAAAATTTCTTCTTCACCTCGTTTGACACACAAGTCATGCAACATGTCATGAATACGGCATGTTTTAATTCGACCATTAGACCTCCGTTTTTCCACCAACACTAAATTTCTATCAACAAGATCCAACAATTTATACTCCGCTATATCTTCCAAGCTTATATCTTTTACTGACTGTATAAATCCCTCAGCAATCCAGATGTGGATCAATTTCCGTACAGGGATCTCGAAGTCTTCTGGGAAGACTCCAAAATAAAGGAAGCAAGCTTTTAAGTCATAAGGCAAGTGGTTGTAACTCAGTGCTAACACGTCCATGCACTCCTCTGGGTTCATGTCAATGTATGAACTAACGCTTTCTGCCACACTTTCCCAACAGCTACTCGTTCTCTCCATCTTTAGCAGAATTCCAGCAATTACCACAATTGCAAGAGGTAGTCCATAACATTTTTTTGAAATTTCCCTTCCGAGCACCTCCAACTCCGAGGGGCAGATTCTTTTACGAAAAACCTTTGTTCGCAGTAGCTCCCAACTTTCATCCTCTGTTAGAAAACGCAGTTTATGAGGAGGGCTATCAGGGTCAGCATGCACTGCCACATGTTTATGTCGACTGGTTAACATTACTCTACTTTTATTGTTAATGTTGGGGAAAGCCAATTTAATTCCATTCCAGGCCTCTTTAGTCCACACATCGTCCACCACAATTAAATATCTTGCACTTTGTAAATGTCGGCGCAGCTCATCAGCTAACATTTCTTCACTCATGCTATACATATCACTGGTGACCCGCGTAACAGAGTTTAAAATGCCAAGGAAAACTTCCCTTCTACTAAATTCCTGAGACACGTAAACCCATGCACGATTAATGAACTCACTTTGAACTAAGGGATCATTGAAAACTTTTTTGGCAAGAGTTGTTTTACCCAGTCCTCCCATACCAACCACCGAGATAACTTTAAGCTCATCTTCTGGTGCGGTGAGTTGATCAACTAACATTTTTGCCTCCTTATCAAAGCCTACTACATTGACTTCCTCTACAACTGGAGGCCTTTTCTCAAGTAGACCTCTGTCTGATGGCATTCCATCTTGTAGGAATTCAAAGCCAAACTTCTTCTTTTCGTATATGTCCTTCACTTTTTCCTCCATGGATTCAATACTTTTAGCGACACTTCGAAGCTTTGCTGGATAATCAAAGATGTGGTAAATTTTCTGGATTCGGTTTCTTGCCTTGTGCACAGCTGCCTGAACAACGAATGTTTCAATGATGTCCTCTGCCTCGTAAACCTCATCTCTAATTTGTCTCACCAACTCTTTCACTAACTCATACTTGCTGCGTTTCTCTGACGCATCCTTGAGGAATGCTCCCAATAGACGGAGATGCTTGCTAAGAGAATCAACATGATCTTTCACGCCAGAAATCAAATCGGCATTATAGAGCACTAGCTGGGTCAGGTTTGCCAATAGAAATTCAACTGCAGCATCGGCCATCTCTCTCTCTCCCAAACGTATCTTTGACAAAGCCTGTTAACTCCGGTAAACTTCCTTCAGATACTGAAGGGTCAAGCTCCCAAACTGTAGCTGAAATAATTGAAAGTACGTTAGGCTGTCAATTGCATTGTTGTCATTTTCTCTCTTTATTTAATTTCACTTTTGGTTTTCCTACAGGACCAATGTTATCCAAGCCAAAAAGTATTTCACGATTCATGATGATGTTACCAAAAAAAAAATGACAGATCTTCCTTCCGTTCCCGTACACAATGATGTAAATGATAATAATTATTTATTAGATATTATTTAGGATTATTAGCTAGTTTTTATTATTAAAATAATATTATTTACTGATGGGATATGCTCACATTAAGTTAGGATTTCTATTAAATACTAGATATGGCATATTGTCCAACAGGTTTATTTTAGTCTTGCCCTAGATTGACCTCCAAGCTATGCCTAGCAGCCTAAGCCTATATGTAAGGCCATTGGCCTCTCAATATAATCAGACAATAATAAATTAAGATATTATATTTGAGATTGGCTGAAGAGTTTGAGAGAGATTTTATAATTTGTGTGTGAGTATAGTAAAAGTCTTGCACCACGTTCACACCAAGTGGTATAAGAGCATGGTTTCCTATTTGATGGCATTAGTGTTTTCATAGTAATAGTAGTCAGATGTAACAGTTATCTCTTTCAGTTGTTCGTGTGTCCCCCGAGACGGAGGGGGAACCCCTAAAAGACACCATGTTCCGAATGTGGTCGTTACAAGAGTTCCTTCAAAGATACCACCGCTTTGAGTGACCGATGGTATTGATTCAACCTGCTGGCCGACGACCCTCGCCGGAACACTGTCCCATCAACCCCCGCCGCACCTTCCATTGTCGCCCACCCATGGAAACTCTGGCTAGGACACTAAATTCCTAATTTCCGCCTCTAATAAGCCCCAAACCCCCTCCAATCCTCAACCTAACCCTAGATCTACCCACTTCCACACTCGCTGGCATTAGGCAACCTTTACCGATGACCAGCAAGGCTAGTCAAACCAACCAGAGTCCCACCACTCCCTTGTTTTCTCCACAGTCCGCAAAAGCCCAACACACCCTAGGTACATATGTCCCGATTCCGTCCCCTGGTCCCTTCGTCGACGTTAGCCTCGCTGGCATTGGATGAGGGTCGTCAGGGGTACACCTACCACCCCTTCATTTGTTCCTTCAGTGCAAATCTACCCCTGGATCTGAGCCGAATTACATCTCTCCTCTCAGCTTTTGAAATTCACATTTCACTCCTGTAGTTTTCATATAAATTCTGAAAGTTTCAGAACAGCTTCCCAACCTTCTGTAATCCCTTTCCCGCTGCCTAACCACCATTATTTCTGATTTTGGGGGGATGTCGAGTGAAATGGGGAAGATTTTGTTGAGATATTTGGAGATGTTCGAGAGTCTGAGGATTTCAGCGAGTTTGCTAATGTTTTTGTTGATTCAATGGCATCACTTAATGAAGGTAAAGAAGTTTTAATATCTCACAAAGTTGAGTATGTATGTATTAGATGATTGACCGCTATACAATGTCCCTCATATTTTTGAAGAAGAGCCCAAAATAATCTGCAGTATTTCAAGCTAGAGATGGAAGAAGTGTTCCTCTTCGGGTTGAAGTTCTGCACGTGTATGTGGATCCCATTTGGGATGCTTTTGAGTTCCGAATTGATTGCATGGAACACTGTTTAGTAAAGTGGGGTGTGGTCTCTTTATATGGTGCTTATCAACTCTAACTTTTATGGTAGCAAGTTCGGGATAGAGTTCATGTTCTCTAGCCTTGGTATGGAATGAGAGCAATGTAAAGTGAGGTCGTGTTTTTGCAAGCATGTAAGTGGGAAAATTTTGTTATAGGCTTTCTACTCAAGTGGGGGAGTTCCTTAATGGTAATAGTCTTTTAAACTTGAGGACGCTCTTTCTTAAGTGGAAGAGAATGATGTAAATGATAGCTGTTAAACTGTTTAGTGTTGAAGATGTTCATTGTGGGTGCTCCAAATAAAGTGAGGACTATCTAGCTGAGGACAATCTTGTTTGGATTTCCAATCATATGAGGGAGCGCAAGTCCAGGCCAGAGGGTATGTCAAAATTACCCATCATCAATTGCCCCTGTTCTTCAGTTCTGACAACCAAGTCCCTTGTCCTTGGAGTTATTGGGGTAATAATCTAACATATGCCTGACTGACCACGTGCCTAGAAGCCAGGTGGTATGGCATGACATGTCGGCAGTTATGTCCCATCATTGCTTTGGAACCCAAAAGCGCCGATCAGGGGCTTGCACGTCCCCAGAAACTTGTGTTTGAGGGTCATCATTGCATAAGCAGCTTTATAAACCACACATCCCCCCTCCCCACCCCAAAAGAAAATCATCCGGTCAAAGGATAACTCTTAAAGAGCTTTCAAAGATACCAAACAATAAAAGCTTCGTTATGGTAAGTTCCTTCTTCTGCAAACCCTGTTTCCTCGCTTGATTTCACTTTAGTCTTCCAGGGGTGTTTCATCTTTGTTTCTCTATTATTCAATTCTATTTAACTGCTACTTGCATATATACATACATTCATCCACATATCAGAGCAATCCGTGGTTCCTGCACCTGCATTCACCATCAATTCCATTGCTTTGCCTTAGATGACGATTTGTGTTATGATTTGCATCAAACCATTGGCAATTTTAACCCACCACTAGGGTTTCGTTTTTTTTTTCGTTTTGTGATTTTATTTGGAGCAGGTCTCATTTTGGGTTTTGGATGGTCTTGGTGTCTTTAATGACCCTTGATTCATTGTTGGCACGTAATGGCACAATTTTTCGCCTTCAATTTAAGTAGTAGGAGTTTGAGGCAAAACTAGGGTTTTTTGCTTTTCCCCCGATAATCTATGTTATATTGGCTTGCAACATGTAGAAATCTTCTAAACTTTGTGCCCTCGTCCTTCGTAGGTCTTCACATGAGTGGATTTGAGTTAAAGGCATCATCTAACTCTGCTAACTCATCCAACTTCATTAAGAAAGTTCTCATGCAGCTCGGTAGGAAGTATACGTGTCAGTCTCAAGTTCCAACCACGATTCCTCCTTTAGGTCTTCTTCTTTTGTACAGCCGTCCTCTGATGCAGCCTCTTCCGAGTCAGTTTCCATGGATCGCGATAGTTTTGAGGACGCCATGAGGTCTTCTCAAGCCGTAGATGAGGCCACGACATCATTACCTCATGACCAACCAACCGATAAGGCTGCAAAATCAAGTTGCATCAACTTCGCCAAATATATAATAGGCTGAGAACTCGACTTCACTTGAGGAGAGACGTGCGGGCCGATGTACCCCCTGCCAGACCAAGGAGCTGCCCAATAAGCCAACGTGCCCCTGACTATGCAGGATTAGGCCTAGGAGGCCGATGATTTAGGGGATGATGCGCCAGACCCTAGCACCTACGAGTCCAAAAAATGGCCAAGCAAATAAAATCTCAGGATTTGGACAGAGGAAGGCCTGATTATCAAATTTCGAATGGCGTCGTCCTCAGAGCACAAGTCGTAGGAGAAAGGCCTCATCACTTGGATGATAATGAGCTCCTGCTTGTTAGAGATGGCTTTCAAACTCGGCCCGAGACTCCCTTTCAACCAAGTCATAAGAGATATTCTCAATTGGCTCGACGCCCTAACTTATATAATGCCAAATGGCTAGAGGACCATCTTAGGAACCTTGGTATAGTGGTGCAAGTAGGCCTATCAATTGGGGTCGGGGTCAGACCTGACCCGGACCCGCTCCATTTAACCAAGTTTGAGCAATTTTTTAAGACCTCTATACCAATATACTCGAATACTCGTTTATTAAACGAATCGGGTTTGGTTTTGCTTACCTCCGATCCGTTTATATATATTTTTATATATGATTTCAATTATTTTCTTAGTTATCTCCAGATTTTCACATATGATGAAGTTAGGGCTTAGTGAAGGCTAATTTTAAGAGATCATATATGTGAGATATATTATTATTATGATATCCAAACTCTGGCTTCTTTAAGCATTTTTAAATTTTACACTATAATATTTGAATTTTTCAAAAGTTAAATCTTGTTATGTTTTTCAGTGTTTTATATAAAAAATTTAGTAATCTTGTTGAAGGCCTGAAATTAGTTGGTAAAATTTTGGGGCTAAATTTGTTAAACAGACCAGGTTGGATAAAAGGAACAGTTCTCGGGTCCTTAATAGATTCAGGTCTGGTCATAAAACATAAGATCCACCGGATAATCGGGTAGGACCTCATCAAAACTAAAGTGATCAGATACGGTTTAAGGTATACCCGACCCGTCTCTGACCTCCTGCAAGGCCCATAATGTTGACTAGGGTTGGTGAATTTAACCTCTATTTATATGTGGCCCATTGTAAAGCAACCGCAAACCAATTTTTAGCCTGACAATTTTTTTGGACAGGTAGTAAACGGGCTGACTGATCCATTCTTGCAGGTTGAGTCCCAACCCTGTTTACAACCCACTCACTTAAACCCAGTTTGTCTACCTTACTCTCTCAACTGCCTCCGCTAAGCTCCTTATCTTCAGATATCTCTCTCACTAACTTCTTCCATTCTATGGTCTTATTTTGCCCCTATCCTTCTCTCTCTAACACCTCTCTCCCCAGCCCCTCTCTAGATAGTATTCGTCCACTCTCTCCCTTTATGATTTGTGACCTGGTAAATATATGAAGCACTTATTTTGAGATTTGTTCAGAAGATCATACAGAAGAAAAAATATCTAATAGCCATTTGTGTGTTCTTACTTACTAGAGATTTCATAATCGGTTAAGGTTCTGTGAAAATACAATCTCTATTAAGAGTATGTGTGTATATGTATATATATTCTTCAAATGATTTTTTTCCTTTTCCCCCAAAAAAAATCCAAAAGATGGCAGAGAAGAGAAAAAAATTAAAAGTAGTTCTTTTTTTTTTTTTAAAGGTGAACCAGGTTGCGAGTTAACCCAACCCAAACCGGACCCGAAATAGCACCAACTAATCAGAAACTCGCAACCCGCCCAAACCAGCTCATTTGACAAGTCTAACGTTGATATATCCGGCCACGAGTTCTGCACAGTCTACCAGCGTCATTGCCTCTGAGAACCCGTGCTATTACTACATAGATCCACACAAAGTGGTCAAGGTCAGCCAGTCTAGCTTCCACACTCAGAAGCGCTCATACCTTTTCATCTCCGGTGAGGGCATGGTTCGAAGTCTCGGAATCGGTCCCGGTATCGGACACCCGATTTTCAACTGGGTCGCGGTATCGGGCGATACGCAAAGATACGCTATTTAGAAAGCGCAAAAAATTCCGGAAAAAATATAAAAAAATTTAAAAAAATAAGATTAACAATGTGGACGGCAGAGTTGTCAGATTTAATATTGCATAGTAAATCATTAATAATATTGAAAAACAATCCAATGCCACATAAAACTAGATAAAAAAAATTACATAGAAGATAAATATAAATGATTACAATGTTTCATCATTTTCATCTCCCTATCTAGTTGCGGTATCGATCATACGGATTTGGATAGGGGTAATTTCTTTCAGTTGGGTAAGGAAAAAAATAAGAACTATATTGTTGCTCAGATGGTTGGGATGACTGGCTAAATGATCCATAATTTGGAAATTGTGGATGACTAGCTAGATGATCCATAACAATATCTAGTTTTGGAGTCATTATACAAAATAATATCAAAAAAATAGAGTTAAAAATTGGCATGTTCAAATATTATCTACCATACCATCACAATTTTTTTAAAAAGCAAACAACATTTTTTGTAACATTTCTTACGGCATTTTTGTATAACATTTGTTTTTATAAAATAACAAATGTTTGAGGGACTTTTTGATAATTGATCCATATTTTTTTTTTAAATATTTGAATAATTTTTTATAAAAAAATAACATTTCTTAAAACATTTTTGTATAACATTTGTTTTTATAAAATAACAATATCTAGTTTTGGAGTCATTCTACGAAATAACATCCAAAGAATAGAGTTAAAAAATGGCATGTTCAAGTATTATCTACCAACACAACTTTTTTTTAAAAGCAAACAACATTTTTTATAATTGATTCATATTTTTTTTAAAATATTTGAATAATTTTTTATAAAAAAATAACATTTCTTATAACATTTTTGTATAACATTTGTTTTTATAAAATAACAATAACCAGTTTTGGAGCCATTCTACAAAATAACATCCAAAAAATAGAGTTAAAAATTGGCATGTTCAAGTATTATCTACCAACACAACTTTTTTTAAAAAGCAAACAACCTTTTTTTATAATTGATCCATATATTTTTTTTTAAAATATTTGAATAATTTTTTATAAAAAAATAAGAAGCAATTTTTTTTTAAAAGATTTGATTAATTTTTTATAAAAAAATAACATTTTTTATAACATTTGTTTTTGTAACATTTATTTTTATAACATTTCTTTAAAAACATTAACATTTTTTATAACATTTCTTTAAAATAACATTTAAAACAACAAATAAAATTTAAAACAAACACATGGCAGTTCTCTAACACACCAAACAACCCCCAAACAACCTTTGGCAGTTCTCTAAAACCAACACCAAACCCACCAAACTAAAAAACCACGCACAACCCAAAAAACCCACAAAGCAAAACACCCACCAAACTAAAAACACACGGCAGTTCTCTAAACCCAAAAAAGAAAACCCTAAATACCTTAACACACCAAACCGGACGCCACCAAGCAAAATAATCCCACACAGATCAAACCACAACACCAAATCACACACCACAAAGCTTTCGGTCGAGGATTTCGGGGAAGATTTGGTTTGAATAGCTGAAGATTTCAGCCTGGGTTTGATTTATAAATAAAGTTCTTCACCCGTGATTATCTTTTTGTCTTTCTCCGGATAAATCACTCTCAAAAGGTATGTCCTTCTTTCAACCCATGAGATTCTTTCACTATTCTTGTTTTTTTCCTTCATCTCTTTTTACTTTTTTTTCTCAACTCGGCAGATACGAAACCGATTCACCCGATATTTCGGTATATTAACTCGTAACGGCCGATTTATCGATGAGTTAGGGATATAACGTCCGAGAACTAATTTTTTTTGTAGCGTGATTCGGTTTCGTATCGTGGGCTGACAATTCCGAGTTGACTCGGCCAATTCCGAGTCAACTCGGCCGATTCTTTGAACCATGGGTGAGGGAGAAGGGTAGGAAGGCCAGAATTCCTAATATTGCGGGGTGCCCAACTACACTCGTAGGCATTGCATCCTCATCATATATCATTACTTATGCTAATCTTGTATTATGAGAGACCTCTTACACACTTGGCTTCTATTATGCTCAAGGCATGTTAATTTCACGAACATGACTTAATATGTTAATTTCAAGTCAATTTTTTGTTGTTTCGTGATGTACTTTCACATTGTTGCTAAAATTATCACACCTACTTGCAAGGTTCGGAACTGGTGATCTGCTGAAGACCAGATAGCACAGGCCTCACGGGGAGCCAACTCTCTCAGAACCAGTGGTAGCGTCATCGGAGATTCTTTGGGCATCCCTAAGCTGAACCATGGGAAGATGGTCAGCAAAAAAGACAGCAACAACAACAAAGCATTGATGGTTTTTACTCAAATGAGATGGAGGTTGACACTGCGTACGGAGTTTATGTGGGATCATGGTTCAAAGTATCGGCCGAGTCAACTCGGAATCGGAGGGCACCGATCCGATACCGAGAGACGTTTCAAAAAAAACACTGAATCGGCCGAGACAACCGCGATATCGCCCGAGACAACCGATTCCGAGACGCCTCGCCGCGATATCGACCGAGACAGCCGTGATATCGACCGAGACAACCGATTCAAACGATATTGTCATATTTTGTTTTATTTTTTGATAGAACTTTTATCTTTTACCATATTTCTTCGTTGTTGAAAATATATTGTAACATTTACAGAATGGTATTACTTTTTAAAAAGTATTAACATTAATTTTTTAAAACATAAAACTCTTTTTTTTTAAATGACTCTACCAAAAAAAATATATAAATCTTTTAAAAAGTAGTACTCTTTTTTTTTTTTAAATGACTACTAAAACTCTTTTTTCAAAGAAATGTTATTTTTTTACAAAAAATATTCAAATCTTTTACAAAAAATATATAATGTACATTTATGTTTGTAAAAAATGTACATTTCTATACAAATATTATTTTGTACGTTTTTTGTAAAAATGTAAAAAAATGTACATTTTTGTTAAAAAAAATGTACATATTTGTAAAAAAATATATATTTGTCCATATTTGTAAAAAAAGTGTACATATTTGTAAAAAAATATATATTTTTGTTAAAAAAAAATGTACATTTTTGTAAAAATGTCCTTTTGTACGTTTTTGTAAAAATGTACATTTTTGAAATTTTTTTGTAAAAAATGTTCTTTTGTACATTTTTATAAAAAAGTAAAAAACAATATACATATTTGTTAAAAACTGTACATTTTTGTAAAATTTTCTTTTGTACGTTTTTGTAAAAATGTAAAAAAATGTACATTGTTGTTAAAAAATGTACATTTTTGTAACAATGTTCTTTTGTACGTTTTTGTAAAAATGTAAAAAATAATACATTGTTGTTAAAACAAAATGTATATTTTTGTTTTTCAATATTATTATTGATTTACTATGCAATATTGAATCTGACAACTCTGCCTCGCTTCAGTATAGCCAATTCTACAATGCAATGCATATTGAATAATGGGTTTGAATGTATCTCATTGGTCCACATTGTTAATCTTATTTTTTTTAAATTTTCTATATTTTTTTCAGAATTTTTTGCGCTCTCTAAATAGCGTATCTTTGCGTATCACTCGATACCGCGACCGAGTTGAAAATCGGGTGTCCGATACCGAGACTTTGAACCATGTGTGGGATGAACTCTTCATATATATAAGGATGCGATTCGGCTTTCCACATCCGCTAGATACAGAGCGATTTAAGTAAACTTTTAAGATTGAGTTTGCATGAATGGGTTTTTAGTTTCTATATCATGTTCAGTTTGAACCATAATAGCTTCAAAATTCGTATTAAATACCTCGCCTAGTAAAAATGAATATAAAAAGATACACTCCGTCGTGATGTCGTGCCATCACGTATCAGGAAAGTACACCCCAGGAAATCCTCCTCTCTCACACAACTAGCATTATCCTTTCTACCACTATTTCTTCTGTGAGCCATAGTATATATCAGTTCAAGCATGGGAACTAGAGTATTCTGCTCCCACATAGCTCATTTGGATTGAGTTTTTGTGGCTCCCGCGAATCTAAATTGGTAACCTTATGAGTCAAACTCTTAACATAAATTATGATATTCATATATCAATTAACTAATTTATGAATGTGGAAACCACAAAAGCTTTCTAGTACATCAAAAAGTAATTGGACCTTCTTAAACCGGAAATCGTAGGAGTTACAGTTGCACAAAGAGTTCAACATTCTCTCTCAAGAATAATATTGATAAATCCCTTTTTTAACAGTAAGGAAATGCCACTGGCAAAAGGAAAAAAAAAAAAAAAAACTATAGCAGTACAACCAGTTCAATGCTTAGCTTGTTGTTGGGTGTGGCGGCACGATAATATGACACAAAACGACACTAAATTGACATGATATGTGAAATGAAGTCATGTGGTGTCGTGTTCGTGACAAAATTGTAAAAATTATTAATTTAATGTTGTTTTGTATTATCGTATATACATGAAATTATGAGTAAATACACAAAGTATTGTAAAAATATTAATCATGTTAGCCTTGTCGTTTTGTAAAAATAATCATGTATTATCATATTTAATTCGATGTAAATATTATTAATTGTGTCAGTCTTGTTGTGTCTTGTTTATTCATACATGAAACTACGAGTAAATACATGAAAAACGTGAACCCGAACACTTCTTCGTGTACTTACTCATATTCTCATGTTCGTGTAATGTTTTCATCTATTTACTCGTAGTTTCATGTATTATAATATTTAATCCCTGTCGTATAAATGAGTGAAAAACACGATTCCGTGTCATGTTTGTACCTAAATGGCAATTGTCGGGTCTTATCATATTCGTGTCTAGAGGATGGTTGTTGTGTCTGGCAAAACACAATTTAAAAACACGAATTGACACCCCTAAAAGTAAGTAGGGGTGGCAATTCGTGTTTTTTGGTCGTGTTTCGAACACGACACGACAAGGATTTTTCGAACACGAAACGACAAGGTTTTTTTTTTAGTTGACACGAACACAACAAGGTTTTTTTTTTAGTTGACACGAACACGACTCAAATAGAACACAACACGACACAAATAATACAATTTCTTAAATTTTACACCAAATTAAACATAAATTGACACGATAACCCGAATAAAAACACAACAAGACATGATCACATGCCCGACACAAACACGACAAGCCGTGTTAATTTCGGGTCAATTTCGTATCGTGTTATCGTGCCATGTCTAAAATAGCCACCCCTCTCATGAACTTAATAAGACCGTCAATCAGACAATATAAACAAAACAATTAGAGCAATAAATTATTTATATTTAAATAGATAAATATTTCATTAAAAGTTGAATATTGATGAGTCTTGTATAACATAGGAAATGGTAAAAAGTGTGTACATATTTTTTCTTGCTATAAACACAGAGGATGTACAAAAAAAAGTTTTATGCTCTTAGGAGCACATGCTTCAAATGATTTGCAAATGACAAATTAGGGATCTTTTTCACTACAACTACTAAATAATTACTGGCCGTTTGCTTTTGCCTTTAACAGATTCCGAATCTTGATGTGTCTAAATACAAATAAACATATTTTTTTATATTTAGATTTCAGACTTCATATCGAGAACTAATTTGAGATTTCTTGTAGTTTGTTCCATTTAATTCCCTTTACCCCCTAGAGCCTTTTGCATACCCTTATATATACACATATGCAGTATAATTCAGTAATAAAAAGCTGTTTGAACATATATATATAGTATCTGCATATATAAAAGAGAAAAGAGAGAGAGACAGAGTTGTGCCTGTAGAGTTGATGATTCTGATCTGAGAGGTTTAATGGACGAGTATGTAAAGTGCGGACAGCATTTCATTTCATAGACTATCGTAGATCATCTCCAGGGCGGTGTAAAGTGGTGTTTTGTGTAAATTTTACACAACACCGCGTAGAATAAAATGGCTCCAACACACATATTAGGCACGCAATTGTTGACTTGACACAATTTGTTAAAAGACAAAAACCAAACTTTTGGTTCAAATCTTTTTTTTTTTTAATAAAAACTAAAAATTTGTATTTTTCATAAAACTTGTCTTTTTTTTTAACTTAAAAAAATGTTCTTAACTTTTTATAGCTGTTTTAAAAAACAAAAAGAAAATTCACTATTTTTTTTAAATGACTTCCGTTGAAAATTTGTATTTTCAAAAAAAGTTATTTTAAATAAAATAGTTTATGATAAGGTGTGATAATGTGGGTTCGCGCCTGCGTTTAAACAAAAAAATTTCATCCTTTTATTAAAAACAGTCTTTTAAAAAAAATATTGAAAATACAAATTTTTTAGTTTTATTAAAAAAAAATCAATATAAACTGTTTTTTCTTAAATGTTTCAACTTTTTATAACTATTTAAAAAAAATTGAACGTTTTTGAAAAAAATTATTAAAAATTTGTATTTTCAATAAAAGCCATTTAAAAAAAACTCATTAAATGACGTGGATCTGCGCCAACGATACTAACCAATCGCAATGATGACGTGAATCTGCGCCAGCGGCAGTAACCAATCGCGATAATTTGGATCCGCATCAGCTTTTAAAAAAATAATTAACCATAAAAATATGAAAAATTATTTTTAAAAGTTGACGCAGACCAAATTATTGCGATTGGATAGTGCCTGTTGATGTAAAAAAATTAGATTAGATCTAATTATTTAATCACAGATAAATAAAATGAGACAAAGAACTTTTAAAGTGGTTCAGCCTTATAAGAATGGCCTACGTCCACTGTTTTTGTTATTGATGACTGTTTGGGAATTCTTGATTACAAGTTAAATCAAGAAATTTCGGTCCCCTTCTAATGAGGGTAATACAATGTATTTATAGCCCTAAGGCTGTAATGCGAAAGGGTAATACATTCAATGTTGTACATGTGAAAGGGTAATACATTCAATGCCCCTTAAGTGTATACATCTGAATGATAAGCATTTATTGAACAATCAAACTGTTGGTTATCCGGTTATTAATGTTTTGTTCGAGGTGCAGCTCGGACCGCCTAAGCTGCTCAAACCGCCTAAGGGCCTCGGTAATCAAAAGTTCCTCGGTACTCAAAAGTTCATCGGAGAGTTCTTGTAGGTCGGAGCGTCTAAGTTCCTCGGGGATGCAGTGTTCCTCGTTGTAGTATGGTTCCTCGGAGCGTCTGAGTTCCTCGGAAGTGTTTGTTGTTGCCACGCAGATTGTCACGTGTCTTCACTCGATTGAGCTATGTCAGCAGACTAAATTTGGTATCAACAGAAGCCCCCAATGTTTCATAGTTCAAAATTTGAGGAGTGTGAAACATTCTTTCTCGGAATATGGTAGCTTTAAATGGTCCTCCTGATTTTTAGGAGTGTTTCCCTTGTATTTATTTTTCCTTCCAAATTCATAGAATCAGGCTTTTTGAATTTTTATACTCGCTTCGATTGTCGCGCCCTTTTTGTCTTTTTAGCCGCCGGTAGCGTAACCGTCTCTTTTCGTACTCATTACTTTTTCCTTTTCCCAAGGCAAGGTATTTAAGCGTCACAGGCAATCCCATCGTCTTCTACTTTTTCAAATTTGTATCTTCGAGTTTTCCATTGTCTTACTCTCTTGTGCGTTCATCATTTTCATCGTTCGTTGTCAACAGATCCACTCTTTTTCTGTAAGATCTTCTTCCTTCTTCTTCATTTCCTTTATTCATCATGGTTTACCTTGTTGAATCTCTTGATAAATTTCGTTCTGATTTTTCTATTCCTTCATGGGTTGTTCTAGAGGAACTTTCTGAACCTTCCGATTATTTCCGTTTGGCTGAGGGACATTGGTTCCCCAGTCTCTTTATTGCTGAATGTGGCTTTTCTTTTCCGCCAAATCCTTTATGTCTGGAATTCTGTCAATATTTTGACGTTGTTCCTGCAAGAATATCCCCCAATACATGGAGAATAGTTAATGGGGTTCATAGACTAAATCAAATTCATGGAACTCGCATAGGAATTCCAGAAATCATGTTTTGTTATAGATAGGTTGTAGGCTATAATACTTTTTATTTAAAAACTAGATTTTTAAATAGGGCTTTAGTGGTCAATCTCCCGGATGACAATAGGGACTATTTTGAGCATGGGGTTGTTATAAAAAATTGGCAACATGCTCCTTTATCTGGAGATGAAGTGTATCAGGGTCCCAGATGCCCTCCCTATAGCAATGGGATAGGTTATTTTTATTTCATTTTATTTATTTTGAAATTATGCTTCCTCTATGTTTGATAAAATGTGCCACTGATATTTTAATGTTGATTTGTTTGCAGTTGAAAACAAAAGAAAGTGTCCAAAAGAGGCAGACGTTAATATAAGGCACTTAAAACTTATCTGGAGTTTGCATCAGACTGTTGTCGACGAGCATATTAGGTCAGCTTCATATCTGCTTCAGTACAAGAGTTACACATCCTCTTTTACTGCTCGTCTGGTGATAACCGACGCAGAACCAGTACCAGCTTCTACCAGTTCTTCGTCTGAGTCACACGTTCCTTTAAGTGAAAGGATGAAGAAAAGAAGACCTCCCACCCTTTTTGAGAAACCTGCCTCTGGTGCTGGAGAGGTAAAAAGAAGTAAGATTGACGTCCCAGGAGAAGGGACAAAGAAAGTTGATGCATCTTCCTCGGCTGCTCCTGTGAAGGTGGTCGAGAAGCCCCTAGTGGCCCCGAGCAAGGCTGCTGCTCCAGGCGAGGTGATTGTCATATCACCGACCAAGAGTTCCTCCTTGGTCGAAATTGTTCTTGTTCCCCCGAGGAAGATGAAGAAAAGCTCCTCGATCAATTTGGCTGACATCGTCTCTCAGCCCCCGACTAGTGGACTTCCCACTTTTGTTCCCCCGAGCTCTGCTATGAGCTCGGTAAAGACTTGGATCATTCTCGAGATCCAAGGTATTGAAGAAAACCTTTCTCGGGACATGGTTACCTCATTGGCTGCTCGCCATATTGCTTCTGTAAGTCTTATTATTTTGAACTTTTCATCTTTCCCTTGTTATATCTGTCTCTGACTTACTTTTGTTTTCTTTTCACAGTTGGTGAGCTGTTTTAACACAATTTTGAAGAAAGATGAAGCTATTAAAGCTTCAAGCTCCTCGTCTGGTGTAGAGGAAGCTTTGATGGGCTTAGGGCAGTCTCTGAAAGATTCTCGTCAGAAATATGCTGATGATAAGGCAACTTGGGAGAAGAAGCTTGCTTCGACCGAGCAGGAAAAAGCTCAGGTTATTGAAGTCTCCAAGGAGTTGGAGAAAAAATTAAATATTCTGGATTAGAAGAATAGAGAGCTTGAAGGGAAGCTCAAGAATGCTGAGGAGTTTGAAGATAAACTCAAGGTTGCTGAGGAGGAGTTAAGTCGACGTCGGGAAGTAAGTCGTCAGAAGGAGGAGGTTGAGAATAAATTGAGAGCTGCTGATAACCTTCTTTCCGAGAAGCTTTCCTCGGAGAAGACAAAGAGGAAGTTGGCTGTGAAGAAATCTTTTAGCGCTGGCTGGGATAAGGGGTGGAACAAAGGCTTGGCTGCTATGATGTTGCAAGTCGAATATGGCAGCCTAAAATACTTTAGAGATGGGTGGGTCGCAGCTCTTCAGGAGATGAAGGTTGATGAAACTTCTGAACTCTTCCAGCGACACATCCCTAGTCCCCCTCCAACTCCTGAAGACGAAGAAGAGGACGAAGCTGCCTCTGAGGAGTCTTCCATGGTGATGGGAGATTAAGTTTCTTATCCCCCAGCTATCCAGCCTGCTAACGAGGAACTTCAGCAACTCGTTACTTCATCCGAGCAACTGCCAGCGCTCCCCGAGCAACTCTCTGTTCCCTCCGAGCAACCTACCTCCTCGTCCCAGCCTCCCGAAAAAGTTTTGGGAGACAAGGAAAAGGTGTAGAGTTGTTCGGTTTTCTCTCTATTTTATTTTTCTTGGTCAAATGTAACTTCTGAACATGTAACTCTGAACCTTGTACTTCTGACCTTTGTAATATAATAAAATTTGAACTTTTGTTTATGCATACTGTTGTTTCTCCTCTTCATGCTCTGTTGGTGCTCTTATTGATTATTGTTTTTTCTTCCTCTATTAGTTTCTGGCCAGGATGGAATTATTGTCTGCTCATGATACAAAGTTGTTACGGTAATGCAATGAATACTTTAAGGCTGGTCACACAGATCTGAGTGCAGCACAAATCGTCGACATCCTCGGCCAAGATGCTTCGGAACATGCAGTTGAAGCTTACCAATATTTGAAGTGTCTGCTTGATCGTGCGGTGTCTAATAATGTAGCTTATTATGATATGATTGAGGATCTCCAAGGCACTCTTGAAGACCTTCAGCAACAATATAAGGAATCCACTTCCCTCTTGCACGAGGGGTACGAGAAGAAGTATCATCAAATCATTGCTGACAAGGGATACGAGAAGCGTTTTACTACTTACGACGTGCGGGAGAGAACGTTGAAAGCCGAGGTCGGGGAGCACAGGCAAATAGTCGAGTTATTGGAGCAAGAAAATAACAACTTGCAAAGAGAAGTATCTCAATTAAAATCTATTGCCTCCACCTCAAATGCTTTGGTTCCTGTGAATGATAAGGGATTCTCTTTCTTGGAGGTTGAAAACGCCAACCTGAGGGATGAATTGGAGAACTTGAAGAGAACTGGCCCTTTTACTTCTTCTCGTGAACGAGCAAGAGCTCCTCGGGGACGAGCAAGAGCTGCTCGGATTCCTGTCGAGGAACAGAGGACTCGATCTGCTTTAGAGAACCAAGCCTTCCAGCTGATGGCGAAGAACCAGGCATTGCCTGAGATGTCTAAGAAAATCAGGGACTTGGAAGAGCAGCTTTCTGCGCAGAAGTCTGTCTTGGAGAATAAAGAACTTTTTATCAAAAATCTCCACGAGTAGCTGGAAAGATTGACATATCAATTCCACAAGCAGCCCAGGGAGTTCTGGATGGCTGGCTACAATGAGGCTCTCTACTACTTGGACGATCGTATTCAGAATGCCAATAATGAGGGCTATAAACAGGGATGGTTGAATGCCTTAGGTGTGCTGCAACTCGAACAGGGTCATTACCTATGGGATTACCATGATCCTGGGTTGCTCGACCTACCAGTGCCACCATTCAAGCTTGATATGAGTTGGATCCCTGCTCGGGCCATCCCTCGATGTCTGATTTCCAAATACCTCGGCGATTACAATCTGCATTCAAATGTCGAGATATCTCGTCCAGAGCATCTACTAGATCGACCCTCTGTGATGAATATCAGGATGTTAAAAGATCTTAACTTCATAAATTCTCCTCTTGCTTTAAATGATCCGCCTGCTGGCGAGGAACCTATTTCAAAAGCAGAGGGGAAAAAACCAATAGAGTAGGAATATTGATGTAATAAATTTGTATTTCATTCCTGATGTATTTTGTTCTACATTTAATGAAATAATTTTGTTTGCAAATCTTGACTGCTATTGTTTTGTAACATTTGTGCATGTGTATTTGTTAAAAAGATAATAATATTGTGTTATTTGTTGATCAACTTATTGTTGAGTAGTTTAAATTTGTGGTAATCATTTGGTAAAAATGATGTTTTGTTTCTCGACCAACTTAGTAATAATTTAAAAAGTTACGCGTATCAAAAATTTTGCTCGATCACTTTCTCGTATTCATAAAATGTTTCCGACCAACCAAGGTCGATAAATTTTCCTTTTCGACCAACTACAGTTAGTGGGTTTTTACTCCCGACTAGCCATAGTTAGTGGGTTTTTCCTCTGCAAGCAACTTTGGCCCTTTCTGGAATAACTTTACCTCCCGACCAACCTTAGTTGGCGTTTTCGAGAATATATTTACCTCCTAACCAACATAAGTTGGAATTTTTAGGAATACATAGTTTTACTTCCCGTAGGAATACATTTACTTCCTAACCAACATAAGTTGGCATTTTTAGGAATACATAGTTTTACTTCCCGTAGGATTACATTTACTTCCTAACCAACATAAGTTGGCATTTTTAGGAATACATAGTTTTACTTCCTAACCAACATAAGTTGGCATTTTTAGGAATACATATTTTTACTTCCCGTAGGAATACATTTACTTCCTAACCAACATAAGTTGGTATTTTTAGGAATACATTTGAGTAGCCCGAGTTTTGCCAAGTAGTGTGTAGCACTAGTATTCCCAGAAAAACTTTCAATAGAAGGGGAGAATTTGGCAGAATATCTTCATTTTATTCATACTGACGGAACTGCGTTACATGAGAATATATATCACTGATAATACTTGCGCAGGTGCTCTGCGTTCCATGCATTCTTAAACTCCTCCCCCTCTAAAGTTGTTATTCGGTAAGTTCCTGGTCGAACAACTTCTGTAATTCGGTATGGTCCATGCCAGTTTGCCTCTAGTTTGTTGTGCTTTTGAATCACCTTCTTTAGCACATAGTCTCCTTCTTTCAAGTCGCACTTCTTCACCCTCTTATTGTAGAACAAAGTTGTTCGTTGTTGGTATGCAGCATTCCTGATGGCTGCTTCTTCTCTAACTTCCTCGAGCATGTCTAAATCCAATCTTCTCATTAAGTTGCTGACAAGGGAATTGAAATTCAGTACCCTGTGTGTTAGGAGGCCCAACTCGGCAGGTATAACAGCTTCACTTCCAAACGCCAGCATATATAGTGATTCTCCAGTTGCTGCTCGGGGAGTAGTACGATAAGCCCACGGTACTGACTGTAGCTCATTGATCCAATTTGCTTTTGCATCATCCAGTCTTTTCTTCAAGCCATTCAGCAGCGTTTATTTGTCACTTCAGTTTGTCCATTGCTTTGAGGATGGCCTGGTGCTGAGTGGATCTTCAAAATATTTTACTGATGATAATAGGCAGCGAACTCCTCGTTGTCAAATTGTGTTCCATGGTTCGTGATGAAGGCATGAGGAAGACCATATCGACAAATGATGTTCTTCCAAATAAATTGGTACACCTTGTCGTACGTCATATCAATGAGAAGCTCAGCTTCAACCCATTTAGTAAAATAATCCACTGCGACGACGAGGTATTTGAACCTTCCTCTGGTCGTCGACAGTGGCCCGACTAAATCTATTCCCCACATGGCAAATGGCCAAGGAGAAGTGATGGGTGTCAACAATGCTTGTGGAGTTCTTCGGATGGAGGAAAAGCGCTGGCACTTGTCACATTTCTTGGCATAGGCTATACAATCAGCCCTCATCGTCGACCAGTAGTATCCCTGCGTCATCACCCTTTGTAAAAGTGTCCGACCTACTACATGGGCTCCACAGGACCCTTCATGGACCTCTTCAATTAAATCTTTCACCTCGGTGGGATGTACACATCTCTGCAAACCTACTATAATTCCCCGTCTATATAGAATACCGTTAGTTAATACATACTGAGCAGCCTTAAACTTCAATTTTTTGGCTGCGAGCTTGTCAATGGGTAATTCTCCCTCCTCAATATATGCCCTGATTGGATCCATCCAAGATGGTCCTAAATCAAGGGTAATAAAATTCGTCATCAGATCTTCGTCTATGCTTCGACTAGCCAACACTTTAATTGGGATTGTTCTTCGTAGCTCGGTACGAGTAGCTGATGCTAATCGAGCTAGGGCGTCTGCTCTTGCATTCTCCATTCTTGGTATTCTAACCAGCTGCATAGCAGCAAATTCTGATACCAGTTCATTTGCCTTTGCATGATATCTGATCATTAATTCTCCTTTGGCTGCATATATTCCCAACATTTGATTTACGATTAATTGAGAATCACTGAAGATGATAACTTGCTGCGCCTCCATAATTTTTGCCAAATTAAGACCTGCAATCATGGCCTCATACTCAGCCTCATTATTGAAAGCTTTGAATTGGAAACGTAGGGCGTATTCCATGTCGACCTCGTCCGGACTTCTCAAAACTATCCCTGCGCCACATCCTGTAATGTAAGATAAACCATCCACATACAGACTCCATATAAGTAGCTCGTCTTTAAATTTTTGATTGGACAGAGTGCCTCGGTGAAATATTTGTTGCTTCTTTTCATCCTCCCCTGATATTTCCTGCTCTTCCTCGATCATCTTTTCTTGCCCTTTTACCAACCTAAGTTAGTCTGGGCTCGAATTTGATGATCCTGTAACATCCACTTGCCCTTTTACCAACCTGAGTTGGTCTGAGCTTGTGTTTGATGACTCTGTAACATCCACAGTTTGATCAGCGAGCAACTTTTTCTCCTCGGGGGTATCAGGATAGGTGAACTCTGCTATAAAATCTACTACAGCTTGCCCTTTTAGTGATGATCGGGGTTCATAAACTATATCATATTCACCAAGTTCTATTGCCCGGCACATCAATCTTCCTGATTTCTCTAGTTTATGAAGGGCTTGCCTCAACGGCATATCAGTATATACGACTATAGTATGAGCTTGAAAGTATGGCTTCATTATTTTACTTGCTTCGATCAATGCTAGTGCCAATTTTTCCAGCCTTAGATATCTGATCTCTGCTTCTCGGAAGGCCTTACTTGTATAGTAGATTGGTTTTTGTACTCCATTTTCCACTCTTATCAATGCCGAACTGACTGCATTCTCGAACACTGCCGGATACAAGTATAATTTTTCTCCCATCACTGGCCTGGATAACAATGGAGGTGCTCCCAAATATTTCTTCAAGTCTTGGAAAGCCTTCTCACATTCATCATTCCACTCAAAAGTCTTTCGGAGCATCTTGAAGAATGGGAGACATCGATCAGTTGCTCTCGATACAAATCTGTTAAGTGTTGCTACTCGTCCTGTAAGACTTTGCACCTCTTTTTTCTTCGTTGGAGATCGCAACCCTAATATAGCTTTGGTCTTTTCAGGATTTGCCTTAATGCCTCGTTGATTGACAATGTACCCGCGAAACATGCCTTTTCGTACTCTAAATATGCACTTCATCGGGTTCAGCTTCATTTGATATTTATCCAGTTGATTAAAAGTCTGACTTAAGTCAATTAGATGATCGACAGCTTTCTTTCTCTTTGTCAGCATATCGTCAATATAGACTTTCATATTGCAACTGATTTGTTCAGCAAAGACCTTGTTCATCAGCTGCTGATATATCGAACCTGTATTTTTCAAACCAAAAGGCATAACATTATAACAATAAGTTCCCTTAGGGGTAATGAAAGAAGTACTCTCCCTGTCTTCAGGTTTCATTTTGATCTGATTGTAACCAGAATAAGCATCCATGAAGCTCAACAGCTCGTGTCTTGAGGTAGCATCCACTAGTTGATCAATTCGGGGCAGTGGAAAGCGATCCTTTGGGCATGCTTTGTTGAGGTCGGTGAAGTCTACACACATCCTCCATTTGTTGTTCTTCTTTTTCACCATCACCACATTTGCTAACCAATCTGGATATTTGACATCTTCAATGAAGCAAGATTTCTGGAGCTTCTCGACTTCCTCCTATATAGCTTGATTCTTCTCGGGACTGAATACTCTTCTTCTCTGCTTCACAGGCTTGATCTCCTTATTCACATTGAGTTCGTGACATAAGAAATTTGGGTCTATCCCAGGCATATCCTCATGACTCCACCCAAAAGTTTGCTTTCTGCTTCTTAGGAAAGTAATCAATTCCTGTTTTAGTGAGGCTTCCAACGACGAACCTACTTGAGTAGTTCGTTTAGGGTGCTCGTCGTCCAGGATAATGTTTTCAGTAGCTTCCACCACTTGACCCTTCACAAGTTGTGACTCATCTCTAGGATCCAATGTTTCAATTTCTGCACCTTCATCCACTTGATAGGTAGTAGTCTTTTTCCTTGATTCCTCCAGTTCCTCTTGCTCGGCAGATGAATAATAGCATTCCCGAGCTACTTTCTGATCACCTTTAACAACTCCTACTCTAAAATTTATTAGAAATTTTAGGCATTGATGTACCGTAGAGGGTACAGCCTGGAACTTCTTCAATCCTACTCTTCCCATGATGTTATTGTATGATGATTGAACATTCTTATCCATCACGAAGAAGCGTATTCTTTCTGTTCGACAAGCAGGCCATGTACCAATGAATATATCCAACTTGATCGTCCCAAGCGAAAATACTTTCTCTCCAGCAAAATCGAGGAGGGGTCTATGATAAGGCTCCAGTTGAGATAGCTTTAAATTTAAACTGTCGAAGCACAAGTAGAACATGATGTCTGTCGAGCTACCATTATCTACCAGTACTCTTGAAATCATTACTTCCTTCATCCTCATTTTGATCACCAATGGGTCATCATGAGGATACAAAACTCCTGCGAGGTCATTCTTTGAGAAACCAATGACCAATTTCTCTTTGTTTACCTTTCTCGGGCGATCCTCTTCAGTTAAATTTATTCGTTGAATGTATGAGTAAGCTTGAGACTCATAGAGATAAGTTTTTCTTTATGTAGTAAGGTCTCATCCTCCTGCATCTCCATCTGTAATAACATTACAATCAAATGACCCAAAGCGTATTGAAAATACCTCACGTTCTGACTGCCTTGGTCTCTTGGGAAGATCGGGGTCGTCTTCGGGATCAACTTTATGGTTTCTTTTCTTGTTCTCCTCTGCTCGATGAGGAGATCTAGACCTCTCTATTGTTCGGTTGTTGTTTCTTCTATCATTGCCACGATCAACATACTTTGCCAGTTTTCCTCGTCTGATGAGTGTTTCAATCTCATTCTGAAGAGCTATGTATTTTTTGGTCATATGACCATGATCTTTATGAAACTCGTAATACTTTGCCTTATTCCTCCTGTCACGATCTGCCTTCATTTTCTTCGGCCAGTTTAATTCCTCGTTGTTATTGATTTCTTCTAGAACATGGTTGATGTCCTTCTTCAAAGGAGTATAATTATCGAATTTTTTCATTACGTCCCATGCCGACCTAGTTTTTGAATGTTTGTCATTACCATTATTTTTATGCTCTTTCTTCTTAGCTTTATCACCTTCCACTTTGGTTTCTTTGGCATCCATGTTCTTCTTTGCAGCCATAGCCTCCTCGGCATTCATAATCTTGGACGCTTTTCCCATCAGGTCTGATATGGTTCTCGGTGGATCTTTGGCCAAAGTGTAGTACAACTTGTTGGGCAGTAGTCCACTCATCAAGGCGGTAATCGCTATCTTTTCCTCATAATCAATGACTTCGAGTTTCTCGTTATTATAACGAGTTATATAATCTCTAGTACTCTCACCAGCTTTTTGTCTAACACTTAATAAATGTGCTACTCGTTTAACTGGCTTTGCCCCAAAACAGAAATTCCCAATGAATAACTCGGCCAGTTGAAGAAAAGTTGAGATCTTACCCTGAGGAAGATTATTATACCATATTTGAGCAGATCCGGTAAGAGTTCCCGAGAATTCTCTGCATCTCATCTCATCTGGAATAGCATAGATGTCGGCTGCAGCTTGGTATTATTCTATATGAAGGACAGGGTCAGTCTTTTCATCATATTTGGGGGTCACAACGGGTGCTTTGAACTTTGATGGTGTTGGAAAATCTACAATAGCCTGGACAAAAGGTGTTCCTCGAACAAAAGTTCGTTGTAGAGGGTTCTTGGCTTTAGCCATTTCCCCTAATCTATCCTTTCCATGCATCATTTCCTTCCTCGGGCATGTTGGTTCGAGCAGCTGATCGCGTTGATGTAGCTTCCTGGGATCTATTTTGATGAGCAGCTGGTCGTGACTGGGCAGATCCTTCCCTTAAATCTGAGGGTCGTCGAAAACTCCTCGATGCGACTTTAGGAGGACTTCTACTCCTTCTAGGTCCTAATCGATCAAAAGGTGATACCCTGCTTAACCTCTCTAGCGCACTAGTCCTTTCTGGAGAGATAGTGATACGTTGTTCAGTATCTGTGGCCCGCACTGATGAAGTTCGTCCAGTTTGATAAGAAAAATCTTCAGATTCCTCTGTACGATATGAATCAGTACGTCTAGTACGTGAAGAAGGTAAACGGGTATTTCTTTGAATACTTCGCAGTCCTGAATGGGTTGGTGCACCGCCATGGAGGGTTTATATGAGTTGTCGCATAGTTTCTTGCATGACTGTCTGGCCCTGAGCCAGATTTGTCATTATTCCAGCCAGATCTGGAATATTTGGCGGAGCAGATGGATTTGGAGGGCTTCCAGCGTTTCGATTGCTGGATTCTGGAATATCAGCCATTTGTGATGAATTATTTTTGATGAAAAACGATATTATCAGTCGTTTCCCACAGACGGCGCCAATCTGTTGATGTAAAAAATTAGATTAGATCTAATTATTTAATCACAGATAAATAAAATGAGACAAAGAACTTTTAAAGTGGTTCAGTCTTATAAGAATGGCTTACGTCCACTGTTTTTGTTATTGATGACTGTTTGAGAATTCTCGATTACAAGTTCAATCAAGAAATTCCGCTCCCCTTCTAATGAGGGTAATACAATGTATTTATAGCCCTAAGGCTGTAATGCGAAAGGGTATTACATTCAATGCTGTACATGTGAAAGGGTAATACATTCAATGCCCCTTAAGTGTATACATCTGAATGATAAGCATTTAATGAACAGTCAAACTGTTGGTTATCCGGCTGTTAATGTTTTGTTCGAGGTGCAGCTCGGACCGCCTAAGCTGCTCGGACCGCCTAAGGTCCTCGGTAATCAAAAGTTCCTCGGTACTCAAAAGTTCCTCGGAGAGTTCTTGTAGGTCGGAGCGTCTAAGTTCCTCGGGGATGCAGTGTTCCTCGTTGTAGTATGGTTCCTCGGAGCGTCTCAGTTCCTCGGAAGTGTTTGTTGTTGCCACGCAGATTGCCACGTGTCTTCACTCGATTGAGCCATGTCAGCAGACAATTTGGTATCAACAGTGCCGCTGACGCGGATCAACGTCAACATCGCGATTGGTTAGTGTCGTTGACGTGGGCACACGTCATTTAATGACTTTTATTGAAAATACAAAATTTTAAAATGCCTTTTATTGAAATACAAATTTTTTATAATTTTTTTAAAACAATTATAAATTTAAAAAAAACAGTTTTGATGGAAAATACAAATTTTTAGTTTTTTTTTTTAAAAACAGTTAAACCCAATGTTTCATTTTTGTCTTTTAGCAAAGTGTTAACAATTGTGTTGGCCTAGCAAAGCTCATTTGCAATGCGAATAGTGCAACAGTAACATATAGCATCGGTATTGATAATTAGCTTACGAAGATAGATTTGCGCCAGAAGTGATAGCTACTATCTCACTAAATATGTTACAAATCCGTTCGGAGAGTAGAATGACTATTGTGTAAGATGCTTGTTTACCACATCACCTTCAATTAAATGCTTGTGGTGTTGCCACTTGTAATCAAATTATTAAAATCAGTTTTAGTCATTAGTTTTAATATAAGTTTAGATATAAGTTTCATTTAAAGAGATTTTTCATAAATAAATTTCGCTAACTTGTCAATCATCAAAGAAGTTTTTTGGGGGGTTTTATTTGATAAATTTATCCATTTTGAATCAATTATCTGTAACTATCGGGAAAAGTTATTCAAGTAGTTTAATTTTATTTTTTCCTTTTTTACTCTTCAAATGACCATAATTTTTGTTTCACAAACTCATTTTTTGCAAAATTATTAATTTTGAAATCTACTCACGGATATCTATCAAGCAAAATTCATGAACACTATAAATTTTTGAAGAAGAAAATTACACAGACAGTAAATATTTATTGTGCTAATATTATACAAAAAGTAAATATTTACTGTATGCATAAAAAATAAAGGAAACACATCATTTTTTATTTTTTACTATTTTCTTTTTAATATGGGTCTTATTTTACACTACTCAATTAGTAGATTTCAAAAATACCAATTTCATAAATTTTGGATTTGTATATCGAAAGTTATAGTTCTTTAAAGTTTGAAAGGATAAGAACTACTAGCACTTTAAATTTGGAGGGAATATAGGAAGAGGGGTATTTTAATAAGGAAAAAAATCCTTAAATTCAAATATAGGACTTAATTAATAGTTGACTAGTCAATAGAAATTAAATAAGAAAATACTCTTCAAATTAGACTCATATATAATAATTCCTTAAAATAAATGGCTGGAGACAAAAAACTGAGTCTTTTTATTTGTTTTTTTTTTTAAATTTAACACATTACTAATTTGCGATTTTAGACTTTAATGTAACTTTATCAGTATATTAGACCTTAGTACATTTTTCATCGCTAAATTACATTTTTCGTCGTAAAATATCACCAAAGATTACTTTTAGCGACGAAAATTTCATATTTAGCAACGAAAAATGTACTAAAGTCTAATGAACTGATAAATTTATATAAACGTCTAAAATTATTGAGAAGTTAAAAAATAGCTAAATGCTCTAATACCAATTTATGAATTGCAAATAATCGCAGGGTGGTTCCAAACAAAAATTACAACACCAATTTTAAATGCGGAAGCCAATTTTAAACATATTTTATCCTTTTATCCTAAACATGCATCAATTGTGATAAAACAGATAAATCATTCAAGTATTCAACAAAGGCAATGTTTAAGGAAGAATCCCTTCTGGCCAAAACCTTTTATTCCACTAATTATTTGCAAATCGCAACTTACAAACTTATAAGCGAAATACATCAATGATTTTCACAAGAACCACAATGACCTTAGTTGACAGCAATGATTCTCTCGAGAACCAAAAAGACCTCAGTCTTCCTCCTTCAGCCTCAGCCTTAGTCTTAATTAGTGAATTCCCGCATGTATCACAAATCAGCCATGAAAATCCTCTCCACAAAGTTATATACAAAGACACAAAAATTTCTAGGGTTTTAAACGAATTCATATGAACAATATTCAATGATATTTTGTTGTGAATTAAATGGTGTTTTTGTAACAAAAATCTTGAAGAACTTTCGCAAAAGTTATGTAGATATGAATGTGGCAAAAGTCTTAAACGTTCTAAATACAAAATAGATATTTATAGGGGCTTCACAAATTTTGAGGCTGCACAATCGTTCGAATGAGTTCCCTATTTCGTTCTAACGACATGTCAATGTCATTCGAACGACTTAAGGTTTCACTTCTAACGACCTAAAGAAATCCAAAGCAGTAAGCCTCGTTTAAACCTCGTTTGAAAGCATAAAAGAAACGACCTATCAAACAACTCAGCAGTCAAATTTAAATGAGATGTAAATCTTGTTTGAACGAGATAAAAAAATAAAATATTTTTTTATTTTTCAAAATAAAAAGTCCATGTTCGCCTTTTGAAAAAATAAACATCTGAAACATCAATTCAACTAATTCAAACTTTAAATTATTTTTGTAAGGATAAATTTTCAATCGAGTCATTTGTAGTATTGGCTACATTTCGTTGGACAAAACACTTTTGGGTCATATCATATCAAGTTTATCATATTACAATCTTGGAGAATTAGGGGCATTCAAAGTCCACGCTACATCAAAACGCATTCCAATTCCATTTTCCTAAAAAGTATATGACCAAAAATTCTTTTTTAAGTGTTGGAGTAATTTTAATCTACTTAGAATATTTATGAAATTTTTTGAAATTAATTTTAAATCTTTTTTAGTGAAAAAGGAATTTTAGTTCAAAGCTTTCCCAGGCTGTTCGAACGACCTGGGTCTAATGAACCGGTTCAATATACACTGGGAACTTGTTAGAAGGATCGTTAGAAATGTCGTTTGAATGAGTTCAAACGAATTCATTCTAACGGTATTTCTAACGACTTCCTTTATTTATGCCCTGGACTATCGTTAGAAGCTCGTTCGAACCAGGTCGTTCGAACGAGTTTTGTCAGTTATGAAAATTATTTTTATATTTTCTACAGTTATTTTGCATAACCTCTTTAGTCCACTACTTTTCCCAGTTTCATAAAGTGGACGAAAATACAGTTTTTTAATAAGGACTTGGACATTTTAAAAGAAGAATTCTTGTCTTCCTTTTTATGAAAAATTCTCCAACACAATTTTGATTTTGAATGAACCAAAACACCATGCTTTCAACCTGAATTTCATCATGGACATATGCGGTGGATTTCTGCGTCCTAACTAATTGGAGACGATTCTTTGGCCTTCGATGGATACCGAGACACGAGGAGTGTTGTGCAACGCGTTGGAGCTTCGCGTATTACAAACAGAGGTAGAGGAGACGGCATCAGCATATCTTAGTGAGTCAAGCCTGTAAGTCTTTTGAGTCCTTTGTAAAACCTTTATTTGTAGTGAATTTGTCTAGGCCCAGTCGTCCGAGGTTTTTCCCATTTGGCTTTTCCTCGTACATCGGCGCGTTGTGGTTGTGATTCTTATTTTATATAATTTAATCACCTAGATGTATGTGTATGGTAAAAGGATAAAATTTGGCTAATTATATATTTTTTAATCAAGTTAACAATCTCATCACTTTAATTGAAAATTGTTCATGCTGTCTTTCTATATTGCAAAGGAAATTGAAATTGGAATTTTTTTGTACTTGGTAAATTTTTATAGTGTACTGCGCGTATTCTACAAAATAATCTCAGTTCATATAACCTTACAACTTCAAATTGGTATCAGAGCTAGTCTCTAAAAGTTATTTAGATGAATCCTAGAGGTTATATGGAAACTTTTTCGTCTAATAGTCCACTTATGTTTGATGGAACTAATTACACCTATTGGAAAGCACGTATGAAATTTGTCCTAAAATCAATTGATGAACGTGTTTGGGTTGCTGTTGAAAGAGGATGGTCCCCTCCTAATATGATCCTTGATGATGAAATTGTTTTAAAACATGTAGAGAATTGGAGTGAGGATGAATTGAAATTATGTAACTTTAACTTTAAAGGTTTAAATGAATTATATAGTGTCATGACTCCCAAGGAGTTTAGTCGTATCATGACTTGTGAAAGTTATAAGGATGCCTAGAACATTCTATAAGTTACACATGAGGGAACGAGTGCAGTTAAAGAATCTAAGCTTCAAAACCTAACCACTAAATTTGAAACCATCACCATGAAAGAAACTGAAACTTTTGATGAGTTTTATGCTCGTATATCTGATATTGTCAATTCTTACTTTAACGTAGGTGATAAAATCCCTGAAAATCGTGTTGTTAAGAAAATACTTAAATGCCTTCCTAAGTGGTTCATTCCAAAAGTCACAGTTCTTAATTCCTTAGGAAATCTAAATACTTTAAAACTTGCACTTGTTAGTGATCTTCAAACATATGAATTAGATATGTTTCCTAAAGATAACAAAACCAAAGATAAGGATGTTGTCTTAAAAGTAAAGAAAGAAGAAGTGTCTGAGTCTGATGAGTCTGATATCGATCCTGATGATATAGCCCTATTTGCTAAAAAAAATCTCAAGTTCAAAAAACAAAACTCAAAATTTGAAAAACCAAAATTTGAGCAAAACAAAAACAAAGGTAATAAAATTTTTAATAATCAGAATCCTAAGAAGTTTAAGAGAGACAACCTTAAAAATGATGATTCGGGGTGATGCTTTAAGTGTGAGGGATGTGGTCATAGAGCGTTTGAGTGCCCTACTAAACTTAAGAGACGAGTTAAAGAAAAGGCAGTTTACAATGCTACTCTAAGCGACGGTGATAATGAGTCTGATGACTCTATCCCGTCTAGAAATAATTTCACTGCCTTTATAGCAAGTCATGCTAGTGATTCAAGTGAGTCACACCCTAATGTTAACAATTTCGAACATGATCTTGAGGTTGCTTCCACTCAATCAGCAAGTAGTGATGAAAAAGGAAGTGAGAGTGAAGTAGATGAGAGTGAATTGTAATCTGCCTATTCTGAACTATACACAGAGTCTCTTCATATTCAAAAGGTAAATAAAATATTAACGTTTAAAGTTTTAACTTCAAAAAAGGAGTTGAAAAGCCTGAAGGATAAGGAGGTTTTAGTTAGCCAACTCAAGGCAATTAAGATATCTCTTTCTGAGAAGCTTATCTTGGTAGGTAAAGAAAAATATGATTTAATTAACTCCTTAGAAGGTTTAAACAAAGATCTTCATGAGTCTTTAGATATTAGAAAATCTCTTGAAGCTAAAATTTTCCAACTTGAAAAAGGTCTCGAGTCCTCTAGGGAAGTTAAAGTCACACTTGAAGATAATTCAGGAAGAATGGGTAAATTATTTCTAGGTCCAGTTTTAGGGTATAAGGAAAAAGGTTACCAAGAGAGGAAGGGTATAGGATATGAAGAAAGAGAGTCATGCAAAGCTAAATCCGAACAACCCCATGTGTGCACTTAGCTAAGTTTGTTACCAAAATAAATCCACCTAAACCTTATCTACCTAAAATAAGTCCACCTAAGCAATCTCCAAAACTGACTCCAAAACAACCCCATGTGTGCATTTATTGTCACAAACGGGGTCATCTTAGAGATTTTTGTTACAAGCTTGGAAAGAACTCTTATTTCACAAATTCTAAACAACACTATAGCTCCTTATCTAACCTTAAGAGCCAAGTTGAGTATCTAGTTAATACATCCAAAGGTCTAATGGAAGAGTTTCTAAGGTTCTCTAAAGTCTAAGGAAATAATTCCAACCAAAATACTAGAGTCAACAAAGGGAAGAAAACAACTCAAGCTTGGGTTAAGAAAGATGAGACCAATAGAGCGTTTGTTGTTCATGTTGCACTTAAGGCTCAAAATACCTCCCAATGGTACTTTGATAGTGGTTGTTCGATACATATGACCGGTGATAAATCTTTGTTTACCACTCTTAAAAACTATAAAGATGGTAAGGTCACCTTTGGGGATGGAAGCAAATCTCGAATTATGGGTAGAGGGTCTATTGAAATTTTTGAGTTTCCTAAATTTGAAAATGTCCTTTATGTCGTTGGTCTCAAGGCAAATTTAATAAGTATTAGCCAGTTATGTGATGAAAATCTTGATGTTAAGTTTAGTCAATCGGAGTGCACTGTATATGATAAATTGGGTGAGGTTATTTTACAAGGTGTGAGAACTAGTGACAATTGCTACGGAATAGTTCCTAAGTCCTCTTTAGTTTGCAATAGTGTAAAAGCCTCGTCTGTCAATCTTTGGAATCAACGGTTAGGTTATGTTAACTTTAGAGATCTTGATCGTTTAGTGAGAAAAGAGCTAGTTCAAGGTGTATTATCTCTAGGAAAATGAACCTCCACTATTTGCGGGCCTTGTCAATTAGGAAAGCAAATTAAGAATCCACATAAAAAGTTAAACTCAATAACTACCTCTCGGGTCTTAGAATTGATACACATGGACCTTATGGGTCCCACACGTACCGAGAGCATAGGAGGAAAAAGATATATTTTAGTTATGGTGGATGATTTTTCAAGATACTCCATAGTAGGTTTTCTAAGAGAAAAATCTCAGACTGTTGATTTTCTTACTGTTAAATATAGAGTTCTTCAAAATCAACACTGTGTTACCATAAACCGCTTTAGGAGTGATAATGGAATCGAATTCAAGGAATCTGGTGTAAATGCCTTTTGTGATGAGATATGAATTAAGCATGAATTCTCGGTCGTTCAAACACCACAAGAAAATGGTATAGTTGAAAGAAAAAATCGAACGATCCAAAAAATGGCAAGATCTATGCTCCTAAAAAGAAATGTGCCTCGTAGGTTTTGGGCCGAAGCGGTTAACACTGCATGTCACACCGTAAATAGGGTTTATTTGCGTCCTAATACTAACAAAATGCCTTATGAATTGTGGACTGGCAAGAAACCTATTTTGACTTATTTTAGAGTATTTGGTAGTCCTTGCTATATTCTTCGGAATAGAGAACTCCTAGGTAAATTTGATTCAAGGAGTGATGAAGGTATTTTCCTAGGATACTCTCAAAATAATAAAGCTTTAAGATTTTTCAACTTAAGTAGTTTAAAAGTTATGGAATCAATAAATGTTGTAATAAAAGACGATGCTCCATTCATATTTATTAAAAATGATGAAGATTTATCGTGTGAGTGTGATGTTGTTCCCGGTGTAGAAAATATTGAGTCTCACACTAACGTAGTTGTTCCCTCTACTGAGAGAAAGGATCCTTCTCCTTAGGTTCATAAAAGTCATAATCCTTCAAAAATTATAGGAGATCCCGAGGTAGGTGTCAAGATTAGGGCTCAATTAGAAAATAAAGTTACCTATTTGTGCTATACTTATAAAATTAAACCTAAAATTTTTAGAGAAGCATTAAAAGATGAACATTTGATTAATGCCATGCAAGAAAAATTGTTTCAATTTAAGAAAAATGATGTTTGGGAATTAGTCCCTAGGCCTTCTAATACTAATGTCATTGGTACCAAATGGATTTTTAAAAATAAAATGGTTGAAAATGGTGTCATTGTTCATAACAAAGCTAGGTTGGTTGCCCAAGTATACACCCAAATAAAAGGTGTTGACTTTGAAGAAATGTTTTCTGCAGTTGCTAAGTTAGAGTCGGTTCGCCTTTTACTAGCCATAGCATGCCACCTTAAATTTAAATTGTATCAAATGGATGTCAAAAGTACATTTTTAAATGGTATTTTTCAAGAAGAAGTCTGTGTTGAACTGCCTAAATGGTTTGAAGACCCGAAGCATCCTAATCATGTCTTCTTTCTAAAGAAAGCATTATATGGTTTAAAATAAACACCCCGCGCTTGGTGTGAAAGGCTCACTTCTTATCTCCTTTCTCGTGGCTTTTTTAGAGGGGGAGTAGACATGATATTATTTATCCATCGTGATGAGAAAGCTATTTTAGTTGCACAAGTGTATGTCAACGACATAATGTTCGGTTCTACGTGTGATAAACATACTCAAATTTTTTCAAAAGAAATGCAAGATGAATTTGAGATGAGTATGGCGGTGAACTTACCTTCTTCCTAGGTCTTAAAGTTTCTCAACTTGATAGTGGGATATTTTTGTCCCAAACTAAGTATGCTAAAGACCTTGTGAAGAAATTTAAACTTGAATCCGCTAAGCATGCACGTAGTTCAATGAGTTCATCGATTAAACTTAGTAAGGACACCTAAGGAAATGATGTATAGCACACTCTCTTTAGGAGTATGATACACTACACCAAATCCTGCAAATGGTCACGGCCAGTTGGTCATGGCCCAAGTCCGCGACCAGCAGGTCGTGGACTTGGGCCTTGACCATCTCAATTTTTGGCATGACCATATTCATTACCACACTAAGTCATGGATGCTCTAGAAGTAGTCACGGATCAAATCCCTAACCATTGTGGGTCACGAACTTGGGGCGTGACCATCTTAGCGTTAAATTTGCACCAAAATTCCCTCCAATATTTGTCGCAAATGGGTCACAGACTTGGACCGTGACCATAGGCATGACGAAGCATAAAACATACACATATGTGGTCACGGCTGGGGGTCGTGACCATTTATTAGTGTGGGTCTTGGCTATGGGTCATGACCATCCCTCAATTGAAAGCAGTTGTTGGTAGCGCATGGGGGTCACGCCTATAGGCCGTGACCATTATTCGTCAATCAGGTAGCATCATTCTTCATCAATCAGGTAGAAGTAGGAGCTCTAAGGAGGTTATGGGTTGTGATGGTGGGTCACAGCTCTAGGCCGTGACCATATCATTCTTAAAAAAAGGCGCTTGATTTTCCCTTGTCATTTCATTTGACCGCTTCTCTCTCTTTCGTCAAAGACGAAGCTATGGTCGACCAAAGCTTCTCTCTCGTCAAACACTGATGGCTTCTATCTTTCTCTAGAATACAGGACCCACTGCGTCCTCCTTGTCAAACACTAATGTTGATGACGAACACAAGGTTAATTAATTTTCCTTTTGCTAGTTGTTTCATTTTTCTTTTGCTATTTGTTGAACCTGATGTTGAATAAGGACCTGATGTTTTCCTTTTTTCTATTTGTCTTATTTTTCAATCATTTTGATAAACAAAACTTTTAGGATTGTTCAGCTCTTTTTTTTTTGTGTTTTTTAAGTTCCACACTCTTCCCCCATAAGATTTTGGGATTGTTCGGCTGATTTTGATTTGGCAAAGACTTTATTATTCCAAAAGGGTTCACAGTACATACGAGCAATGGTAAATAAAAGGATATTAATTTTGACGATTTGAGCAAATCATTTCATTTTGTGTTGTTGATTGAAAGCTATTACGCTCCATCTCTTTTCAGAAATGGAGTCACGAGAAGGCAAAAGAAGCCTTTTATTTGATTTAGGTTTTTGTTTTTGTTTGTTTCAGCATGTTGAGTTTTTTTTATTTGATGATTTGTTTTAGGTTGATTTGTTTTTATATTTGTTTGTTTCATCTTGGAAGATGGTCATATAACCTTTGTCCTCCAGCGCACGGAGATCGGACTTGACATCGATAAATTGCAGATGTTGTTGTCGTTCAAGGCCCAGGGTGCTCGGCTGGTGGTGGGATCATTTTTGGATCACCATAGTATTATAAACGCGGTCAAATTAGTAGACATCGTCATTTGCACCGTGTTCGGGGTCCATTTCAGGAGTCCCGATATTCTTATGCAGCTCAAGCTTGTTGATGCCATCAAAGAAACTGGCAACATAAAGGTATAACTCATTAATTTATGTTAAATACACTGGCAGATGAACTTGGGAAGTAACAAAAAAACCAACATCTACTAAGGTCTTACTTAAAAATGTAAAGTATTTTCAAATCGGTAATCATTATCCAAGAGATCATGGATCCCCAATTTGATCGTCGTACCACTTGCTAAATTATATCCGATATTGGGTATGAAAAAGTTTCAGAATACCTTATACCGATGGCTTTTAATTATTCTTCCAATTTGGATTTCTTGACTTCTTGCATTAAAGAAAACTAATGGTATGGCTTCTTTGCATTTGGTGGCTCCCTATATCATCAAATCTTGGCGCCCGTGCTTTTGTGTGGTTTTGGTCACTGTATCTCTCTCTCTCTCTCTCTCTCTCTCTATATATATATATATATATATATATATATATCGTCAAACACTGTAGTGTCGATCGTGCTTTTGTGGCAATGGGATGATCGTCGAGGTAAAAAAAATTCTAAGCAAATAGATTTTCTATTAATTTGTTGTGTTTTGCTCATAACATAAAATTTCATATTACAGGGTCTCTTCAATCTCATTACCAATTAAGTATATTGTCAAATTATCTACATATTTAGTTTTTGATTAAAAGTTGATGTATTTCTACATATTTAGTTTTTTATTCATATTTAGGTTTCTACATATTTAGGTTTTGGTTCATATTTCTACATATTTAGGTTTCTACATACTTAGGTTTTGATTTGTATTTGGGTTTGAATTGGGTTAGTGGATTTACGGATTTCAACTATGATTTTTTGAGTTAAGGTGGGAGGTTGGGTTGCGATTCCGATTGAGTTTTGCGGGTTGGGGTGGGTTATGACTCGGGGGGTTAAGTTGGGGTGGGTTGCAATTCCAATGGGTTTCAGGGTGGGGGAGGGATGAAATGACAGGTTAATGGGAGTGGGAGTGGTGATTGAGGGTTAGAGGGTAATGAAATTGTTGAATACAAATATTTTTTTTTTTTGCATTTCTTATATTTTTTGTGGGCTTTGAGTTGTCTTCGATTTACATTCATTTTATTTTTGTACAAATACTTTTTACCACATGAGACTTTTATTGCTCTACCCGTACCCGATCCATTGACATGTCTACTATTTAGTATATTTTTATGAAAAATAAATTTAGTTTAGTAGTTATTTTTTTATTATAAATTTATTGCTTAATTAATCTTGTTTCCATATATATATGTAGACAGTAAAGTAAATTTTTTCCAGTATTTTCATTTATTACAGTTTGAGAGATTAAGTGATGTCCTTAAAAAACACAAATACATAAAGAATCGTCAACAAGTCGATGCTATTCACAAGGGAGGTTACATTGTCATAAAGAATCGTCCCTGCAAAGTAGACATATATCACCATGATATCTCGATTATCCCCATTTTTCTAATTGTTGTGTGATATTTATTGGTATTAGTTCTAAAGGAAGGTTCAATTTAAGTATTGTAGAATTTTACTGTTTTATGGCATTTGTTCGTCTCTCAAAGCCAATATTTGTGTGTTTATTTTGTTTCAGGGTTAATTCAAGGTTTTGGATGATGGTTTTGCAAGATCGATAAGGTAATCTGAGTTTGAACATCAGATTTTACGTGTATCTCATAAATAACCCCAAGGTAAGGTATTTTAATTTTTTTTCTTTCAAATAATCATTTTTTGTTTCAAATTAGAGATTTCTAGTATTGACATTCTTATCCCGACTTTTATGGCTATATTATATGAGTAACAGCCCCCGAACGGTCTCGTGAGTGGCACCAACACCTCGCACGGGACCAATGTAACTCGTAGGAACTTACCGCACGAACATGGGACTCCCGATTTGAGAATACAACGATAATTTGTATATTTTTAGACTTAGGCTTATAACCATGGCGCTAGTGAGTGAAAACTCAAAACAGCCCCCGAACAGCCCCGTGAGTAGCACCACCACCTTGCACGGTACCAATGTAACTCGTAGAAATTGACCGCGCGATCATGGGACTCCCGGTTTGAGAATGCGACGATAATTTGCAAATTTCTAGACTTAGGCTTAAAAACATGGTGTTAGTGAGTGAAAACTCGAAACAACCCCTGAACGGTCCTGTAAATGGTACTAACACCTCGCACGGGACCAATGTAACTCGTAGGAACTTATCGCGCGATCACGGGACTCCCGATTTGAGAATACGACGATAATTTGCACATTTTCAGGCTTAGGCTTAAAAACATGGCGTTAGTGGGTCAAAACCTAAAAGTAGCCCCCGAACGGCCCCGTGAGTGGCACCAACATTTCGTATGGGACCAATGTAACTTATAGGAACTGATCGCGTGATCACGGGACTCCCGATTTAAGAATACGACGATAATTTGTATATTTTTAGACTTACGCTTAAAAACATGGCGTTAGTGGGTGAAAACCTGAAACAACCCCCGAACGGCCTTGTGAGTGGCACCAACACCTCGCATGGGACCAATGTAACTCGTAGGAACTTACCATGCGATCACGGGACTCCCAGTTTGAGAATATGATGATAATTTTCATATTTCTAGACATAGGCTTAAAAATATGGAATTAGAAGGCAAAAATTAGACACAGCCCCCGAACGGCCCCGTGAGTGGCACCAACACCTTGTACGGAACCAATGTAACTCATAGGAACTTACCGCGTGATCACGGGATCCCGATTTCAGAATACGACGATAATTTACAAATTTCTACACTTAGGCTTAAAAACATGGCATTAGAGGGCGAAAACTCTAGACAACCCCCAAACTACCAGCACCCCGCACGGGACCAATGTAACTCGTAGGAACTGAACGCGCGATAACGGGACTCCCAGTTTGAGATTATAAGGATAATTTGAAAATTCTTAGACTTAGGGTAAAAAACATGGCGTTAAAGGGTGAAAACTCAAAACAACCCCCGAACGGCCCCGTGAGTGGCATCAACACCTCGCACGGGACCAATGTAACTCGTAGGAACTTACCGCGCGATCACGAGGCTCCCAGTTTGAGAATACGATGATAATTTGCGTATGTTTAGACTTAAGCTTAAAAATATGGTATTAGTGGGTAAAAACCCGAAACAACCCTCGAACGGTCCTGTGAGTGGCACCAACACCTTGCACGGACCAATGTAACTCGTAGGAACATATCGTATGATCACGGGACTCCCGATTTGAGTATACGACGATAATTTGTATTTTTGTAGAATTAGGCTTAAAAACATGGTGTTAGTGAATGAAAACCCAAAACAGACCCCGAACGGCCCATGAGTTGCACTAACACCTCGCACGGGACTAATGTAACTCGTAGAAATTGATCGCGCTATCATCGGACTCCCGATTTGAGAATAGGATGATAATTTGCATATTTATAGACTTAGGCTTAAAAACATGGCATTAGAAGGTAAAAACCCGATACAGCCTCCAAATGGCCCCGTGAGTGGCACAAACACCTCGCACGGGACCAATGTAACTCGTAGGTACTTACCACGTGATCACGGGATCCCGATTTGAGAATACGACGATAATTTGCATATTTTTAGGCTTAGGCTTAAAAACATGGCGTTAGAGGGTGAAAACTCAATACATCCCCCGAATAACCCCGTGAGAGACACCAGCACCTCGCACGGCACCAATGTAACTCGTAGGAATTGACCGCGAGATCACAAGACTCTCGATTTGAAAATACGAGGATAATTTGAAAATTTCTGGACTTTGGGTTAAAAACATGGCGTTAGAGGGTGAAAACCTGAAACAGCCCCCAAATGGCCCCGTGAGTCGCAACAATACCTCGTACGGGACCAATGTAACTCGTAGAAACTTACCGTGCAACCACAGGACTCCCAAGTTGAGAATACGACGATAATTTGCAAATTTTTAGACTTAGGCTTAATAAGACGACTTTAGTGGGTGAAAACCCGAAATAGTCCCCGAACGTCCCCAAAAGTGGAACCAACACTTCGCACGGGACCAATGTAAATTGTAGGAACTTACCGCGCGATCAAGGGACTCCCACTTACGATAATAATTTGAATATTTCTAGACTTAGGCTTAAGAACATGGCTTTAGTGAGTGAAAACTCGAAACAGTCCCCGAATGACCCCGCGAGTGACACCAACACCTCATACGGGATCAATGTAACTTGTAGGAACTTACTGCATGATCACGGGACTCCCAGTTTGAGAATATGACGATAATTTAAAAATATCAGGACTTAAGCAAAACATGGCATTAGTGAGTGAAAACCTGAAATAGCCCCTGAACGGCCCCGTGATGGCACTAACATCTCGCAAGGGACCAATGTAACTCGTAGGAACTAATCACGTGATCACATGACTCACAGTTTGTGAATATGATGATATTTCCATATTTCTAAACGTAGGCTTAAAAACATGGCGTTAGTGCGTGAAAACCCGAAATAACCCCCGAAGGGCTTCATGAGTGGCATTAACACTTCGTATGGGACCAAAGTAACTCGTAGGAACTCATCGCGTGATCACGGGACTCCCGATTTGAGAATACAATGATAATTTTCATATATCTAGACTTAGGCTAAAAAATATGGCGTTAGTGGGTGAAAACTCGAAACAGCCCTCGAACGGCCTCGTGAGTGGCACCAACACCTCGCACGGGACCAATGTAACTGGTAGGAACTTACCGCGCAATGACTGGACTCCCGATTTGAGAATATGATAAAAATTTAAAAATATTAAGACTTAGGATTAAAACCATGACGTTAGAGGGTGAAAACCCGAAACAGCTCCCGAACGACCCGTGAGTGGCACCAACACCTCGCACGGGACCAATGTAACTCATAAGAATTGACCGCACGATCACGGGACTCCCAGTTTGAGAATACGATGATGATTTGCATATTTTTAGACTTAGGCTTAAAAACATGGCGTTAGTGGTGAAAAACCAAAACAACCCTCGAACGGCCCCTGTGTGGCATCAACACCTCGAACGGGACCGATGTAACTTGTAGGAACTTACCACACAATCACGGGACTCCCTATTTGAGAAAAAAACCTGACACAACCCCCGAATGTCCCCATGTGTGGCACCAATACCTCACTCAGGACTAATGTAACTCGTAGGAACTTATCGCAAAATCACGGGATCTCGATTCGAGAATACGACGATAATTTACAAATTTTTATACTTAGGCTTAAAAATATGGCGTTAGAGGGGGAAAACTTGAGACAACCCCCGAACGACCCCGAAGGCACCAACACCTCGCACAGGACCAATGTAACTGGTAGGAACTGATCGCACGATCACGGGACTCCCCGTTTGAGAATACAAGAATAATTTGAAAATTTCTAAACTTAGGGTTAAAAATATGATGTTAGAGGGTGAAAACTCGAAACAGTCCACGAATGGCCCCTTGAGTGGCACCAACTCCTCGCATAGGACCAACGTAACTCGTAAGAATAGACCACATGATCACGAGACTCCCAGTTTGAGAATACGATGATAATTTGCATATTGCTAGACTTAGGCTTAAAAACATGGCATTAGAAGGTAAAAACTCGACACAGAGAGTGGCACCAACACCTCGCATGGGACCAATGTAACTCATAGGAACTTACCGCACAATTATAGGATACCGATTTGAGAATACGATGATAATTTATGAATTTTGAGACTGACTTAAAAACATGGCGTTAGAGGGTGAAAACCGAGATAACCTCTGAACGGCCCCGTGAGAGGTACCAGCACCTCATACGGGACAAACGTAACTCGTAGGAACTGATCGTGCGATCACGAGATTCCCGATTTGAGAATACAACAATAATTTTCATAATTCTAGACTTAGACTTAAAAACATGGCGTTAGTGGGCAAAAACCCGACACAGCCCCGTGTGTGGCACCAACACCTCGCTCGAGACCAATGTAACTCGTAGGAACTTATCGCACAATCACGTGATTTCGGTTCGATAATATGACTATAATTTGCAAATTTCTAGACTTAGGCTTAAAACATGGCGTTAGGAGGCAAAAACTCGAGACAACCCCCGAACGGCCCCGTGAGAGGCACCAACACCTCGCACGGGACCAATGTAACTCATAGGAACTGACTGCCCAATCACGAGATTCCCGATTTGAGAATACGATGATAATTTGCATAATTTAAGACTTAGGCTTAAAAACATGGCGTTAGTGGGAAAAAATCCAACACAACCCCCGAACGGCCCCGTGTGTGGCACTAACACCTCGCTAGGGACCAATGTAACTCATAGGAACTTACCGTGCAATCACAGGATCTCGATTCGAGAATACAATGATAATTTGCATATTTTTGGACTTAGGCTTATAAATATTGCGTTAGAGGGTGAAAACTCGAAATAACCCCCGAATGTCCCCGTGAGAGGCACCAGAACCTCGTACGGGACCAATGTAACTCGTAGGAACTGATCGCGCGGTCATGGGACTCCCGGTTTGAGAATACAAGAATATTTTGAAAATTTTGAAATTTTTGAAACTTAGGGTTAAAAACTAAGCGTTAGAGGGTGAAAACCCGATACAGCTCCTGAACGGCCCTGTGAGAGGTACCGACACCTTGCACGAGACCAATGTAAATGGTAAGAACTTATCGCACGATCACGGGACTCTAGGTTTGAGAATATGATGACTATTTTCATATTTCTAGATTTAGGCTTAAAAACATGGCATTAGAAGGCAAAAACTCGACACAGAGAGTGGCACCAACACCTCGCATGGTGCCAATATAACTAGTAGGAACTTATCGCGTAATCATGGGATCTCGGTTTAAGAATATGATGATAGTTTGCAAATTTTTAGACCTAGGCTTAAAAACATGGCATTAGAGGGCAAAAAATCAAGACAACCCCCGAACGGCCTCGTGAGTGGCATCAACACCTCGCACGGGACTAATGTAACTCATAGGAACTGATCGCACGATCATGAGATTCTCGATTTTAGAATACAAGGATAATTTGAAATTTTCTATACTTAGGGTTAAAATCATGGCGTTAGAGGGTGAAAACCCGAAACATCCCTCGAACAGCCCCGTGAGTGACAACAACACCTCGCATGAGACAAATGTAACTCGTAGGAACTGATCGCGCGATCACGGGACTCCCGATTTGATAATATGATGATAATTTGCATATTTCTAGACTTAAGCTTATAAACATGGTGTAAGGACATATTTTTATAAATTTTCAGGGTAGAATCGAGGATTTTTCTGTCTTCCCTAGATCACAGTTTGTATGTCTGATACCGCTACATTCGGCACGTCATCACGACCATCCACGACGGACTTTATCCGAATCCATGCATCCATCATCTTCACACGTGCATCATGCTACATGCGACGTTCTTCCCACAACTCCACGACACATTATTGGTAAAATTATTTATTGGAGTTGTTTATATTTGCATAAAATATTTGGGAATTTTTTAGAAAATATTTTTTGAAGTCTAATTTATTTTTTATCAAATGCAGAAAATTTTCTATGTGTAGAAGCGGAATTTTTTGGACAGCGTGCTCGTTCAAACGAGATGAGATGTCATTCGAACGAGATAGCATCTCGCGCGATGTCGTTCGAACGACACGTGTTTGTCGTTCGCGCGAGATGCCTATCTCGTTCGAACGCCACCACCTCGATTTTTGTATCACTTTATGTAACTTTCTACACGTTTTTCAATAGCTTTTTTCCATCACCTTTTTCTACAAAATCGGCCTAAAACGGCACAATTAATGAGACTTCACTTTTTAGGCTTTATGCCGCTTTATAACCAAAATGCTTCCCATTTATGCAAGTGGAGAATTTATAAACCTTCAAGGATTTATTTTACTCATTTGGAGTATTTTGTGGAGAAGTCGGTATCTTCTTCATTGCTTCCCATCTGGAATTCTTGTGGGAGATTACAGCCGACGACATCGGAGCCGACACCTGCGGGTATTTCATATGTCACATTTATTTTCATTATAATCCGTGTAACCATTTTTAAAATTATAGTGAAAATAATATGGTTTTGTCCTGTGGGGATTTTTCATGATATTTTGTGTCACGTGCTTTATTTATTTATGGTTTGACACACGCACAGACGTAGGTACATGTTTAGGGGCTGAATTTATTTTGTTTAAAAATAGATTCTAATTAAATATGGTTTACTTGGAAACTTGCGAATAATTTTTATTTCGATATCACACATCGCATTTATTTGTGCACCTTTCAAATAGGTATCAGAGCGGGTTGCGCTAATTTATCGCGTATTCCTATTTTCCGCAAAATCGTGTGATATTGATTTTAAAAAAAAATCAATTTTGTATTTATTCGCAATTTTTTCAATGGAACGCCCATCTATTGTGGAGCCTATTTTTGAATATGTTCACGACAGTGCTAAAAAATTAAAACTTTTGAATTTGAATCTTTGCAAAATAATTAAAGTTTTGTAAAAAGAAATTTCCCGTTTTAAATCCACAATTGATCTTGTGCAAACGGTTCAAATTCAAAAAGATTTTTATCGTGAAAAATTTATTTCTTTGGACGTGACTTTAATGATTTAAAATTGTCCAAGAAGGAGTGTGTTGATAAAGTCCTATTTTTAGAAAAGGAAGTGGAGGACTTAAAAAATTCTAAGGTTACCGTTTGTACCATCGAGGATAAAAAATTAATCGATGATTTTACGGCACGTGAAGAGACTCTTAGGGAGAAGTATGCCTTAATTAAGGGAGAGAGAGAGATATTCTTTTAGGAATTGTTGAAATTTTGAAAAAGGCGTCCCTTAATTTGGTAGAGTCTAATTCTTTGCTTGAATCAAATATTTTGAAGTTGAAAAATGATTTAAACGATTCGAGTAGGTTTGATTGTGATGGTAATGGCTCATTTTGTTCTCATGCTTCTAGTACCAAAGCCAAAACCATTATTTGTTTTAGAGAGTCAACCAACCGCATGGACATTAGAAAAGATCACACTTTAGGTAACATTCCTCCTGTTTATACACGTTCATATTGTGGTAGGAAAGGTCACCTTAAGCGTTTTTTTTTTATCTTGGAAGATGTCCTAGGATGTTTATGTCTAATGTTCCCGTGACTCCCAAAGCCCCCACACGACATTTCACATCTACTTGGGGTTAGGAAATCACTTTTAGAGGCACTAGATTTTAGACATGTTGATTCGCGTTTGTTTGCACATGATTCTTCTCTTGCCATATCATATAGATGATTGTGTTCGCATGTTTGTCATACGCTAGTTTTTTATTCATGATATATATATATATATATATATATATATATATATATATATATATATATATATATTTTCTAGTGTATTGACATATAATTTTTGTATAGATTTTTGTTTTTGAAAAATACAAATAGATTTTATTTTAATAAATTTTTTGAAAAATCCAAAAAGAGTTTTGTATTTTGTTTACACCTTTTTTGGATAAACACTTAGGATGACCAAGTCATAACATCATTCCATATTTTTCATGTGACTATTTGATAGTGTTTTGAGACAATATATCATGTCATCTTTGTGCTTTATAATGTTTGGAGTCATTAAGATGTAATTAAAGTGTTACTTCCTACATGTTTGACTCATGATTTCCTTTCTTGCACACATGCATGGATTTGTTTGATTATTGTGCTTGTCTTATCACATGTTGGTTGGGTGTTTTCACTTCAATCATGTCCTTAAAACGAACGAAGCGTGATAAAACTTGATAAGAAAGGTGTGCATGTAAGAACCGTTTGTGAATTTGTGTGCTTTATTTGAAAACGAGGAAGGGCTGCGAAAGGTTCATTTGGCCTTTGCGAATACTAAGCCACCGTTATATCGGACCTAAAAAATTAAGGAATTTTATTATCCGGGGTCCAAAGAGGTTTAAAAGAGCCCAAAAAATTTAAAGGCAATAAAAAGGAATTCATGCCAATTATGGGCCAATTAGGTTTTTGCACCAATTACCCAAAGTTTGAGAATTAAGTTCAACGCCTCTAAAAGAAAAAATATATGAGGGTGTTTGGTCGGAGATTTTATAATGGGTTTGCACGTCCTTGAAAATCTTAAAAAAGCGCTAAATAGTTTTGGACGTTATTGGTGTGGAAATCACTTTGACTTTGATTTGTTGATTTGTATAAAACGATGTCATATAAATTCAACAAATTTTTACACCTAAGGATACTTTTGATGTTCATTCATTAGGAGTACACGTATTCATCGTGCATATATGATTGATTGAGTTTATTTTCCTATCGAATGTGTTCACACCCATGCATTCCGTTTCCATGACTTGGTTGTTTAAGTTTAAATCCAGTGTGATTTTTGGTATCTTATTTTTGTGTGAAATTTTTTGAAGAATTCAAATATAGAAGATTTTTTTTACATTTCCCATATTCTTGGTTATATATTTTGGGTAAAAAATATATATATTTTTTTTAAAAAAGGAAAAATTTTGAAAGATTTTTTTTTGTGACATTTTTCATATTTATGCTTCTCATATCTGTCTATTTGGGGACATCATAAAAAGGGTGAGAATGAATTTAGGGGGAGAAATTATTTCAATCTGTTGCGTGTCATGGGTATTTGCTTTATCTCATGTGTGTAGGTACACAGTTGATATCTATTGGATTGCACACCCTGATGAGAAAAGCTTTGGGAGTTTCTGAAATGTTGAATTTGATTGAAGACATATCATTTAGTATTTTCAGTTTGAGTAATGGGGATATTATATTATATGTCATTTGTTTTTGGGAGATTGCATAATTCGGATTTTTTTATGTATGTACCGGCATTAGACATAGGGGGAGATTTATAAGGACATATTTTTATAAATTTCCAGGGTAGAATGGAGAATTTTTTTGTATTCCCTAGATCACAGTTTGTATGTCTGATACCGCTACATTCGGCACGTCATCACGATCTTCCACGACGGCCTCTATCCGAATACATGCATCCATTATCTTCACATGTACATCATGCTACATGCGACGTGCTTCCCATAACTCCATGACACATTATTGGTAAAATGATTTATTGGAGTTGTTTATATTTGCATAAAATATCTGGAAATTTTTTAGAAAATATTTTTTGAAGTCTAGTTTATTTTTTATCAAATGTAGAAACTTTTCTATGTTTAGAAGCGGACTTTTTTGGACAGCGTGCTCATTCAAACAAGTTGAGCTGTTGTTCGAACGAGATAGCATCTCGTTCGTGCGAGATGCCTATCTCGTTCGAACGACGCTGCCTCGATTTTTGTATCACTTTATGTCACTTTCTACACGTTTTCTGCAAAACCGACCTAAAACGGCACAATTAATGACACTTCACCTTTTAGGCTTTATGCCTCTTGATAAGCAAAATTCTTCCCATTTATGCAAGTGCAGATTTTATAACCTTCAAGGATTTATTTTACTCATTTGGAGTATTTTATGGAGAAGCCGGTATCTTCTTCATTGCTGCCCATCTGGAATTCTTGCGGAGATTCCAGCCGATGACATCGGAACCGACACCTGCGGGTATTTCGTATGTCACACTTATTTTCATTATAATCCGTGTAACCGTTTTTATAAATTATAGTGAAAATAATATGGTTTTGCCCTGCGTGGATTTTCCTTATATTTTGTGTCACATGCTTTATCTATATATAGTTTGACACACCCACACACGTAGGTGCATATTTAGGGGCTGAATTTATTTTGTTTAAAAATAGACTCTTATTAAATATGATTTACTTGGAACCTTGCGAATAATTTTTATTTCGATATCACACACCGCATTTATTTGCGCACCTTTCACATGGCGTTAGTGGGTTAAAAATCGAAACAGCACCAGAACGACCCCGTGAGTGGCACCAATACCTCGTACGGGACCAATGTAACTTGTAGGAACTGACCACGTGAACATGGGACTCCTGTTTTGAGAATACGACAGTAATTTTCATATTTTTAGACTTAGTAATAAAAACATGGCGTTAGTGGGTGAAAACCAGCAACAACCACCGAACGACCCCGTGAGTGGCACCAACACCTCGTACGGGACCAATATAACTCTTAAGAACTTACTGCACGGTCACGGGACTCCCGATTTGAGAATATGACGATAATTTGCATATTTTTGGACTTGGGCTTAAAAACATGGTGTTAGACGGCAAAAACCCGACATAGCCTCCGAATGGCCTTGTGAGTTGCACCAACTCCTCGCACGGGACCAATGTAACTCGTAAGGACTGACAGCGCGATCATGAGACTCCCGGTTTGATAATATGATGATAATTTGCATATTTATAGTCTTAGGCTTAAAAACACGGCGTCAGTGGGTGAAAACCCAAAACACCCCCCGAACGGCCCAATGAGTGCACCAACACCTCGCTCGGGACCAATGTAACTCGTAGGAACTTATCGCATGATCACGGGACTCATAATTTGAGAAGACGACGATAATTTAAAAATATCATGACTTCAGTAAAACTTGGTGTTAATGGGTGAAAACCCGAAACAACCCCCAACCGGGCCTGTGAGTGGGACCAAAACCTCGCACGAGACCATTATAACTCGTAGGAACTGACCGCATGATCACGGGAGTCCTGGTTTGACATACGATAATAATTTACATACTTCTAGACTTAGGCTTAAAAATGCGGCGTTAGTAGGTGAAAACTCGAAACATCCCCGAACGACCCTATAAGTGGCACCAACTCCTCGCATGGGACCAATGTAACTCGTTAGAACTGATTGCACGATCACGGGACTCTCGATTTTATAATATGATGATAATTTTCATATTTCTAGACTTAGGCTTAAAAACATGGTGTTAGTGGGTGAAAACCCAAAACAACCCTCCCGTGGCTGGCACCAACATGTCGTACGGGACCAATCTAACTCGTAGGAACTTACTGCGCGATAACGGGACTCCCGATTTGAGAATACGATGATAGTTTGCATATTTCTAGACTTAAGCTTAAAAACATGCTGTTAGAAAGCAAAAACCCGACACAACCCCCGAACGGCCCCATGAGTGGTAGCAACACCTCCCACGGGACCAATGTAACTCGTAGGAACTTATCGCGTGATCACGGGACTCCCAGTTTGAGAATGCAAGAATAATTTGAAATTTTCTAGACTTATGGTTAAAAACATGGCGTTAGAGGGTGAAAACCCGAAACAGCCCCCGAACGGCCCCGCGAGTGGCACCAACACCTCGTACAAGACCAATGTAATTAGTAGGAAATTACTGTGCGATATCGAGACTCTCTATTTGGGAATACGATGATAATTTGCATATTTCTTGACTTAGACTTAAAAATATGGCATTAGAAGGCAAAAACCCGACACAGAGAGTGGCACAAACACCTCGCACGGGACCTATGTAACTTGTAGGAACTTATCGTGTGATCACAGGACTCCCAGTTTGAGAATACGATGATAATTTGCATATTTCTAGACTTAGACATAAAAACATGGTGTTAGTGGGTGAAAACTCAAAACAACCCCCAACGGCCCTGTGAGTGGCACCAACACCTCGCACATGACCATTGTAACTCGTAGTAACTCATCGCGCGATCACCTGACTCCCGATTTGAGAATACAATGATAATTTGCATATTTATGGAGTTAGGCTTAAAAACATGGCGTTAGTGGATGAAAACCCAAAACATCTCCGAATGGCCCCGTGAGTGGCACCAACACCTCGCACGGGACCAATGCAACTCGTAGGAACTGAACGTGCGATCACAGGACTCCTGGTTTGAGAATACGATGATAATCCCAAAAGAGTATTAGGGACGGTTTTTGCAACGGTAAAAATTCGTCCCTTATACTAGGCGTCACAAATATTGTAGGGGCGAATTTTACCGTCCTAAATGTTAATTCATGGACGGTCTGCATTTGGCATTAGGGACGGAATTTTTCATCCCAAATGGTGTTCCCGCGAAAAAATTTCCGCTCCCGTCAATAGTATTAAGGACAGATAAACCGTCCCTAATACTACTGAGATTCTGGCAACCTAATTAGAAAGGTAAAAATCGTACCAAAAGATAATTTCAATTGATGCAAAAATGGGTATTAGGGACGGTAAAAACCGTCCCAAAAGGTATTCTCATTTAATACAAATAAGTATTAGGGACGGTTTATAACCGTCCCAATTAGTAAATAAAAATTATCATAAATAGTTATATTATTATATGTTTTATGTTGCAATAATAATTGACGTCTAATTTGCATTATAAATCAAATCATCCGATCAAAAACGCAATATATCAACCACATTCATTGAAGCATGTATCCAATAACAATTTCTTCTATTAAACTACATTCAAGTCGAAATATTTAAATGAGTACAAAATCATACTAATTAATAAGATATACAATTGTAAAAAAAACATCATCCCTAAATTAAGATGATAAATATGGTGGTCACGCTTCAAAAACTTCTCTTAGTGTCACATATAGTAGACACACTAAAAAACATGTATCTTCAACTTCTTGTGCACAACCTGCAATTAATAAATAATCATTTTATTAGAATAATATTATAGTAAAATAAATTATCCAAATATATTAGTTAATCGTATCAACAACTTTTTACAATTTTTAAAAAAATTTGATAGAGTCTCCTTTGTTTATACATGAAAACCAACCCGTTTAATCAACACAAAAGCCCGCACGGCCATTAAAAAATTGAAAAATCTCTATATCAACAATTCTTTATAATTTTTGAAAAAATTCGGCAGAGTCTCCTTTGTTTATACATGAAAATCAACCTGTTTAATCAACACAAAAGCCCACACGACCAGTAAAAAAAATCAAAACAACAATCTCGCATATCAACAATAATAATAAAGAAACAATCTACATATCGCAAACCATTGCTTTGTTCATGTGTTCCACGCGAATAAAATATAACCATAAAATTTTGTCCTGCAAAAAAATATAAGAAACAAAACAAAAAAGATATCAGTAATCAAATAATGTTTAAGAAGTAAAAGGCACTACAGGAGTTACATGAGAGAAAAGTGAAGTGAAAAAGAGAGAAATGGGGACAGTAGGCAACACTTGCATCAGCTCTTCACTAGTGCTAGTATCTCCACTTGAGAACAATGTGGTGGTGTCATATTTTAATAAAAATGATAAGAAATCCACCTCCAATCTAACCTTGGTTTACAGGAGACCCAAATTGTTCAAAGTTTGTTATAAACTACTCGAGAATGGGTTTCAAGAAAATCTCAGAAGCAAGCGAAGCCTAGACAACTCCAGTAACAAAATGGAAGATTATAACACTGCCATGAAGACAATGATGAGGAACCCTATGAGTATCACCATGATCTTGGCATGAACTATACACTGATCATCTTAAGGTGGAAGGGAATGTGGCCTACATTCTTAACTTACAGCAGGACGAAGATATTGAATATTGGGGAATAGACTTGCAGTCTATAGTGAAAAGATGTCAATCAATTGGAATCCGGCATATGAGAAGGCTGGCAAAATATTTTGATCCGAATTCTTTGAGAAATGGGCCATCTTAGAAGGAAAAGAGAGAGCATACGTACATTGTACAACTGTTTCGGGGAGAGCTCCTGCTGTTGTCATTGCTTATATGTTCTGGTTCTGTGGCATGGATCTGAACACTGCATATAGTACGCTTACTTCAAAGAGACCTCGTGGACCCAACAAAACAACAATACGTAGGGCCACTTATGATTTGGCTAATAATAACCCCAATAAAGAACCTTTTGAGAGTCTGCCAAAACATGCTTTTGAGAATATAGAAGATTGAGAGAGAAAATTGATTCAGGATCATGTCCGGGGATACCTGTTAAATACGCATATACATATATGTATATAACATACCTGTTATATACACATATGTGTATGTGTATATAACAGCATATACTGTTATATACACATATACATATGTATACTGTTATATATACTGTTATGTATACTGTTATACATATACATGTGTATATGTGTATATAACAGTATATGATGTTATATATATATATGCATATATATATTAGAAAATGTTCATTTGGCACAACATGCTTTCATAATAGAACAGTGCCTTAATTCAACATATAAAAGCAACATCTTAGAAACTGCTATGTTCTATTAGGAAAAAAGCTATGTTCGATGGCATGTTTTTATGCTTAAGTCTAATTTTTTGCAAATTTTCGTCGTACACACAAACCGGGAGCCCCGTGACTACGCGATCGGTTCCTACGACTTACATTGGTCCCGTGCGATATGCTTGTGACTCTTACGGGACCGTTTTGTGACTGTTTTATGTTTTCACCCTTCGACGACATCTTTTTTATGCTCAAGTCTATATTTTTATAAATTTACGTTGTACACTCAAACCGGGAGTCCCGTGACTATGCGATCGGTTCCTATGAGTCACATTGGTCCTGTGCGAGGTGTTCGTGACTCTCACCAGACCGTTTTATGGATGTTTTAGATTTTCACCCTTCGATGGGATGTTTTCATGATCAAGTCTAATTTTTTGCAAATTTACGCTATATACTCAAACAGGGAGCCCCGTTATTAAGCGATCGGTTCTTACGAGTCACATTGGTCCCGTGCGAGGTGTTCGTGACTCTTACGAGACCATTTTGTGTTTATTTTACGTTTTCACCCTTTGATGGCATGTTTTTATGTTTAAGTCTAACTTTTTGCAAATTTATGTCGTACAATCAAACCAGGAGCGCCGCGACTACACGATCGGTTGCTACGACTTACATTGGTCCCGTATGAGGTGTTTGTGACTCTTACTACGCGGCCAGTTCCTACGAGTCACATTATCCTGTGCGAGGTGTTCATGACTCTTATGGGACCGTTTTGTGGCTGTTTTACGTTTTCATCCTTCAATGGCATGTTTTTATGCTTAAGTCTAACTTTTTGCAAATTTACGTCATACACTCAAACCGGGATCCCCGTGACTACGCGGTCGGTTCCTACGAGTCACATTGGTCCCGTGTGAGGTGTTCGTGACTCTTACGCGACCGTTTTGTGTTTGTTTTACATTTTCACCCTTCGATGGAAAGCTTTTATGCTTAAGTCTAACTTTTTTAAATTTAAGTCGTACACTCAAGCCGAGAGCCCCGTGATTACACGACTGGTTCCTACGACTTACATTGGTCTCGTGCGAGATGTTTGTGACTCTTACGGGACCTTTTTGTGTCTGTTTTACATTTTCACCCTTCGATTGCAAGTTTTTATGATCAAGTCTAAATTTTTTGCAGATTTACGTCGTACTCTCAAACCAGGAGCCCGTGACTACGCGGTCGATTTCTACGAGTCACATTTGTCCCGTACGAGGTGTTTATGACTCTTACGGGACCGTTTTGTGTTTGTTTTACATTTTCACCCTTCGATGACATCTTTTTTATCGTCAAGTCTAACTTTTTACAAATTTACGTCGTACACTCAAACCGGAATCCCCGTGACTACGCGGTCGGTTCCTACGAGTCACATTGGTCCCGTGCGAGGTGTTCGTGACTCTTACCGGACTGTTTTGTGGTTGCTTTAGATTTTCACCCTTCGATGGCATGTTTTTATGATAAATTCTAATTTTTTACAAATTTTCATCGTACACTGAAATCGGGAGCATCGTTACTACGCGGTCGGTTCCTACGAGTCACATTGGTCCCGTGCGAGGTGTTTGTGATTCTTACGAGACCATTTTATGTTTATTTTACGTTTTCACCCTTTGATGGTATATTTTTATGCATAAGTCTAAATTTTCACAAATTTATGTCGTACACTCAAATCGTGAGCGCCGCGACTACATGGTCGGTTCCTACGACTTAAATTGCTCCCGTGTGAGGTGTTTATGAATCTTACGGGACCGTTTTGTGGCTGTTTTACATTTTCACCCTTCGATGGCATCTTTTTTATTCTTAAGTCTAACTTTTTGCAAATTTACGTCGTACACTAAAACGGGGATCCCGGTGACTACGCAATGATTCATACGAGTCACATTGGTCCCGTGCGACGTGTTCGTGACTCTTACGGGACCGTTTTGTGGCTGTTTTATGTTTTTTCCCTTCGATGGCATGTTTTTATGCTTAAGTCTAACTTTTTACAAATTTACGTCGTACACTCAAACCGGGAGCCTCGTGACTACACGCTCGGTTCCTACGAGTCATATTGGTCCCGTGTGAGGTGTTCGTGACTCTTACGGGACCGTTTTGTATTTGTTTTAGGTTTTCACCCTTCGATGGCAAGCTTTTATGCTTAAGTCTAACTATTTGCAAATTTATGTCGTACACTACATGACGGGTTCCTATGACTTACATTGGTCTCGTGCGAGATGTTCGTGATTCTTACCGGATCTTTTTGTGGCTCTTTTACGTTTTCACCATTCGATGGCATGTTTTTATGCTTAAATCTAAATTTTTGCAAATTTACGTCGTACACTCAAACCGGGAGCGCCGTGATCACACGACCGATTCCTACGACTTACATTGGTCCCGTGCGAGATGTTCGTGACTCTTACGGGACCGTTTTGTGGCCTTTTTACGTTTTCACCCTTCGATGGGATATTTTTTATTCTCAAGTCTAACTTTTTACAAATTTACGTGGTACACTCAAACGGGGATCCCTGTGACTACCCGGTCGGTTCCTACGAGTCCCATTGGCCCCGTGCAAGGTGTTTGTGACTCTTACTTGACCGTTTTATAGTTGTTTTACATTTTCACCCTTCGATGGCATGTTTTTATGCTCAAGTCTATTTTTTTGGAAATTTGCGTCGTATAATCAAACTGGGAGCCCCGTGACTACGCGGTCCGTTCCTATGAGTCACATTGGTCCCGTGCGATAAGTGAATAAGATGGGCGATCACAAATTACAAACCCAAGAATAACTTTCGAACCATGACTAATTTTTATTCCCATTTTCACATCTCTCCTATTCATCTCGGACTAATCAAGAATATCTTTAAGCTAATAAACAAATGGTTACCAATTAGTTTAATGTGGACCATTGCAGAGAAATTCACACGCCTTAAACCTAGAATGTGGCAATCCATTGGATAATGCCTTCTTTTTCTAGTGTTCAACCTAACTATTCTTTGTTCAAAAGTTATGTACTGTCCCCCCTCCCCACTGGATGTGACAAGAAACAAATGCGCCAATAATACCCAAGCTATAGGGGGCACAAAAGAATTAAAATTACGGGGTTTAGAAATAAATAGGATCCAAACCCAAAATAATTAAAAAATTGAATCAATGCATATTTAACCTTAAAATAAAGTTCATCGTAGGTCTATCCATTACCTGGATATTTTGTTACACCCAATGGCAATCAGAACCTTCCCTATGCTAGCAGCGATGCAATTTCAGATTATGTTTGATAGTAGTTCGACCCCAACATCAATGTATCCTATGACAGTGAAAAAATAATGAATTTTATGCAAACAGTTATGTTCAATTAAAAAAATGGTATAACCAAAAAAACAAATTCAAAACCAAAGGAAGAAAACCAGAGCTTGTTCAAAAGGGGCACACACACCCCTAAATTCTTGATATAGCGCTAGAAAGTGTGAAATTGAAACAACATTGAAAAAATTGTAGTATCTTAAACATCTAAGCCATTCAGTAGATGCCAATAAATTAAATTCCTTCCACGTCACTACCACATTTATAGAACTGAATCCAGAGCTAGGATTACTATTCTCTTCTACAAAGAAAACACACAAATTTTGAGGTTAAACTAATTTTTGTATCATGATACTTCATTTTAACCTGAAAACCCCATATATAGCATCGTGCGTTCGAAAAAATGGGGAGAAAGAGGTGAGTATACCTGATTTGCTAAACCATATAAATACAAATATAATCACCAAATCAGTACCTGCAAAATCAAAACACAAAATATGAAAAATGAACAACTCTTTCTCTCTCTCTAAATATATATATATATATATATATTTAGAGAGAGAGATAGAGAGAGAGAGAAAGAGAGAGAGAGTACCTACTTTGGGGAGGCGCAGGGAGAGGAGGATGGGGTGGCGCAGGGGTGGGCGCATGGGTGGGGTGCGACAGGGGAGAGGAAGTTGGGGGTGGCGGAGAGAGAGGGGAAAGATAGATCAGGAGAGAGACCGGTTTGAGAGCTACGAGCGAGAGAGAGAGCGGGAGTGAGATGCTATGTCGTGGGTTGAATTTGGAGGAGTGAAAATTTATGAGATCCTAAACAAAACCAAAACCTGTTAGTGTTAGTGAATTGGACACGCATAAAAAAGTGAATGAAAATAGAAAAGAAACCCAAAAACAGAAGACAAAATAAAAAATCGAAGTACACTCCATCCTCCATAATTGGCTTAGTCTCCAGTCCTTGCTCTATAATGACACTGCATCCTCATCCTCCCCACGGTTCTCTTCGCTAAGTACCTCTCAGGGCTTTCAAAACTTCACTACTAAGCATCAAACCACTTCGTGATGACCATTTATAATGAAAAGAGATAAAGAACTCATCGGTACACATAAGGGCTTCGACGTTTACGCCAATGTGGTCCTCGAAGACGTCATCTAAATATATATAACTAGACAAAATAAAAATGAAAAAGATTGAATCACACCACAAACACAAATAAGGAATTCATTTCCTATAATTTATCAACAACCAAATTGTAATGAACAAAAACCTATTTTTAGTGTTGCATACGGTTGTGAATCTTAAGGCTGCATACGATAACAAAATGATCATATGGACAAGGAATCAATCTTTGAAGCTGGGGAAGTATATTACATCTCAAATGTTGAAATAGTTCATAAAATTAGTAACAGCAGGTTACATTCTTCATAATATTGCCTCATGTGACAACCAAGTGAGGAAAATGACATGAAATTTGAAGAAGAGAAATTTATGTGATAAATTGGTTAAAGAAAGTGGAACTAAAATCAGAATCAATTGAGAATATATGCAATCAAAATCTAAAATTCCAGAAATTAAGTATGCAAATAGTAATCAAATATAAGAGTGTGTCCATATGTAAGTGTACAAATGAGAATATATATACCTGAAGACTATCAATTAGATTTTCCATATCGGTGTAATCCCTAGGAGGCGTCTCAAAGATTGTTCAAGATGGCCAACCATGCTCTTTAAAATACCTGATATCACAAACTCCAATCATCAAGTAAACAAAAATTATAAAGAGAAAAACATACCCAAACTAAAATACATATGAGTATAAATATTTGTAACAATTTATATTTTTCTTTTATGTTTCTTTTTCTATTAAATATTGTTATTCTCTGAAATTGACTAAGAATACCTTTATAACAGTCTTAAACGCACCTGCCATTAACTTCATTCCATCATCCATTGAATCAACCAACACCTATTATCCCAAATTACAAGTGGAATTTCTAATCATAAAATCAACCAACACCTATTATCCCAAATTCTAATAAGAAAAATCAACCAACACCTATTATCCTAAATTCTAATCATATAAATTATGTATATATATATATTGTATATACATTGTAAAAACATATATAATCTGTATATACATGTATCAATGGAATATACATAAATTAATGGAGAAAAGGAATAAAATTTACCGGGGGAGTGACTGGGACTGGGGCGGCAGTTAGGGAAGATATGAGGCGGAGCAGGGGTGGGCAAGGTGGGAGGATACCTGTACGCTCGAGGGAGAGGGAGAGAGCTCTGAGAGAGAGAGGGCGCTCGAGCAGAGGGAGAGAGAGCTCTGAGTCCGACGGAGAGAGAGAAAAAGTGGGGGAATAGGGGAGAGAGATCTGAATGAGAGCAGAGAGTGAGTGAGAGAGAGAGAGAGAGAGAGAGAGAGAGAGAGAGAGCGATGAGAAGTCAGGCGGAGAGAGAGAGAAAGCGGGGGAATGGGGGAAACTTTTTATGGGAAAATAAAAATTAAGGTGTGTTTGATGAAAAAAGACGGTTATTTCCGTGTCTTATGAGAAAGAATGGATTAATGTATATTATAAGGGACGGTAAAATCTATCCCATTTGGTATAGTAAAAGAGACGGTTTTAAAATCCGTCCCCTGTATTAGCCCAAAAAAAATCAACGTTAAAACTTCGTATATACTTTAAAGGACAGTTTTAATTACTATCTTTTTTTATGAATACCAAAAGGGATGGTTTTTAAAAAACCATCCCTTTTGTTACTATAAAAAAGGACGGTAATTAAAATCGTGCCTTTTGGTATAGCATAAGGGACCAAATGACACGACCGTCCCAAATACTCCCGTCCCTAATATTCATTTTTCTTGTAGTGTAATTTGCATATTTCTAGACTTAGGCGTAAAAACATGGCGTTAGTGGGCAAAAACCCGACACAGCCCCCGAACGGCCCCATGAGTGGCACCAACACCTCGCACGGGACCAATGTATCTCTTAGGAACTTACTGCACAATCACAGGATCCCAGTTCGAGAATACGACGATAATTTACAAATTTCTAGATTTAGGCTTAAAAACATGGCATTAGAGGATGAAGACTCGAGACAACCAGCGAACGACCCCATGAGAGGTTCTAGAACCTCGTATGGGATCAATGTAACTCGTAGGAACTGATCACGCGATCACGAGACTCTCTATTCGAGAATACAAGAATAATTTGAAAATTTCTAGAGTTAGGATTAAAAACATGACATTAGAGGGTAAAAACCCAAAATAGCCCTCGAACGGCCCCGTGAGTGGTACTAACACCTCGTACGAGACTAATGTAACTCTTAGGAACTTATCGCGTGATCACGGGACTTCCGATTTGAGAATATGATGATAATTTGCAAATTTCTAAACTTAGGCTTAAAAATATGGCGTTAGAAGGAAAAAACCCGACACAGCCCCCAAACGGTCCCGTGAGTGGCACCAACACCTCGCACGAAACAAATGTAAGCCGTAGGAACTTAGCGCACGATCAAGGGATCCCGATTTGAGAATACGACGATAATTTATAAATTTCTAAACTTAGACTTAAAAACATGGCGTTAGAGGACGAAAACTAGAAATAACCCCCGAACAGCCCCGTGAGAGACACCAGCACCTCACACGGGACCAATGTAACTCGTTGGGAATGACCGCGCGATCACGGGACTTCCGATTTGAGAATTCAAGGATAATATGAAAATTTCTAGACTTAGGGTTAAAAATATGGCCTTAGATGGTGAAAACCCGAACATCCCTCGAACCGTCCTGTGAGTGGCACTAACACCTCACACGAGACCAATGTAATTCTTAGGAACTTATCGCATGATCACGGGACTCCTAATTTGAGAATACGATGATAATTTGCATATTTCTAGACTTAGTCATAAAAACATGACGGTAGTGGGTGAAAACTCGAAACAACCCCTGAACGACCTCGTGAGTGGCACCAACACCTCACACGGGACCAATGTAACTCGCAGAAACTAACCTCGTGATCACGAGATTCCCGATTTGAGAATACGATGATAATTTACATATTTCTAGACTTTGTCTTAAAAACATGGCGTTAGTAGATGAAAACCCAAAATAGTCCCCGAATGGCCCGTGAGTGGCACCAATTCCTCGCACGGGACCAATGTAACTCGCAGGAACTAGCCGCATGATCAGGGGACTCCCTATTTGATAATATGATGATAATTTGCATATTTCTAGGCTTAGACTTAAAAACATGGCATTAGTGGGTGAAAACCCGAAACAGCCCCCGAACAGCCTCGTGAGTGGCACCAACAACTCACACAGGACCATTGTAACTTGTAGGAATTTACCGCACGATCACCCAACTCCCAGTTTGAGAATAAGATGATAATTTGAATATTTCTAGACTTAGGTTTAAATACATGCCGTTAGAAGGCAAAAACCCGACACCACCCCCGAACGGTCCCGTGAGTGTTACCAACACCTCGCACGGGATCAATGTAACTCGTAGAAACTTATCGTGTGATCACGGGACTCCCAATTTGAGAATAAAATGATAGTTTAAAAATATAAGGACTTAAATAAAACATGACGTTAGTGGGTGAAAACATGAAACAACCCCCCGAACGGCCCTGTGAGTGGCACCAACACCTCGCACGGGACCAATGTAACTCGTAGGAACTGACTGCGTGATCACGGGACTCCCAATTTGAGAATACGAAGATAATTTGCATATTTCTAGACTTAGGCTTAAAAACATGGCGTTAGTGGATGAAAACTCGAAACAGTCCCCGAACGGTCCTGTGAGTGGCACCAACACCTCGTACCGGACCAATGTAGCGCATAAGAACTGATCACGCAATCACGAGACTCTCGGTTTGAGAATATGATGATAATTTGTATATTTCTAGACTTAGGCTTAAAAACATGGCGTTATTGGGTGAAAATCCAAAATAACACCCGAACGACCCCGTGAGTGGTACCAACACCTCGCACGGGACCAATCTAACTCATAAGAACTTATTGTGTTATCACGGGACTCCCGATTTGAGAATACGGCTATAATTTGCAAATTTCTAGATTTAGGCTTAAAAACATGGCGTTAGAGGGCGAAAACTCGAGACAACCCCCGAACGGCCCCATGAGAGGCACTAATACTTTGCGCGGGACCAATGTTTCTTGTAGAAACTAACTGTGCGATCACGGGACTCCGTATTTGAATACCCGAGGAAAATTTGAAAATATGAGGACTTACGCTTAAAAACATGGCGTTGGAGGGTGAAAATTCGAAAAAGCCTCTGAACGGCCCTGTGAGAGGCACCAACACCTCGCAAGTGACCAATGTAACTCGTAGGAACTAATCATACAATCACGGGGCTTCGCACGATAATGGGACTCCCGATCTAAGAATATGACTATAATTTGAAAATGTCTAAACTTAGGTTTAAAAATATGGCGCTAGAGGGGGAAACCCCAAAATAGCCCCGTGAGTGGCACCGACACTTCGCACGGGACCAGTGTAACTCGTAGGAATTGATATGTTGATAATTATAACTCATATATGAAATTTTTCAGCTTGAATAAAATTTTTGTAAATTTATTTGGTTAACTAATATCATTTTTTTTTGTATCCTATCATTTGGAGGATAAAATTGTATTGTTTGCTTTTTTGCACGTGGAACAAATGAAGGAGACAATGGTTTACAACATGAAGATTGTTTATATAATGTTTTGGACAATCAAGATTATGTTTTTTATGTCTTACAGCCGTGCAGGCTTTTATTGTTTAGTTTTATGGCCGTGGGGGCTTTTATCATTTGATTGTTAAATTTTATGGCCGTGCGGGCTTTATAATAAGCAGGTTTTATATTTACAGTGTTTGGAATGTCCAGAAAATAAAGGAAACTTTGCCCATTTTTTTTGGTCTGTGAATTATTAAGACGTATAATATTTTTAAGTTTGTATATATATTAGTTTATTAAAAATATTTTAGATTCGCAATTTGAGATTTTTTTATTGTTTTTCCAATAATAAATATTTGTATCACCTCGTACGCATCCAATGTTACACGTAGCAACCGACCGTGCTGTAAGTGGACCCCCGATTTTAGGAATGGACCAAAAAAATACATTTTTTAAAAATTATAGTTATATGTGGTCATGGACCCGACCATTTTTATTTTTTCCATTGCCCATAAAAATGGTCGCGGCCAAAGTCCGCGACCATTTTTTTTCGTCACGGTGTGGGTCATGGACTTTGGCCGCGACCATTTTTTTCTTTTTTTTTCGTCGCGGTGTGGGTCACGGACTTTGATCGCGACCAATTTTTGTCACGGTTGTGGTTCACGGACTTGGGTCGCGACCATTTTTTTCATCGCGGTTTGGGTCACACATATTGGCCGCGACCAATTTTTGCCACGGGAGTGGGTCACGGACTTGGGCTGCGACCATTTTTTTCCCGTCGCAGTATGTGTCACGACCCAAGTTCGCGACCATCTGTCGTGACCCCTGCGGGCCGTGACCATTTTTTGGTCACGGGCTTGGGCCGCAACCCACGAATTTCTCGCGCCCGAAATGGTCATGACCCAAGTCTGCAACCCACAGTCTTGGTCAGGGATTTTGGCCGTGACCATTCGCCAGTTTTGGTGTAGTGATAGGTAGTCCACTTTACCTAACCGCGAGTCGTTCGGATATTTCCTTTAGTGTAGGAGTTTCTGCCCACTATCAAGTCTCCCCAAAAGAGTCTCATTTACTTTCCATTAAACACATTATCAAATATATTAGTGGGACCCTGTCTTTTGGGATTTGGTATTCCTTCGACACAAATGATTGTCTATCGGCATATTCAGATGCCGATTGGGCAGGATATGTTGATGGATGCAAAAGTACCTCTGGTGGTTGTTTCTACTTTGGTAGTGCAATTGTCTCATGGATGAGCAAGAAATAAAATTCCATTTCTTTGTCCACGACAGAGGCCGAATACATAGCTGTCGGGACCTGTTGCACTCAACTCATTTGGATGAAACAAATGTTGGAAGATTATGGAATTTCTCAACGAACTATGACTATCTATTGCGATAATACAAGTGCAATTCATATTTTCTGTAATCCTATTCAACATTCAAGAACGAAGCATATTAGGATTCGTGAACATTTTATTCATGGATTGGTTGAAGAGAAATTCATTTCCTTAAGCTTCGTAGGCACCGATCAACAATTGGCTGATATCTTTACCATACCTCTAGATTCCCTTAGGCTTGAAAACCTTAGGAATTCCATTGGGGTTTTCTCCATTGATTGAGTTCGGAGTCAGTTATCTAGTTTAGGTTATTTCTCATGTCTATTTATATACCTATGAACTAGATTAATCCATGTCTATATATATTTTAAACATTTTTTTCTTTGATTGTAGTCGAATGGCCTTCATAAAACTTTGGTCCATATAAGTAATGTGTATGATGTTTTCGAACCTCTATCTCATTCCATGTCCACGTGGCTTTCAATGAGATGCTAATCCGGACTTTATCTCATTTGTGCGCATTGATGCTTATTTATGATATATTTCACTATGACTGCCTCATAATATTTCCTTATTTGTACACACCCTTCATGAAATTGAGTGATTATCTACGTCACTTGGCATACGTTCAGTGAAGTGGGATGTTGTCTTATCAATTTTGTCACCCCTTTATGAGCAATCAATCTTGTGCATGTAAAACCATTGCCCAAATTTGGAAAAATGATCATCATATTCATCCGGTTTATTTGTGCTTAGCAATGGAGACGGGCAGCAAAAAACAAAATGTTTTTGTGTGAATAGCCACCATTTGCAAAAATGTAATAGAGCCTATAACAATTGTGGCATAAAAAAGATTGCCAAGGCTAAATTGTCATTTTGATGATAGCATCATTGCTCTTTCAAAATCAAAAGAATTTAAGAGCTTATTTCATATTGATGGGAGACATATATTGAAGATCAATGGTTTTGCACAATTAATCCATATTGCTTTGTTTTAGTGACACCATTGGCATGAGAATCATCAAGATTCCACGCGTTTGTTTTTGTGAATAGTATTGCATCATGTTCCATTTATTGTCACAAGGCGTATGAGAGTGTATATTGCGTGAATATATTGTTTGGCATTTTGCACTTATTCGTTGTCTTCATAATGCTCTCACTCGCATTGTTCACACCCCTACATTCCTGCTCTCATGGTTTGGAAATCTCTACATTATTTGGGACATCTTAAAAATTATTATTTTTTGGTTTGCAACCTTTCAGGCCTTCTATTATGAATTGTTAACATTTTTTTTTGTTCTTTTGAAGTTTTCAAAAATCAAGTTTTTCGTTAGAAAATCTCGTTCGAACGAGTTTTGGCTATATGCTTCTGTCTTTTCGTTCGATATTCGTTTGAACGAAGTTGTTTGAACGACTTTCCAATTTCGTTCGAACGACCTGCATTTTTAAGTGGCAGTTCAGTCTATTTTTTCCCACTATTTCAGCTACCACCTCTTTACTCTCTCTCTTCTTTCCCACGATCTCCACTCCCCATTAAACCCCAACTCTTCCACTTCTCCTCTTTCCCTCTCCTACATTTCTCACTAATTATCAGCTCAACTCCCATTACTCCTATTCCATACCTTAAAAAACCTACATTATTTTCCATCACCCTTCTTCCATCAAGGAATTCGAATTCTTCCATTTTTAGGTATTCGCTTTCTTTTCTTATATGAGCATCTATCTATCTATCTATCTATCTATCTATCTATCTATCTATCTATCTATCTATCTATCTATCTATCTATCTATCTATCTATCTATCTATCTATCTATCTATCTATCTATCTATCTATCTATCTATCTATCTATCTATCTATCTATCTATCTATCTATCTATCTATCTATCTATCTATCTATCTATCTATCTATCTATCTATCTATCTATCTATCTATCTATCTATCTATCTATCTATCTATCTATCTATCTATCTATCTATCTATCTATCTATCTATCTATCTATCTATCTATCTATCTATCTATCTATCTATCCATCTATCTATCCATCTATCTATCCATCCATCTATCGATCTATCCATCTATCGATCTATCGATCTATCCATCGATCCATCGATCGATCGATCTATCCATCCATCCATCTATCCATCCATCTATCTATCTATCTATCTATCTAGTTTTGTTTTGGGGCTATATTTTATTCCTTTATTTGTTTTACCCCTCAAGAAGTTTGAGCTCCGTGAAAATTATCAAGATTTCTCATAGTCCAATTTTTATATTTTCATGGACCTGCTCTTACTTATCTTATTTTTTTATATGGTTGTTTATTTCTAATGGAGGCTCGGATTGTGTTGTTGTTTGGTTTTGCTGGTGTTGTTTGGCAGTTCGATTGGAATTTCTTTGGGTAGGTTCTAGTGTATTTCTCTTTGTATGCCGAATCATAGTCGTCGTACACGTAGAATAAGTACCTATTCCTCTTGATCTTCATCCACCTCAGATGAGGACACCAATGTTGATGCATCTATTCCTGATCTCAAACTACGTTGGAGAACTCTATCCAGTCATACCCAATATTATACCCAAGGATTTTCCACTCGATCCTATGTTCGAGAAAAAATCATCAATCTCCCCTCTCTAGCTGGCACCACTGTTCACTTATGGATTTCTGATTTAGGTTGGGACCCGTTGTTCAATCTCACTTACTCTATATATCCCGATCTTATTAGAGAATTTTTCTTTTGGATGAGTGTTCGTGAGGATCATATTTTTGCTAAAGTGCGAGGTTGCGACATCATCGTCTCTCATGAATCCATCGCTCATCTAGTTCCATTGCCCCGTGTTATAAATCCTTCTTATCCTTGGCCTCCCAACTCTCTTCCCACATCTGATCTTATCATGAACACCATGAGTCGTATCATTCAATCCGGTACCATTACAATGTATCATAAGAATTTAAATCCAAATGTTATGGTACTTAATTGGATTATTTGTGCCTGTCTCATTCCTCATGCCAACTCCACTCAGATTACCAAGATGCACATGGATCTCATGTTTGCTGTCAGCATTAGAGCTGCCATTGACCTCCCCGTCTTCATTTTTATGGTTATCAAATCTGTCAAAGTAAACCCATCCGGTCCCGTTAGGCAAGCCCTTCTTTTTACAGTTCTTATCACTCGTCATTGTCTTGATGAGGGATACCCCCGTCTTCCCTCAGATTTCCCTTTGACCTGATACCAATCCATTGATATATCCTCCGTTGGTCACTCTCGTGGTCAATTACACCCTGATACACCACAGATCACTATCTCTCAATCCGTATCCTCACAATCTGTCACTGCCTCAATCCCTGCTCCCTCTAGACCATCATCTTCTCGTGCTCACCCACCCCTTGAATCAGAGGATCTTAGGTCTATTCGTTCATAGGTGGAACAAATTCAGGAAGCAAGGCAACATGACAGGGCTATTATGCAGGAGCTTTTGCTTAACATGCAGCGGGTTCGTGATGCTTAGGCTCGTCGGGAGGAGGCTGAAGCTCGTCAAGATGAAGCCCAAGCTCATCGTGATTCCGTTTTACTTGAGCATCTTGAGGCGATTTGTCGCCTGGAGATGCGTTGTGGAGAAGGCTCATCCGGTTAAGGATCCTTTCTAGATGATTCCCCCAATGACACCCCAGCTCCCTGATTTTCGTTATGTTTTAGTTTATTTCAGTCTCTGTACTTGTGAGGGCGAGCGAATCATAGTTATTTTTATTATCTCACTTGTACTCAATTATGACCTTAGTTGGTTACTCTTTCATTATGTTTGGATATTTTTCTGTTTCATATTTATGGTTATTGATCTCCCTTCATGTTATGATTCCATTGTTGCATATAATGCTATTGAGATGTGTTAGATATTTTTCTGCTTTTATTTATTCCTCTTATCATCTTCTCTGACCATGCAGGTTTAATTTTATCCCTTTGACTTTTTCGGACAAAAAAGGGGAGAAACATTGATAGGAGGAATTATTGTTAGGGGGAGTTTAACATGCTTTAACATGTTTCACTCATGTTTACCATAATTTTCTTACCATGATTTATATTCTCTATTTTCCCCATGTGTTTTATGTGTGTAGGCCTTCATATTAATTTGCCCATATTTTGCCTATTTCTCTGTAGCCTATTTTAAGTCGAGTCTGTCATTTTTTTTGGTTTTTAGGACAGGCTTTAGAATCGGCTTGACGACTGGCTTAGCAAATTCAGTTCTTCTGTTTATATTTTTTTAATTTTGTTTTGTCCCGAAATACTAAAGGGGGAGATTTGTAAGGATAAATTTCCAATCGAGTCATTTGTAGTATTGGCTACATTTCGTTGGACAAAACACTTTTGGGTCATATCATATCAAGTCTGTCATCTTACAATCTTGGAGAATTGGGTATTCAAAGTTCACGCTATATCAAAACGCATTCCAATTCCATTTTCCTAAAAAGGTATATGACCAAAAATTCTTTTTTAAGTGTTGGAATAATTTTAATTTACTTAAAATATTTATGATTTTTTTTGAAATTAATTTTATATCTTTTTTAGAGAAAAAGGAATTTTCGTTCGAAGTTTTCCAGATCGTTTGAACGACCTGGGTCTAACGAACCAGCTTAATACACACTGGGAACTCATTAGAAGGATCTTTAGAAATTTCGTTCGAACTCGTTCGAACGAATTCGTTCTAATGAGATTTCTCACGACTTCCTTTATTTATGCACTGGACTATCATTAGAAGCTCGTTCAACCCAGGTCGTTCGAACGAGTTTTGTCCGTTGTGAAAATTATTTTTATATTTTCTGCAATTATTTTGCATAACCGCTTTGGTCCACTACTTTCTAGTTTCATAAAGTGGACGAAAATACATTTTTTCAATAAGGAACTTGCACATTTCAAAAGAAGAATTATTGTCTTCCTTTTTATGAAAAACTCTCCAACACAATTTTGATCTGGAATGAACTAAAACACCATGCTTTCAACCTGAATTTCATCATGGATATATGCGGTGGATTTCTGCGTCCTAGATGATTGGAGATGGTTCTTGGGCCTTCGATGGATACCGAGACACGAGGAGGTTGTGCAACGCGTTGGAGCTTTGTGTATTACAAACAGTGGTTGAGGAGATGGCATCGGCATGTCTTAGTGAGTCAAGTATGTAAGTCTTTTGAGTCGTTTGTAAAACCTTTATTTGTAGTGGATTTCTCTAGGCCCAGCCGTCCGAGGTTTTTCCCATTTAGGTTTTTCTCGTACATCGGCGCGTTGTGGTTGTGATTTCTTATTTTATATCATTTAATCACCTAGATATATGTGTAGGGTAAAAGGAAAAAAATTGGCTAATTATATATCTCTTAATCAGGTTAACAACCCAATCACTTTAATTGAGGATTGTTCATGCTATCTTTTTATATTGCAAAGGAAATTAAAATTGAAATATTTCTCTACTTGGAATTTTTTTTTATCGTATAGTGTGCGTATTCTACGAAATAATCTCAGTTCATGTAATGTTACAACTTCAGTTTTATACCTTATTGTGATGTTGGGAAGTCTTCAAACTTGGAGACACTTGAGTTCGGATCGTCTTGATGATGCGTGCAGATTTATAATGGGAGGTGCCAACCTAGCCTAAAGTTATGCTATAAACAATCCTAGAAAAATTGTTCTTACAAAATTCCCCCTTTGGCTATTCCGGTACAAAACAAAGAAACATTACCGAACACCAAATTAAAAGAAAATCTTCTATGACAAAAATACTAACATGCTTCCTAACCCTAGAATGGAGTGGCATAAGAAACATATACCTCGTGATGCATTGAGTTTGAAATAAGATAAAACTCATAAATAAATTTCTCCCTCATAAATCAAACTCATCAAATCTTAATTTTAATTTGCTCTCCCCCTTTATTTTTATCTAGAATAGACAAAGAAGTATAAACATAAGCATGAAATACAAAGCATCACGTAGAAGATAAGATACCATCACAAAAATATATAAATCAAGCATGCGTAATGATCATCTCAAAGGTAAACAAATGATTCTTTTTGAAACTTTTCAATTTTTTTCAAAAGAAATGTAAAACTTACAAAAATGACATACAATACCATATATAATATATGCAACATATAAGAAATAAAATCCGGCACACATATGTCAGTATAAACGACCACAAAGCAGGACACATAACACATAAGCTTTACAAAATAGCATAGTATCGATGTGTCTAAACCTGTGGGATAGAATGAATGGGTGTGGACTAGTAACAAATGAATTACAACCCAAACACTCAAATATGTTCAAGAAATTCTAATTGACCGCAAAACTTTATCAAACTAATCTTTACACTCAATTGACAAAAAAAGTTGAACTTAATGAAAACAACAAGCACAATGCACACAAGCCTTGAATATTGGTGATTCTACAAATCAATAGCGTCACGACAAAATCAGCATAATTAGGTGTCATTATTCAAGCCCGTTGATCTTTAACTAAACTCCCTCAAAAGATAAGCATGATCATATATAATTCTTTTCTTTCTTTTGAAGTGATTTATTTTAAATGATCAATCAAACTAAATTATTTTGGGCCCTTTTTGGCGTATTTCTCTTTTTATCGTCTTAATTTTTTCTTGGGCTCTTTTCAAACGGTGGCTTTCACGGCAAGTTCACTTGCCTCTCGCAGCCCTTTCCCATGTACACTCATATTTTTTTTTAATAATAAACAAACTCTCATGGGCAACGGTTCTTACATGAACAAATATCTATGGTCACATAAATATGTAGATGACAAAATTGATGAGATAACATCTCACCAAGCTCAAATAAACATCATGAAGTCAAAATTCAATAAATTCGTGCATGTGAGTGTTGAGGCATATACAAAGTCGATTCGAAAAGCAAATCAAGTTCAAAACAACTCCATAAACATGGTTAAGAACAATCTAAATATCTAAAGTCGTAACCAAATGACAAGCCACATGAAAATTGCGTAGTGAATTGTATTCAAATGCACCAATATGCCACACCAAATGTGTAAAACTAGAATACACAAAAAATGAAAATCTTTTTTGTATTTTTCAAAAAAATTTATCAAAATAAATCTTTTTGTATTTTTCAAATATGACTCAATAAAAGAAATATATAATAGAAAAGATATACATGTCATAACACTATAAAACATATATAAAGAAGCTCAACTAGAGTATGACAAATAAACTCATGCAAGTAATCATCTATAAGATATAGCAAGAGAAGAATCATGTGCACGCATGTGAAAATCAACAAGTCTACTATCTAGCTCCTCTAAAGTTGATTTCCTAAATTAAATAGATGTGAAATGATGAATCCGGGTTTTGAGAACCAACGTGACACTAGACTTAAACTTTCTAGAACCTCTTCCAATATCAAAACAAAAATGCCTAAGGTGACCTTTTCTACCACAATGTCAATATGTGTAAACGTGAGGAATGTTACCTATGGGTTGACATTTTATAATGCTCTTGGTTTTGGTTGACCCTCTAAAATAAATAATGGTCTGTTCTTTAAAACTCGAAGCATTAGAAACATGTGAGCCATTACCATCACTATTCAAACTACTCGAGTTTTAACTTCAAAATTATGGACTCAAGCAAAGAATTTGACTCTTCCAATTTAGGGACTCCTTTTTCATATTTTCAACCCATTACTAGAAGGTTATCTCACTCCCCCTCAATGAAAGAAAACTTATCCCTAAGAGTATTATCTCGTGCCTTAAAATCATTAATCAAAACATCATTCTCAACGGCACACACACAAACTCTAAAAATTTTAAAGTCCTCTAATTCTTTCTCTAAAATCTGACTCTATCATCATTTTTGTTTTTAGAAAATTCTAATTTTCTAAAATCACGATCCATGTCCACAAGTCTCTCACGAAATAAATCTCTTTGATTTTGAACAATTTGCAAAAGTTCTATAGAGATTTTGAAATGAGAATTCTCTTTTTCAATAATTTCAATTCTTTTAGAAAACTTCAAATTCAGACGATTTAAGTCGTCGAAACTACGAGAATCCATTGAGAGAAAAATAAAACACCTAGAAACTTTTTGAAAACTCAGGATCACTCGATAAGTTAAAGCAAGCCGCTCCGAAACCAATTTGTAAAGTCCAAAAAAATAGCTAAATGCTTTGATACCAATTTGTAGAGTGCAAATAATCGCAGGGTGGTTCCAAACAATAATTGCAATGCCAATTTTAAATGCAGAAGGTAATTTTAAACATATTTTATATTTTTATCCTGAACATGCATCAATTGTGATAAAACAGATAAATCATTCAAGCATTCAACAAAGGCAAGGGTTAAGAAAAAAAGTTCACAACAATTAGTATAGAGCATGTATTTTTCACAAAATCTTACACTCCTAAAATAATACACAATGATCGCAATCGACAACAAGGATTCCCTCGAGAACTACAAAGACTCGTTCTAGACCAAACTCGAGAAAACACCAAATAAGCCTTCAAATATTGAGTCAAACACTTGACTAAGTTTGGGGGTAAAGTTTGTAAATGAAAGGGAATAATTTTGGAGAGGTCTTCTAGTTGAGAAGTTGATAAAAAAGTGATTTGAAAAGCCAAGCCACGAATTTGTTGTGATATATAAAGGATTAAGAGTTTGATTAAAAAAAGAGTTCCACTCAAATACAAACACTAAAAAAAATATTTTGGACGCTCGAACCATTGGAATTGGCTAAAATTTAAAAGCATAGTAGCTGAAGATGAGAAGAAGTTGCAAAAAAAAAATTCAAGTCGATCAGACAGTCAAATTTTTTTATTTATTTTTCTAGAGAGTTTTATGTTTCGAGGACTCTTAGAGAGTTTTATGATTTGAGGACTCTTCTAAAAGCCTTATGACTTATATATACTCATATTACGAGCTTTTGAAGCCATCTTTCTAAAATTTGAATATGAAAACTAATATATTTAATTATTAAAAATAATTAAATCCAAAATTTAATTTTTCTCCGATTTCCAAAATAAAATTAAAAATTCCCATTTTAAAAAAAATCCAGGTTGTTACACGAATCCCCGCAAGTATCGCAAGTCGGACATAGAGATCCTCTCCACAAATATGTATGCAAAGACATAAAACTTTCTAGGGTTTTAAACGAGTTCACAAGAATAATATTCAAGGATGTTTTGTTATGAATTAAACGGTATTTTTGTAACACAAAACTTGAAGAACTTTCGCAAAAGTTATGCAGAAATTAATGTGACAAATGTCTTAAACGTTCTGAACACAAAACATGTATTTATTTGGCGTTTCACAAATTTTAAGGCGGCGCGGTCATTCAAACGAGTTCCCTATTTTGTTCTAACGACATGTCAATGTCGTTCGAATGACTTGAGGTTTCGTTTCTAACGACCTAAAGATATCCAAAACGGTAAGTCTCATTTTAACCTTATTTGAAAGCATTAAATAAATGACCCATAAAATGACTTAGCAATCTCATTTGAGTGAGATGTAAATCTGGTTTGAACGAGATAAAATAAAATATATTTTTCTTTTTAGATATAAAAAGTTTATGTTCGTCTTTTGAAAAAATAAACATCCCGAATATTAATTCTGTAAATTAATTCAGACTCTAAATTGTTTTATACCTTATCGGGATGTCGGGAAGTATTCAAACTTGGAGATGCTTGTGTTTGGTTCGTCTTAACGGTGTCTGGCGATTTGTAATGTGATATGCCAACCTAGCCTAAAGCTATGCTATGAATAATCCTAGATAAATTGTTCTTACAATCGCAAATTAGTAATGTGTTAAAGTAGAAAAAAACTATTATTTTTGTGTAAAATCAAGTTAGCAACAAGATTTTATATAGAAAAATTTACAAGTCTATTGGAGAGGATGTTAATTATTTTTTAAAGTCTTCGCTTGCAACTACTCTTTTTGAAAAGGTGGGCTCTAACAACACCCCATATTTTATCCCATAATACCATAAGAGTTTTTTTTATAAATTTTTGCTAAGGGTCACCACATAGTATAGATATTATTTGCACACTCATATTGGACTCATTGCCATTTTTCCTCTCAAACAATTTTGTTTCTCAAGACAATTTTCTCTTAAATCATTTTCTTATTCAAACCCTACGCAAACCTCTCAAATCAATTTCTCTCTCAAGACAATTTAGAAGGTGTTAATAATAGTTGTGGTCATCCTAACACTAATGAAAATAGCAAAAATAATTTATTGAAAGTAATTTTTACAAAGCATATACGTTTTTTTTTAAATATTGAAAAGCTTAACCTCGAAAATGGAGTTTTACAATTGTTCGTCATCGGGCTCCCGAATAAGATGATGATTTTACAGGATGATTATCCCGATTCAAAGATAAAAAAAATTTAAAGAAAAACGTTCATCCAGGATGATTATGCTGAATAGAATCCATATATTCGTGGTGATTATGTCGGATGGAATGCATATATATATATATATATATATATATATATGTTGAAAAGGTTTCATTTGGGGGAATTATACTGAATGAAAAACATATGCTCGAGGTAATTATACTAATTAAGCACATATACTAGGGATAATTATACCGAATAAAGTATGAATTCAGTTTTTTTAATAATACCTTGGGGCATAGATAAAGAAATATGAGGGTTGATTCAGGATCGGGGTAGTGAAGGTACAGTGTACGAAGCTAGGTTATTTTTAAACACTAATGGCTTATCATTAGAATGATTTTGGGTTGTTTTTCTTGTTTTCAAAGGTTCATAAGTTATATGTCTCATTCCATAAAATTTGTTAATAAATATATGTAAATTAAATATTCGACATTAATGAACATTCTAACCCTATATTAAAGGTACATTTAGTGATTACCATTGAGATTTTGTGTAATTTGATTATCTAAAAGTTGAAATTTGAGTTTTTGCAGTGTTGATCTTTGTAGATTTTGAGGTTTAGATGATAAAAGGTTAAGAGGTTTAGAGACAAAGAGGGATAGTTGATAGAGAAAATTTTGAAGTTTAAATATTTGGGTACCCTTTTGTGGTACTATGGAGTGTGAAATGAGTTTATATGGGGATATTAATGAGGCTGTTAAGACTAGAATATCAACTAGTTGGATGAAATAGAGACAAGTAAGTAGGATGTTATGTGATAAGAGGATAACTAATAAATTAGAAGGAAAATTTTATAGAATAGTTTTTTGGCTAGCGACCCTATATGGAGTGGAGTGTTGGGCTTTACAGAAAAAACATGAACAAAATCTCCATGTTAGTGAGATGAGGATGCTCCAATAGTTGATAGAAATTACTAGAAAAAACAAAATTAAAAATCAGTACGTGAGAGAAAAGTTAGGAGTTACTCCCATTAGCGATAAATTAAGAGAAAGTAGACTTAGGTGGTACGGACATGTATTGCGTAGACTAGTAGATGCACCTATAACAAGAGGAAGATTATTAAAACTAGAGGGTAAAAGGGAAAGGGGTCGCCTTAAACTATCATGGGAGGAAATTATAAGGAGATATCTTAAGGAATTAAACTTAAATGATAATATTGCATATAGTAGATTAAAATGGAAAAAGAGAATCCATGTGTCCGACCCCATATGATGAGATTAAGGCAAGTATGATGATGATGATGATGATGATGATGATGATGATGATGATGATGATGATGATGATAATGAGTAAAATACGGGGTGCCTTTAGTGCCAACCTTTTGAAAATTGGAAATGGCTAGTATTTTCATGCGCGAATAGGATTTACGGGCTAATATGAAGTCAAAACCCAACAATAAACACCTTTTAGAGATATTTCAAGATGCCCAAGTATCATTTTGTTATCCATCTATTTAATTTGTTAGGTTTTGACCTGCTTTTAACACAATTATAGCAAGTAAAATAGAAAACCAAATCACAATATATGAGGCACATGCACAGACGACACTAAATTACAGGAACTCAACTCCCAACCTTTATTAATCACTCAAAAGATTACAAAAGACTACTCAATTTCGGCCTAAGGCTTCCTGCCTAAAAATTACAGGGACAAATGCTTTAAATAGAGGTTACAAGTATAGTTGACATTCCCAACTTCTAGGACATGTGTCTCAATTATAATGTTGCCAGGTTTCTCCACGAATTTCCCTTCAAAACTGCTGTATTAGCTTCCAAACAGGTGTCTAGAGAGTTATCCCATGATCTCCATGTACCCAACTGATGCAATCCCATTTTTACACCTGTTTTGCCCAGTAACTCCCATAGAACTACTCCAAAACTGCTACATTAGCATCCCAACAAGTGTCCAAGGATTTATCCCATGATCTACATGTGCCAAATTGATGCAATCCTATTTTTACACTTATTCAGCCCAATAACACCCATGAAAACTACCCAAATCTATTTTTAGGACAAGCTCAACTGCTCTTTGAAGTCAACTAAAAATTACCCATTAATTAAGACATTGCCACCTCAAAAATATAATCACCTCAGCCCACTGATGCAACCCGATGTTGTAAAATAGGGGTTACTCAGAAATTTCTCAATCACGCCCCAAAATCCATGCACTACCAAATCGATATTCGATCTATGGATAACCCAAACATGCCCACGAATCATATGATATGAACATCACAATGCATCCTATCCTAGACATGAACCAACCTCTCAATCAACTATACAAATCCCCAAAGACTTCCTAAAACTCTCAAATCTAGGGGCATCTAAAGTCTTCGTGAATATATCGGCTAACTGAAGGTCGGTGGGTATGACACTCAGGGATACGACTTTCTCCTCAATTAACTGACGTATAAAGTGCTCCCATATCCTGATGTACTTTGTGCGTGAATGATGGAATGAATTGTGGGATATGTGTATCGCGCTCGTGTTATCACAGGAAATGGTCATGGTATTTTGTGAAATCCTATAATCCTCCAGCATCTGCTTCACCCACAAGAGTTGCGTGCAATAACTCTCTGCGCGAAGTATTCAACCTCCGTAGTGGACAAAGAGATGGAGTTTTACTTCTTGCTCAACCAGGAGATAAGAGTAGAAACAAAATAGAAACACCCACCAGAAGTGCTCCTACAACCATCTACATCCCCGACCCAATCGACATCCGAATAGGCAGATAAACGATCATCGGTATCAAAGGAATACCAGATACCGTATGAGAGAGTCCCACTCACGTATTTGATAATACGTTTTAGAGCGAGTAAGTGTGACTCTTTCAGGGATTCCTGATATCGCGCACAGACTCCAACACTAAAGGCTATATCGGGGTGGCTGGCAGTCAAGTAGAGAAGATTACCTATCATACTACGATATAAGGTTTGCTATACGTCCTTGCCTGAAGTGTCCTTACTAAGCTTGATAGAAGTACTCATAGGTGTACGTGCCTGCTTAGCGGAGTCTAAACTAAATTTCTTCACTAGGTCTCTAGCATATTTGGATTGGGAGATGAACATCCCATCCTCTAGCTGACGAACCTGGAGACCAAGGAAGAAATTATGCTCACCTACCATGCTCATCTCAAACTCACTTTTCATCTCCTCCTCAAAGTGGTGAGCATGTTGGGAGCACGTGGATCCAAAGACCATGTCGTCCACATAGACCTGGGCAACCAAAATAACACCGTTATCTCTCCTGACGAACAACGTCATATCAACTCCCCCTCTATTGAAGCCACGGGCTAAGAGATAGGAAGTAAGCCTCTCGTACCAAGCATGGGGTGCTTGCTTCAAACCATATAAGGCTTGACTCAAATAGTAGACTTGCTCTGGGTACTTAGGGTCTTCAAACCCTTTTAGTTGTTCCACATAAACCTCCTCCTGTAGAATGCCATTTAGAAAGGCACTCTTGACATCCATCTGATATAACTTGAAGCGTAGATGACATGCGATGGCGAGTAGTAAGCTAACGGACTCAAGCCTCGCAACAGGAGAAAATGACCCCCCAAAGTCTACACCCTCTATCTGTGTGTAGCCTTGAGCGACTAACCTAGCCTTATTTTGGATTATGGTACCATTTTCATCCATTTTATTCTAAAAATCCACCTGGTACCTATCACATTCGTCTCACTAGGTCAGGGAACAAGTTTACAGACATTGTTCTTTCTAAACTGAAGCAACTCATCCTGCATGGCAAATATCCAGTGTTCATCTTTGAGTGCTTCTTTGTGATTTTTGGGCTTGACTTTGGATATGTAGCAAAGATGGCTAACAACGTTCTCTAGCTGAGCACGAGTCTTGACCCCTAAAGTGGGATCGCCAATAATAGCAGAGGGATCATGACTCTTGCGAACCCAAGCAGGTGTGTCCCCTACATATGAGTAGGGTCCACAGGGTGTGGGTGAGGGACAAGTAAATCGCTGCCAGAAAAGTCCTCATCCTCACACTGAAGGCTAGAATCACTACACCAAAAACAGGAATCTGGCACGGTTTAAAACTGTGCCAGATCAAATCTAGCATGGTTTTGAACTGTGTCAGAATCCGGTGTTCCAAAATGGCCATTTTTTTTGGCACGGCTCAAAAGTGTGCCAGATTTGGCCAAACAGGAACACTTCTGGCACACTATTAAATCGTGCCAGAATTTGATATTTCTGGCACACTTTTGACACATTTTTTTAACTGTGCCAGCTTTAGCACAGTTTAAAAAAATTTGGCACAGTTCAAAACTGTGCCAAAATATGATACACTTTTTCCACAGTTTTAAACTATGCCAAATTTTTTTATAAAAAGAAAAAAAAATAATTATTTCAAAGCACAAAAATTCACATATTAAAAAAATTGCATGTTGTTGATAAAATAATGTACATACAAACTTCAAAATATTACAAGTCTTTAATAGTTCACAGGCAAAAAAAAATTGGGCAGAGTTTCCTCTATTTTCCGGACATTCCAAAACCTGCTAATACAAAATCTGCCTAACATAAAGCCCGCACGGCCACAAAATATAACAATTAACTTACAAAAGCCCGCACAGCCATAAAAGTTAACAATAAAACTACAAAAGCCCACACGACCATAACACAAATAAATGGAATCATGAATGAACCCCTTGTTGTAAACCATTGAGTTCTCTGTGTGTTCCACGTGAATAAATGCCAACGATAAACTGTTATCCTGCAAAAAAAATAGGATACAAAAAAGATACGATATTAGTAACCCAATAATTTACAAATTTTTTTTTACTCAAACTAAAAAAATTACATATAGGAGTGGAAATTATCATCATATTCTCAAACTGGGAGACCCGGGACTACGCGGTCAGTTCCTACAAGTTATATTGGTCCCGTGCGAGGTGTTCGTGCCTCTTACGGGGTCGTTTGGAGGCTGGTTTGGTTTTTCACCCTTTAACAACTTGTGTTTTAAGTCTAAGTGTGATTTTTGCAAATTATCGTCATATTCTCAAACCGGTAGATCCGGGACTACGTGGTCAGTTCCAACAAGTTACATTGGTCCCGTGCGAGGTGTTCGTGCCTCCTACGGGGTCGTTTGGGGGCTGGTTTGGGTTTTCACCCTTTAACGACTTATTTTTAAGTCTAAGTGTTGATTTTTATAAATTATCATCATATTCTCAAACCGGGAGACCCGGGACTACGCGGTCAGTTCCTACAAGTTACATTGGTCCCGTGCGAGGTGTTCGTGCCTCTTACGGGGTCTTTTGGGGGCTGGTTTGGATTTTCACCCTTTAACGACTTGTTTTTAAGTCTAAGTGTGATTTTTGCAAATTAGCGTCCTATTATCAAACCGGGAAACCCGGGACTACGCGGTCAGTTCCAACAAGTTACATTGGTCCCATACGAGGTGTTCGTGCCTCCTACGGTTTGGGGGTTGGTTTGGGTTTTCACCCTTTAATGGCTTGTTTTTAAGTCTAAGTGTGATTTTTGAAAATTATCGTCATATTCTAAAACCGAGAGACCCGGGACGACGCAATCAGTTCTTACAAGTTACATTGGTTCCTTCTCTCATAATATGATAGAACTTAATATTGAACCCTTGAATCTTGTCTTGAATCTTGGCAATAATAGGCATAATACTCCATGAACATTTCAATTGATTAGAAAGAATTTGGATAACCATCAAAGAATCATATTTAATTTTTTAGCCCTTCTAAAACTCTTGAATCACACATTTCAAAACCTCTAAGAATTGCTAAAGCTTCTACTTTACTATTAAATCCACAACCAAAACAATAAGAAAAAGCTTATAGAAATCTTCCTTATGAATTTCTCAACACACCTCCTCCCCCCATTAGACCTGGATTCCCTTTATAACTGCCATCAACATTTAGCTTTAAGAAAGTTCCTTCAAGAGGTCTCTATTGAACCAATCTAATTGCCTTAGACTGAATTTGCTTAGGAAATTTGAAAGGAAAATAAGAACAAAGTATTATACCTATATGAAGAGAGATAAGGGAAAGAATTTCTTTTACAGTTATGGAATCTTGCATACGGATGTTTTCAGATCTCCATTTGTTCCTGGTCTTCCATATACTCCAGTAGATGAAAGCTGGAATCAATTTTAGGTATTTTCCCCATTGAGTATTATTAGGAGTATACCACCAAGTTATTAACCCCACCACTAATGGAACAGTCTAGCATGCACCCCGCAAAGATTTTCAAAATGAATCCAAACTGATGAAGCAAACTCATTGTTCCCAAAAACATTCTCTATTGATTCAGTATTTGGAGATTAACAACATCCACACTTAGAATGCCCGCTCACACCATGTCTTTTAAGAGACTTATTTATTGTTAAACAATCTTTTAAGAGTCTTAAAAGAAAAAATGAAATTTTGATTGGAATACTTTTATGCCAAATGAAAGTAATAGTCCATGAAGAAATTCTAGGCTGCCTAACCATGTGCCCTGCTAAATGAAGACTAAAAGATCCATCAGAATTTGGGGTCCATACAAGAGTATCTTTATGGTTACTACCCATCACTTCCACTTTAGAACAAATAGCCATTGAATTGTGAGGCACCAACATATTAATTTTGTTATAATCCCACCCTCTTGTACAATCAAGCAAATCATATATTAGCAGAGTCGTTGGAATTCTATCTGAGTCAATATATGCATATATATGGCATATATATGCAGTGGCATATATATGCAATCTGCATATATATGCATATGCTGCATATATATGCAGTTGCAAATATATGCAGATATCTGTATATATATACAATCTGCATATATATGCAGCATATGCATATATAGTACGGAAATAGATTCAAGTTTCTTTCCTATTATATCTAGCGGAGAGTAATAGATTCAAGTTTCTTTCCTATTTAGACTTAGGCATGTTTTTATGCTTAACTCTAATTTTTTGCAAATTTATGTCGTACACTCAAACCGGGTACGCCGTGACTACGCGGTCGGTTCCTACGAGTCACATCGATCCCGTGCGAGGCATTCGTGCCTCTACGGGACTGTTTTGTGCTGTTTTACGTTTTCACCCTTCGATTGCATATTTTTATGCTTAAGTCTAAATATTTTGCAAATTTACGTCGTACACTCAAACTGGGAGCCCCGTGACTGCGCGGTCGGTTCCTATGAGTCGCATTGATCCCGTGCGAGGTGTTCATGACTACGCGTGTCTCATTCTGGTATGTTTATTAGTTGTTTTACGTTTTCATTCACCAATGTTCAATTTTCAAATGTTGTATGCCCGCCTTAATCAATTTAGAACACTTACTTATTTCATAAAATTTCGACAGAGTTTTCTTTGTTTATTCATGAAATCTAACTTATTTTAATATTAACATAAGCCCAACAACAACAACAAGCACAAAAGCCATAGCTAAACCACCAATAAATCCTTTCCACTGATTTAACATCTAAAAATAGTATATAAATCCATATAGCCCCTTCCTCCATGTCAACCACTTATTAAGGCCTTAAGACACACATCTTACACAACACACACTCGCGCACACAACTAAATGAAGAATTTACTTTGGTAAAGGTGCACTACATTATAAAATCTTTAATCATCACTATAAAATACTTACCAAATTTATTCGTAACTTGATATCCTCCGAATAATCTCCCTCATTCTTGATCCTTGCGTATTTGTGCAAACAACTTGAGATCTTCCCTTTTCCAATCACTTCTTCGAGTTTTGCTTTGGCTTTCACCATTGTCTCTGATTGCGCAGTACCTCTGCCATAGCCCATTCCAGTGTGCTGATGTTGTATCAGTCCCGACACAAAGAGGTCCTGCAATACCAAAATTATATTTTAAAAAGATGTATTAACCATTATGTAGGGAAAGTAGTAATTTTACCACATGTGACCTATTTTTCTGACTTGTGAAATGTTCTTGGTTTTTTGTTTTATTTACCAGTTTTTTAATTTTGGCATACATGAAGAATTAGTGAAAATGAGTAAGTAATTGAGAAAGGCCACAAACCAAGCACATGTGTTCGATGTGGGTCCTGTCGATTTGTCGATTTATTCTGAGTCCTATTGTGAAATATTGAGTATTGTCCTCACCCTGGGTCCTATTCATTATACTAAATAATTACGAGTGTACAAAATAAATAAAACAGTCATAAAGTCTGTAAGCATGAACTATAATGTTACCGTAGAAGTAGGATCTTACTTAAATTGGTGAAATTAACAAAGGCATATCCCTGTTGCCCTCTCGGATCACTCGCGCAAACCATGTATAGTCTTAGATCATCCCAAACCTACCTTAACACGAGAAAGCGATGAATCACCACGTATACCCATCGCTCATATATTCTACCATACCCAAGTCTATATGATGAAATATCCCCATCAATCCATCTCTGATACAGGTAGCTATACATGTGACGCGGGGGTTATATGACCAAGTCTTACTCATCTACTCACAAAGGTGCCATCACGGTCTGCGTCGTACGTGCCCTGATAACTAAATCCCCCTTGGTACGATATCCACGAGTACACATGTAGTGTGCATTTTGCACATGTAACACACACAAAATATTCTCACAACACATGGAAATATAAACAAAGTTTAGGAATTATTCACTCTAGTATCATTACAAAGTTATTTAAATAATGAACGTATCACATACAATAAACATATGAATCACCCTAAACTTAATCTTACCCAACTCAACAAAACTGAAACCAATACTCCATTAATGCCCCCTAAACCTCCCATAAATCATTCATATAACATCTAAATAAAGTAACTATGATTTAAACATGATTAAAACATCAAAAACACAATATTAATTCAAGATTTACTGATAAAACCCAATTCTCTATCAAGAACCCTAAAAATTTAATCTTAATCAATTTGATTCCATTCTCTAAATATTTATGCATATATTCAAGGGGTTTATGAACGATTCATAGTAGAAGTCAATTCATATACATAAACAATTTCAACTCATATTGAAATACAAATAAACCAAACCAAAGAAAATTGACACTAATTACTACTTAATCACTACACAAATTGACATCAATAATTATATCTCATATAAACTAAGGTTGTGCAAGTAATGTAAATGGTACAATCTTAAATTACCAAAGAAAGTGGGGTTTCCAAGGTTGTGCAAGTAATGTAAATGGTTAATTTTGGATCTTTTGGAGGTTTGACATCAAGGTTCAATGGATCTTTGGGGTCGGATGTGCTCTTTAACCAAGCCATTGAGGATAGTGGATTATCAGACTTAGGCTATAAGGGGAAATATAAACTTGATGTAACAACAAAGATGAGGTAAGTTTGGTAATGTCCAGGCTAGTGTTAAAACCAAGCACTAAAAGCTTAGGATTCAGTCCATTAAAGATGAAGAGGGTAATACTTGGGAGAATGATCAAGATGTTATTAATCATATTGTGGGATTATTTAAGAAACAACTTACAGAAGACCAAACTACCATCTTTAGTAGTGTAACTGCAAACCTTATTCCTTCTCTCATTTCCACTCTAGAGTTAAGAATCTGAAAAAATGTATGGGCACATTATGATATACAAATGCAGTTACGATGATTTCAAGCCATGAGATCAAAAATAGATTAAAAAACTAACACAAACTTGAACTTTTAAAAAATGTACTAAATTGAAAACATAACATTCTGAATAACATCCTTAAACTTATCGAAGGCGGTCAACAAAAGGTTTTAGGGACATTATCTTTTTCTCCTTGATCCGAGGCAACACATTGTCAATGTAGGACTGTGATGGAGCATAATTGGGAATGTTTTTTTATTGTTCGTCTAGTATTCATAACACAATATTGTCCCAACAAAATACATGTCAAATTACAGAACATCTTGTAGGTTAATAATAAGTGAAAGAATAAAATACATGTCAAATTAGTTAGAAATTACTTATCTTGGGGCAAAAACTAAACAAAAAAAACTAAAAGAGAAAATGGAAGATTAGTAGCTCTAGAACCCCGGGCACCATTGTTAGGATTTTGAAGTGGAACATTCAATCAAACCTAAGATTAGTTTTATGCCACAAGGGGCTTTGGAAAACAACATGTCGAAGTTCATGATGGGTTCAACAATCTTCCTTATAAAATGTTTTAAGAATGTGAAATCCCCATGCCCCTCTATCGATAAGTTTCACGCAATTTCAATCATATAAAGACCTAAACTGCTCTCCTCATTGCACCATCATATACTAAGCTACAATGAATAATCTAAATACAATAAAACAATTTGAGTGTCACCCCCTTGGTGCCAATTTTTTTTGAGGTTATGTTTAGAGATTAAGAGTAACAAGACATGGCTTTTTTTTAAATCTCCATAAGTTAACTTTTTTAAACTCAAACTTAAACCAAATTCAAACCAACAATATCTCTAAAATTAATCATAAAATTGACCCTGAATATTAAACCAACAATAACTGTAAAATATTTCTAATAAATATCAACCATTTACCTAATATGAACTCTAAATTTAACATCTAACATAAATGGAGGGTATTAAACATAAATTAATATACAATCTCAACTAGTTTCAAACAAGAAGATCTTATAATCAAAATAATAATAAAAGACATGCATTAGATTTAGATTAGACAAAAGAGAGAAGAATTTACCAATCTAGGGGCTCCCTGAAGAAAAGGGAAGAAACATTTATGTTGGGGAAGTGGAGATTCCATCGTTTTGGGGAGTGGTCTGAGATTTGATCGGAGAGTGGTCTGAGATTTGGGCATTTGGATTTGAGGGAAAACTAAAATTTTATGTGTATATTAAGAAGGGCAAAGAGGTGCGTGGAGGCTATGGAGGTGCGTGGGTGGGGGAGGATGTCTACGCAGGTGGGTGGATGGTCGAGGTTGGTGGAGGATGGATACAGAGGTGTGTGGATGGTGGAGGATGACGGAGGTGAGGGACTGAGCGTGTGAGAGGGAGAGGGAGTGAGAGAGAGAGCGAGGGGTTGAGAAAAAAGAGAGCGGGAGCTTAAAAAAATTAATGGGCTAATTTTTTGGGGGGTATTTATATTTTAATGAAGTGTACTTAATTTTGGCACACTTTTAAACAGTGCCAAAATTTGGCACTCTTTTAAAGTGTGCCAAATTTCTATTAAACCGTGCCAAAATCTGGCACAGTTTTAAGGTGTGCCAGAATTTTAATATCAGGGTGTGCCAAAATGCTATTTTTGGTGTAGTGAATCAATAAACGTCGAAGGGTCATCATCTTACACGGTGACGTTTATTTACTCCATAACCTTAGAGATCTTCAGGTTAAAAACCCAGTACGCTATACTATTTGATGAATATCCTAGTAATATTCCCTCGCCGCTCCGGGAGTCAAACTTTTCTAATTGCTCTCTATCCCGTAGGATATATCATTTAATCCCAAAGACACGGAAATATGCAAGATTGGGTTTCTTGTCAGTCCACAATTCATAAGGCGTCTTAAGTGTGTGTGGACGCAGGTAAATCCTATTCACCGTGTGGCATGCAGTAGACACTGCCTCTGCCCAAAATATCCTGGCAACCTTACGACCTAGAAGCATAGATTTAACCATTTCCTGGATCGTCCTATTTTTTCTCTCAACAATCCCATTTTACTGAGCAGTCTTCACAGTAGAAAACTCATGTTTGATCCCAAGGTTGTCACAGTAAAAATCTACCTTTGCTTCCTTAAATTCAGTGCCATTGTCACTATGTATCCTATTAATAGTGACTCCGTGTTGATTTTGCAAGACTTGGCACTTGGTCTTTAAAACTCTACAACATTGGATTTCTCTCTCAGAAAATCTACAATCAAATATCTGGAGAAATCATTCACCATCACGAGGATATACCTCTTACCACCCAGACTCTTAGTACGAGTAAAACCCATAAGATCCATGTGAATTAACTCAAGTACACGGGAGGTGGTAATGGAATGTAACTTCCTATGGGGGCTACGAATTTGCTTTCCCAACTAACAGGGTCCAAAAACCGTGGAAGTCGGCTTTCCAAGTGATGGTAAGCCACGCACTAGGTGCTTTTTAGCTAAGCGAGTCAAATCTCTAACGTTCACATAACCTAGACGTTGGTGCCACAGATCCATAGGAGTGATCGTGGTGCTGTTGCAGACAAGTGAGGATATGGGCACAGTCCAATAGAAATTATCCTCGGTCCTCACCCCTCGCACTAAAATTTTATCGGCTTGATTGTAGACATTACATGCATCCCGATCAAACTTTACTGCGAAGTCAGCGTCGCACGTCTGGCTAATGATGAGAAGGTTTTGCTTTCAAAACTTTGACGTATGAAACATTTTCTAGATTAGAAAATCCTGGTAACTCTACTGTACCTCGTCCTACAATGCTAGACTTTCTCCCGTCTCCAAAGGTGACTCTACCTTCCTTATACTCCTCTAGGTAGGTAAAAAATGAGACATCACCTGTCATATGTCTGGAGCACCCACTATCAAAATACCACTGCGAGGTATTATGTGCTTTGAGAGAGACATGAACAACAAGTGCCTTTTTTATCTTTCTTAGGCACCCAAGACGTGGTAACCTTTTGTTTACCCTTGTTGTTGTTGGTTTTAGCCGGGATGCGAGAAGCATTCACAGACGGCAAAGTCATACGTCAAAATTCCTCCATCAAACTCTGTGATATGGCGGATAAAAACTCAACACGCTCTCCCAGACTGGAAAAATCATCAGTATGATGTGGTGGAGTAGTAGTACGTCGTATCTGACCCAAACTATAGCAAAACTCCCTGAGGTGGCCTTTTCTTTTGCAGTACGTACAAAAAAATGAAGTCTTAGACCGACCTGGGTTTGCTTGTCTTGGTCGAACTTTCCTTCATGATTTTTTACGATGGCCATATGGAGTCGTAGTAAACGCAGGAACTGGTCCAGGTGCAATTTGGGACATGGAGGCACCATCATAACCTATTCCCTGCCTATCACCAAAACCTAAAGCGGCGCTGAGGAGCATTTTTCCTGATATGTCCTCGATTTGAACCTTGACTTCCCATGCTCGCTCAAGATCATGAGTAAGCTGGGCAACAAGGGATTCAAGTTTCTTCTGAGTCTCCAGGGAGGAATGAAGCTCACTCATAAGACTAGACACTTGTTTAGTCAAATCATCTCTCTTAAAACCACACTCTCTCTCCAAACAGTCTCTCTCTCTCTCTAAACAAACTTTCTTTCTCAGCACAGTCAAACTCTCTCTCTCTCTCTCTCAAGGCAGTGCAGGTGGAGGACTCTCTCTCTCTCGCTTCTTCTAAATCTTCCTCTAATGCGGTGATCCTAAGAACTAATGCTTTGTTACACTTTTTGGTTTTAAATGACTCATTATATAACTCAGCGTAGGCGCGTTGAAGATTACTCTCGCTCTCACTTGCATCATCCTCCCCTTCACTATCATCGCTATCACTGTCGAGGTGTCCCTGTGAAGTAGCATCCTCATCGTCGTGATAAGCGCTAGAAGTACTCACATGACTAGTCATGAATGCGGTGAAGTTAAACTCATGCGGTGACTCGTCTCCAGAGTCCACCGACTCGACCTCACTCTCTTCACTAAGGGTAGCATTAAAGACAACTTTGCCCTTTTCTCTGTTCAGCCTAGTAGCACACTCAAAATCTCTATGACCCCTACCGTTGCACTCATAGCATCTCTCACTCTCTTTCTTAGGAGGATCTTTAAAATCTTTTTCATTTTTCTTTTCAAACTTATTTTTCTCAAACTTCTTTTTATCTTTGAAATTACCATTTTTCTTGAATTTGAGAATTTTCTTAAAATTTTTAGTAAACAGGGCCAAATCATCTAAATCAAAGTCACACTCAGAATCTGACGTTTCTATCTCTCTTTTTCTAGATGACTCAACTCTCTTTCTTGCCGACCCATCATTCTTTCTCTCCTGGGCATTAAGTGTAATTCCCTTATCTTTAGACTTGATAGATTTAGGAAACATACCAATTTCATACGTTTTCAAGTCTCCTACAAGTTCCTCCAATTTAAGCGTATTTAAATTACCCATAGAATTTAACACTGTGACTTTAGGGATAAAATGCTTAGGCAGTGATCTAAGAATCTTTTTAACAACTCTAGCATTAGGAATGTGTTCACCAAGATTAAAGCTAGTGTTAATAATATCAGATAGTCTAGCATAAAATTCATCAAAACATTCAGACTCAAGCATAGTGATAGTTTCAAATTGAGTTGTTAAATTTTGCAGTTTAGACTCTTTCACAACATTAGTTCCTTCATGGGTAAGATGCAAAACATCCTACGCCTCTTTTAACGTGGTGGACGTCATTATCCGTCTGAACTCATCAGGTGTGACAGATCCAGAAATAGCACTTAAACCCTTAGAATTAAAAGATGACCATTTAAATTCCTCTTCAGTCCAAGCAGTGGGAGATTTTAAACTAGTTACGTTCTCAATAGTGATGGAGGGAGGTGTCCACCCTCTTTCAACTAAAATCCAGACACGTTCATCAATGGCTTTTAAAGCAGATTTCATGTGGGTTTTCTAGTATGCATAGTTTGTTCCATAAAAAACTGCATTTTATTTTATAACTTCTCCATTAGAACACGCTATTTTTTCAAAAAATCAATTTTTCAGAAAATTGATATCTTAGAAAAATTTTGCGAAAAATTACACGGTATAATTGTGTAATTGGCTCTGATGCCAATTTGAAAGAGTGCGCATTTGTTCAAATAAAGAAATTATTTAATTAAACTTAGTTTTTATCAGTTAAGTCCTAAACATGCATCTAGGTGTGATTGAAGATGATGAAATCATGTAAGAACATTCAAACACACACAAGTGAGGAAAAATCCCCCAAAGGGGCAAAACCTTTTATTTTCACTATAATTTTGTAAGATACGGTTACACGGATAACAATGAAAATAAGTGTGACACATAAATACTCGCAGGTGTCGGTTCTGATGTCGTCGGCTATAATCTCCCTCAGAAACTTCAGGTGGGCAACAGTAGAGAAGAAGACGGCTCCTCCACAAAGTACTCCAGAAGAGTAAATGATCTTCTTGAAGGTTTAACAATTCACATATATAAATGGGAGTGATTATATGAATCAAAAGGCTTAAGAAAACCTTAAAAGGTGAAGTCTGATTCTGGGCTGTTTTCGCAGAATTCGTGTTGATCAATGTCTAAATCTTATCGGGTTTGGACTCAATCCATCTTTGATTCGCTATGAAGCCCAGGAACAATGCTTCCTTCACCTCGAATAGAGATTTTAGCGAGTTGAGCTTCATCTTGTGTTTTTCTAACTGGTCAAATGTCTGTCCCAATTCTTTAATGTGGTTGATATGTTTTTTTCTCTTTGTGAGAATTTCATCAGCATACACCTCCATATTCTTATTGACCAATTCTTCAAATGCTTTGTTCACTTATTTTTGGTACGTTTCTCTAGCATTTTTTAGCCCAAAAGGCATAACATTGTATCAATAAGTACCTCGACTGGTGATGACGAAGTATTCTCCTAATCTTCTGGCTTCATATTGAACTGGTTATACATTAAATAAGAATCTATAGAAGTGAACATCTCATGCCCTTAAGTAGCATAGACCAACTGATCAATCCTAAACAGATGATAATGAATTTAGATCACATTTTATTCAGGTCAGTGAAGTCAACACACGTGCGCAACATGACCACGTGGGAGAGACATTTTGGGTATTTAGCGTATTTTATAAAGTTCAATCTTTTGTAATTTCTATACCTCTTCTTATACAACCATATTTTTTTCTTGAATGAAGATATGATATTTTTGTTTCACGGGTTTAGCATCCTTCGCTATACTTAACTCGTGAAAAATAAACTTTGGATCAATCCCGACATATCCTCGTGTCTCTCAGAAAATATACTTTTTTTCTATCTCAAAAATTCCGCTAGCTCCTTTTTAAGGCAGGGTTTAATGATTAGACAATCTGGGCAGTCATTTCTGAATGCTCGTCATCCAAAATAACCGGTTTGATCTCCTCCGCAACTTGTTCATTGATCAATTTTTCCTCATCTTGAGGATTTAACGTCTCGAATTGGTAGGTTGTTGTCAGCTTCTTCTTTTCCTTGGTTGGTTGAGGTGTAGTAGCACTCTCTGATTTCGATATGGTTCCCTTTTACCATGTTGACCCCATAGTGAGTGGGGAACTTAAAACACTGGTTCATAGTAGAAGGAACTACTTCGAACTTCTTTAATTTTACCCTACCGAAGATAATGTTGTATGCTGAATGGACGTTCTTATCCAGGTTGAAGAAACAAATATTTTTTGTTCGGCATGTGGGACAAGTGCCGATCACAATTTTGAGTTCAATAGTTTCTAAAGGATATATACCTTATCCCCAGTGCTGGTCAGGTTGATCTGCCTAATGTAAGCACAAGCCTTTGCCTCATTGAGGTAAGCTTTATTTTTCACGAGTTTATCTCCACCTCCAGCATCTTCTCATATAATAAAGTTACACCCAAAAGAAATAATTTTAAACTCATGCACAGGCTCCTTGGGTCTCTTGGGCAGGTCTGGGTCATCCTTCGAGTCATCATCCCCCCTCTTTTCTTCTCATCAGGCTTCCTACAAGGGGAATATAATTATCTCCTGGGCTTCTACTCATCATTATGATCTACTTAACCTCTTTTGTCCAAAAATTTTGTTAGTTTGCCCGTCTGATCAAATTCTCAATCTCATTATTCAATGCCAAACAATTATCTGTGTTATGGTCATGATCCTCGTGGAACTCGCAGTATTTTCTTTTATCTCTTCTATTTGCTGGAGATTTCAATTTTTCAGGCTATCTCAGGTCCTTGCTCCCACGAATCACTTCAAGGATGTGGTGAATGCCAACTGTTAAAGAAGTATATGTAACAACTTGGGATTTATCATACCCGGTTGATCAGGTCGCACATGAAGCACTAGGAATGTCTAAATCATTTATATCATTCTTAGCATAAACTTAAACTAGAAAACCATGGTAAATTAAAAGCAACACAATAAAAGATTCAATTAGAGATGATGAACATAAATAAGAAAGTGTGAAAACTTAATCCATCATATATAAACCTCTGATTATAATTGTTCAAGTGAATAAAAGAGTTCAACTAAACTTCATCTAACTATAAAATAACAACTGACATACAAATAGAGTATAAAGATAACCTTTCCATATATCCCCGAATATGTTGATAGATATAATGAACTAGTGACTCTAACTCCATAAATCCCAAGCTGGATCACCACAATCGCAAGTATGACCGCTCAGTCCTGTTAACCTATTTATACAATAATAATACTTGGGGGGGGGGGGGGATATTTTATAATTTGGGTCAGCCCCTAAAGTTGCAAGAATTAACTTTCAATACCAATAAATAATGATAAATCAATCCATAATACATGCCACCCATCGGCTCTCACATACAATGAGTATCTCACCTCTCAGCTAAGAGCGATACTATATGCATGTCCCAACCCAAGGCCTAACTATGCTATAAGTCTCTATATCTAGACAATTAAGCATTACCACATACCTAACAACTACCTTGGAACATTACCAATAAACTAAATCGGATATCACTCTAAGGTCCACGTATATATTTTTATTATGTATTATTAGCCTCATAAATGTAATTCTAAGTCTGTTTATATATCTTTTAATTAAGATAATTATTATTCAACTACCATAAGGTATAGGTCACAACCACATTTCCTAGACAAAGGAAGGTAACTAGTCACACAAGTAAAAATACAACCCAAATACCTACCCCCACAATGTCACTCACAAGGGACCTGCAAGTAAACCACATAAACCTAACATGCCATAGGTTCATTATTAGAGTCTATCCATAGTCTGAATAAATATTTATGTGAAGGCATGAAGGCATCTACGCTTGATGTCCATATCATGCCTCTATCAGCAAGTCCGGAGGAGTCCCATATCTAAGTTTAATACTATACGCATTTCCAACCCAAGCCCAAACATGTGATTTTGGTCTCTATGCTAACATAACCATATCAAGGGAAACTAGCCCACATATAATCGAGAGGTAAATATCTACACGTATGATCTCAGTCCCAAAGGCTAACCCCACAATATTACCCCATTGTTGATACCAAAATTAATATGTTGATGTGGAAAAATAATAAGAAGACACGTGTCAATATACGTGGCACAATAGTAATGAGGAAGATCATTCCCCCGACCAACATACTCACTCCGAGCAACAGGTGTACTCCGAGGAACACCAACCCTCCGAGGAACTCCAATGCTCCGAGGAACTCTTGGACGACGAGCAACTAAGGCGGTTCGAGCTGCATCTCGACCGCAGCATTAATTGCCAGATAATCAACAGTTCAACTATTCATTGAATGCTTATCATCTTGACGCACACGTTTGAAGAGCATTAAATGAATTACCCTTTCATATGTGTATCATTTAATGTAACACCCTTTCATGTACAGCCTAAGGGCTATAAATACCTTGTATCACCCTCATTCAAGGGGACCGGAATTTCTTGATAGAACTTGTAATCGAGAATTCCCAAACACTCAGCAATAACATAACAGTGGACGTAGGCCATTCATACAAGGCTGAACCACTTTAAAATTCTTTGTCTCACTTATTTATCTGTGATTAAATAATTAGAGTAATCTAGTTTTTTACATCAACAGATTGGCGCCGTCTGTGGGAACGATTGTTATTATCGTTTTTCACCAAAAATCATTCATCATCAATGGCAGATAATCCGGAATCCAGCAATCGAAATCCTGGAAATGCTGGAAATCCTTCAAATCCCTCTGCACCTCCAGATCTGGCTGGGATTATGACGAATCTGGCTCAAGGACAAACCGCCATGCAAGAAACAATGAGGCAACTCATACAAACCCTTCATGGCGGTGCACCTGAACGTTCAAGACAACGAAGTGGTCAGAGGCAAACTTATTTACTTTCTTCACGATCCAGGCGTACTGAGTCATATCGTAATGAGGGGTCTGATGATTTCTCTTATCAACCTGGGCGAACTTCGTCAATAAAGGCTACGGATACTGATCAACGTATCACTCTCTCTCCAGAAAGACTCAGTGCCTTAGAAAGACTGAGTAGGGTGTCTCCTTTCAGTCGATTAGGCCCTAGGAGGAATATGAGTCCACCTAAGACCATGTCGAGGAGTTTTCGATGACCATCAGATCTAAGAGAAGGATCAACACAATCACGACCAGTTGCTCGTCAAGATAGATCTCAGGAGGCCACATCCGAACAATCAATTGCTCGAACTAATAAGCCCGAGGAAGGAAACGATGCATGAAAAGGTTCCATTCAGCGCTTGGAGGATAGATTGGGAGAAATGGCCAAGGCGAAGAATCCCTTACAACGAACTTTTATTCAAGGGACACCTTTTGTCCAGGCCATTGTGGGTTTTCCTACCCCGTCGAAATTTAAAGCACCAGTAGTGACCCCTAAATATGATGGAAAGACAGATCCTGTTCTTCATATAGAGCAATATCAAGCTGCCGCCGATATCTATGCTGTCCCCAACGAGATGAGATGCAGAGCATTCTCAGGAACTCTTACTGGAGCTGCCCAGATATGGTACAACAATCTTCCTCGGGGTAAGATTTTAACTTTCTTTCAGTTGGCCGAGCTGTTCATCGGCAATTTCTGTTTTGGAGCAAAGCCAGTAAAAAGAGTAGCACACTTGTTAAGTGTTATACAAAAATCAGGTGAGAGCACTAGAGATTACATAACTCGTTTCAATAACGAGAAACTGGAAGTCATAGATTATGAGGAAAAGACAACAATCACCGCATTGATGAGTGGGTTGTTACCTAACAAGTTGTATTACACTTTGGCCAAAGATCCACCTACAACTATGTCAGAGTTGATGGCAAAAGCGGCCAAAATCATGAATGCCGAGGAGGCTAAGGCTGCGAAGAAGAATATGGATAAAGAAACCAAGGTGGAAGACGACAAATCCAAGAAGAAAGAGCATAAGGGCAATGGCGGTGACAAGCATTCCAAGAATAATAGGTCGTCATGGGAAGTCCTGAAGAAATTCGATAATTATACTCCTTTGAAAATGGGTATTAATCATGTCTTGGAAGAAATCAAGAATAAAGAGGAAGTAAAGTGGCCAAAGAAACTGAGGTCAGACCCTGACCTAAGGAATAGGGATAAATATTGCGAGTTCCATAAGGATCACGGCCATATGACCAAAAATTGCATAGCTCTTCAGAACGAGATCGAAACACTCATCCGAAGAGGGAAACTAGCAAAGTATGTTGATCGGGGAGGCGAAAGAAGAAATAATGACCGAACTAGAGAAAAGTCTAGATCTCCTCGTCGAGCAGAGGAGAAAAAGAAAAGGGATCATGAAGATGATACAGAGGATGACCCCGATCTTCCCAAGAAACCAAGGCAGCCAGAACGAGAGGTATTTTCAATACGCTTTGGATCATTTGATTGTAATGTCATTACAGGAGGAGATGCAAGAGGAGGAGACCTTACTGCGGAAAGAAAAGCTTATCTCGGTGAGGCTCAGGCTTGCTCATACATTCAGCGGATAAATTTGGCTAAAGAGGATCGCCCGAGGAAGGTAAACAAAGAGAAGCTGGTCATTGGCTTTTCAAAAAACGACCTGGCAGGTGTTCTTTACCCTCACGACGACCCTTTGGTGATCAAAATGAGGATGAAAGAAGTAGTGATTTCGAGGGTGCTGGTAGATAATGGTAGTTCGACAGACATCATGTACTATTCATGCTTTGACAGTTTAAATTTGAAATTATCTCAATTGGAACCTTATCACAGACCTCTATTGGGTTTTTCTGGCGAGAAAGTTTTTCCACTTGGGACGATCAAGTTGGATATATTCATTGGAACTTGGCCTGCTTGTCGAACAGAAAGAATACGCTTCTTTGTGATGGATAAGAATGTGCAGTCAGCTTACAACATCATCATGGGGAGAGTTGGTTTGAAGAAGTTCGAAGCAGTTCCATCTACAGTACATCAGTGTTTAAAATTCCCAACAAATTTCGGAGTAGGAGTTATGAAAGGTGATCAGAAAGTAGCTCGGGAATGATATTACCCGTCTGCCGAGCAAGAGGAGCTTGAAGAATCAAGGAAAAAGACTACTACCTACCAGGTGGAGGAAGGTACATAAATTGAAACACTTGATCCCAGAGATGAATTCCAACTTGTAAAAGGACAGGTAGTGGAATCTACAGAAAATGTTATTCTGGACGACGAACACCCTGAACGAGTAACCCAGATAGGTTCATCGTTGGATGTTTCAATAAAACAGGAGTTGATAACTTTCTTGAGAAACAGGAAGAAAACTTTTGCATGGAGTCATGAGGACATGCTAGGAATAGATCCAAACTTCTTATGTCACGAGCTCAATGTGAATACAGAGATCAAGCCTGTAAAGCAAAGAAGAAGAGTATTTAGTCCCGAGAAGAATCAAGCTATACAAGAGGAGGTCGAGAAGCTCCAGAAAGCCCAATTCATTGAAGATGTGAAGTATCCAGACTGGTTGGCAAATGTGGTGATGGTAAAAAAGAAAAACAATAAATGGAGAATGTGTGTTGATTTCACTGATCTCAACAAGGCCAGCCCAAAGGATCACTTCCCATTGCCCAAAATTGACTAACTAGTGGATGCTACCTCGGGGCACGAGCTGCTCAGCTTCATGGATGCTTACTCTGGTTACAACCAGATCAAAATGAAACCTGAAGACAGGGAAAGCACTTCTTTTATTACCCCTAGGGGAACTTATTGTTATAATGTTATGCCTTTTGGTTTGAAAAATGCAGGAGCGACATATCAGCGGCTGATGAACAAGGTTTTTGCCGAACAAATCAGTTGCAATATGGAAGTCTATGTCGACGATATGCTGACAAAGAGCAAGAAAGCTGCTGCGCATCTACTTGACTTAGGTCAGACCTTTGATCAACTGGATAAATACCAGATGAAGCCCAACCCGACGAAGTGCACCTTTGGAGTACGAGAAGGAATGTTCCTCGGGTACATCGTCAACCAGCGAGGCATTGAGGCAAATCCAGCAAAGATCAAAGCTCTTTTAGGGTTGCGATCTCCAACGACGAAGAAAGAAGTGCAGAGTCTTACAGGACGAGTTGCAGCGCTCAATAGATTTGTATCTCGAGTAACTGATAGGTGCCTTCCATTCTTCAAAACACTCCGAAAAACTTTCGAGTGGAATGATGAATGTGAAAAAGCCTTTCAAGACTTGAAGAAATATCTGGGAACACCTCCACTGCTGTCCATGCCAGTGATGGGAGAAAAATTGTACTTATACCTGGCAGTATCAGAGAATGCAGTCAGCTCGGCATTGATCAGATTGGAGAATGGAGTCCAGAAGCCAATTTATTACACAAGTAAGGCTTTCCGAGATGCAGAGATCAGGTACCCAAAGTTGGAAAAATTGGCATTGGCATTAATTGAAGCAAGTAGAAGAATGAGGACTTATTTCCAGGCCCATACCATCGTCGTATACACCGACATGCCATTGAGACAAGCCCTTCATAAGCCAGAAAAATCAGGAAGACTGATGTATTGGGAAATAGAGCTTGGTGAATATGATATTGTATATGAACCCAGATCGTCATTAAAAGGGCAGGCTGTAGCAGACTTTATAGCAGAATTTACATATCCTGATACCCCCGAGGAGCAAAAGTTGCTCGCTAACCAACCTGTGGATGTTATAGGATCAACAGACATGAGTCCAGATCAACTCTGGTTGGTGAAAGGGCTTGTGGATGTAGAAAGATCATCAAATTCAAACCCAGACCAACTCCGGTTGGTAAAAGAGCGAGAAGAGATGATCGACGAAGAACAAAAAATACCAGGGGAGGATGAAAGGTAACAACAGATATTTCACCGAGGAACTCTGTCAGAAAAGAAATTTGAAGACGAGTTACCTATATGGAAATTATATGTAGATGGGTCATCTTGCACAATAGGTTGTGGGGCAGGGATTGTTTTGAACACCCCAGACGAGATTGACGTGGAATATGCCTTACAATTCCAATTCAAAGCTTCCAATAATGAGGCTGAGTATGAAGCCTTGATAGCAGGTCTTAATTTAGCAAAGATTATGAAAGCGCAACAAGTGATGGTATTCAGTGATTCTCAATTAATTGTGAATCAGATGATGGGAACGTATGCAGTTAAAGGAGAATTAATGGTCAAGTATCATGCAAAGGTGATGGAGTTGTTGGCAGAATTTGATGCCATTCAGTTGATCAGAATACCAAGAATGGAGAATGCACAAGCAGACGCACTGGCCCGACTAGCATCAGCTACTCGTACCGAGTTACGAAGAACGATACCAATTGAGGTGTTAGAAAGTCGAAGCATAGATGAAGGCCTGACGATGAATGTTATTTCCCTTGATTTAGGACCATCTTGGATGGATCCCATCAGGGCATATGTCCAGGAAGGAGAATTACCGGAGGATAAGATCATTGCCAAGAAATTGAAGTTTAAAGCTGCTCGGTATGTATTAACTAATGGTGTTTTGTATAGACGAGGAATTATGGCAGGTTTACAAAGATGTGTACATCCCTCCGAGGTGAAAGAATTGATTGAAGAGATCCATGAAGGGTCTTATGGAGCCCATGTAACAAGTCGGACACTGTTGCAAAAGGTGATGACGCAGGGATACTACTGGCCAACGATGAGGGCTGATTGTATAGCCTATGCTAAGAGATGTGATAAATGCCAACGTTTTTCCTCCGTCCGACGAACTCCACAAGAATTATTGACACCCATAACTTCCCCTTGGCCTTTTTCCATGTGGGGAATTGATTTGGTTGGACCACTGCCAACGACCCGAGGAAGATTCAAGTACCTCGTCGTCGCAGTGGATTATTTTACTAAGTGGGTAGAAGCTGAGCCTCTGATTGATATGACATATGAGAAGGTGTACCAATTTGTTTGGAAGAATATCATCTGCCGATATGGTCTCCCTCATGCCTTCATCACAGACCATGGAACACAGTTTGATAACGAGGAGTTTGCCGCCTATTGTCATCAGTCAAACATTTTGAAGGTTCATTCAGCACCAGGCCATCCTCAAAGCAATGGGCAGACTGAAGTGACGAACAAAACATTATTAAATGGTTTGAAGAAGAGGCTAAGTGAGGCTAAAGCTAATTGGATTAATGAGCTACAGTCAGTATTGTGGGCTTACCGAACAACTCCCCGAGCAGCGACTGGAGAATCACCATATATGCTGGCATTTGGAAGTGAGGCTGCAATACCTGTCGAGTTGGGTCTTCCAACACACAGAGTGCTGAATTTTAATTCCCCAGTCAACGACCTGATGAGGAGATTAGATTTGGACATGCTCGAGGAAGTTAGAGAAGAGGCAGCCATTAGGAATGCTGCTTATCAACAGCGAACAACCTTGTTCTACAACAAGAGGGTGAAAAAATGCGACTTAAAAGAAGGAGATTACGTGCTAAATAAGGTCATTCAGAAGCACAATAAGTTGGAAGCAAACTGGCATGGACCTTACCGAGTTACCGCAGTTGTCCGACCAGGAACTTAATGAATAGCAACTCTAGAAGGAGAGGAATTTAAGAATGCATGGAATGCTGAACACCTACGCAAGTATTATCAGTGATGTAAAATGTAAAGCAGTTCCATCAATATGAATAAAACGATGATATTTCACAATCTTCTCTCCTTTTATTGAAATTTTTTCGAGGAATACTAGTGTGTTTAACACTACGCTGCTCGACAGTAAAAAGAAGATGATAGTTCAGACCCACGACCAACTCCGGTTGGTAAAAGGGAGAGAACAAACTATACTCCTTTGGTTAGGAGGCGTACACTAGTGTGACCAACTAAGGTTGGTAAAAGATCTAGTGGACATGATAGTTCAGACCCACGACTAACTCCGGTTGGTAAAAGGGCGAGAACAAACTATACTCCTTTGGTTAGGAGGCGTACACTAGTGTGACCAACTAAGGTTGGTAAAAGATCTAGTGGACATGATAGTTCAGACCCACGACCAACTCCGGTTGGTAAAAGGGCGAGAACAAACTATACTCCTTTGGTTAGGAGGCGTACACTAACGTGACCAATTCAGGTTGGTAAAAGAGCTAGTGGACATGATAGTTCAGACCTACGACCAACTCCGGTTGGTAAAAGGGCGAGAACAAAAGATGATCGATGAAAGACCAATCTCGGTTGGTTAGGAAGTAAGATATTATCTCAAATGCCAACTTATGTTGGTCGGGAAGTAAGTTTGTTACATAAAAGTTCCTCGAAGAACAAATATTCCAAACTGAACCAAGTATTGTTGGTCAGGGATAAAAACCCACTAACTGTAGTTGGTCGACGAGGAAAAATCTTTGACCTTGGTTGGTCGGGCACATTTTATGAAAAAGATAAAAATTTACCAAGTATAGCTGGTCGGGGATAAAAACTCTTACTAACTATAATTGGTCGACGAGCACAATTTGGCAACCTCACAATTTGACAACCTTGGTTGGTTGGAGAAATTTTAAACATATTTTTTTATATACTCATTACTTTATTATTAAGTGATCGAGCAACATTACGAATACTTGTAATTTTTATTACTTAATTGGTCGATGAACCATACAAAAGTGTTTGACAAGCACAAAACAATAACAATACAGATTTGCAAACAGAAAATGAAAGTCTTTCATTAAAATTCAAAATGAATTACAATTTACATATGTGTACTAACTATTACATTAAGATCCCTACTCTAATGGTTTCTTTCCCTCAGCTTTTAAAATAGGTTCCTCGCTAGCAGGCAGATCATTTAAAGTCTGAGGAGAGTTAATGAAGTTCAAATCCTTCAGCATCCTGACGTTCATCACAGAAGGTCGATCTAGGAGATGCTCAGGACGAGATACTTCAAACTGAGAATGCAAACTATAGTCACCAAGGTATTTAGCAAGTAAGCTCCAAGGAATGGCACGAGCTGGGACCCATTCCATTTCCAAATTGAACGGTGGCACAGGCAAATCAAGCAATCCAGGATCATAGTAGTCCCATAAATAGTGTCCCTTCTCGAGTTTCAACACACATAAGGCATTCAGCCAACGTTGTTTGTAGCCCTCATTATTGGCATTCTGGATACGAGCATCTAAATGGAATAGCGCCTCGTTATATCCAGCCATCCAAAACTCCCTGGGTTGTTTATGGAATTGGAATGTTAACCTCTCAAGTTTCTCATGAAGATTCTGGATGAAAAGTTTATTAGTCTCCAACTCAGATTCTTTTGTAGAGATTTCTAGTTCCATGTCTCTAATTTTCTTGGACATTTCAGACAAAGCCCGATCTTTTGCATTCAATTGGTACGCTTGAGTTTCCAATGTTGACAGAGTACGAGCTTCTTCAATACTATGAGGAGTTCTTGATCGACCCCGAGCAGGTGGAGTACTTCATTCCTCGACAACATCCTGGGCAACTCTTCCTCGCCCACGAGAACCTCTTCCTCGTCCCCGAGTAGAAGTAGAAGTACCAGACGTTCTCAGGATATCCAACTCTTGCCTTAATTTGGCATTCTCAACCTCTAAGAAGGAAAATCCCTCATCGGTCACTGGGATTACCGCTGTTGAAGAAGAGGCTGCAGACTTATATTGTGCTAGCTCTTTCTGCAAATTATTATTCTCTTGCTCCAGCAGTTCGGTAATTTGTCTACAAGCTTCAACTTCTCCCTTTAGGGTCCTCTCCCTGATATCGTACCCAGCAAGGATCTTTTTGTGGCCTATCTCAGCAGAAAGCTGTTGATACCTCTTTTCATACCCCTCGTGCAAAAGGGCAGTTGATTCTTTGTACTGAGTCTGAAGATCTTCTAGAGTATATTGAAGCTCCTCGATCATATCATAGTAAGCCACGTTATTGGCCACAGCTCGATCAAGTAAGCCCTTCAGGTATTGATAAGCTTCTACTGCCTGCTCTGAAGCACTATGACCAAGGTTGTCGGCAACTTCTGATGCACTTAGGTCTCTGTGACCAGCTTTATAATATTCATGGCATTGCTGCATCAACTTTGTGTCATTAGCATACAGGAGATCCATCCTGGCCAGAAACTAACAGAGAAAGAAAAAGAAGATCAAGACAGAGTGCAGATAGAGAAGAGACAATCATATGGAAGAAAAGAACTCAAATTTTATTAGATCATAAGGCAAAGTTACAAAGATCTGGGATACAAAGTACAAGTAAAAGAAAAACAGAAAGAGAATACCGAACAACTTCACACCTTTTTCTTATCTCCCAAGACTTTCTCGGGAGGCTGGGACGAGGAGCTTGGTTGCTCGGTGGAAATAATGAGTTGGTCGGCGGGAGCTGGAACTTGTTCTGGAGGAGCTGGCAGAGATGAAAGCTCCTCGTCAGCAGGTTGGGTAAGGATGAGATCACCCACTACCAGTGAAGATTCTTCTGAGGCAGCTTTGTCCTCTTCTTCATCCTCGATGGCTGGGGGAGGACCAAGGAGATGCTATTGAAATAACTCGGAGTCCTCGCTCACCTTCAATTCTTGCAAAGCAGCAACCCAGCCATCTCGGAAGTATTTCAAACTTCCATATTGCACCTGAGTCATCATGGCAGCTACTCCCTTGTTCCACCCTTTGTCCCAACCTGTGTTGAAAGACTTCTTTATTGCCGTCTTTCTTTTCATTTTCTCCGAGGAGAGCTTCTCGGATAGAAGGTCCTCAGAGGCTTTCAACTTGGCCTCCAACTCCTCCTTTTGACGATTTACTTCGCGCAGAAGGGTCAGCTCTTCCTCAGCTGATTTCAAGCTCCCCGAAGGTAGTGAGCTTCTCAGCGTATTTCTTATTCTCCCTCTCCAAGTCCTTCACTTTATTTACCAACTGCACCTTCTCTGCTTCAGATGCAACCAATTTCTTCTCCCATTCACCTTTATCCTCGTCGTACTTTTGACGGGATTCCTTCAGAGATTGGGCCAAACCCTGAAAAGCATCCTCTACTCCAGACGAGGAGCTTGAAGCCTTGAGCGCCTCATCTTTCTTCACTATTGTGTTAAAGCAACTCACCAGCTGAAAAAGAAGGTAGTGATGAGTTAGTGCCGAGATACATATATTAATAGAAGGAAAGAAGAATTCAAGATAAGAAGAAACTTACTGAAGCAATGTGACGAGTAGCTAGGGATGTCAGCATATCCCTAGACATGTTTTCCTCGATTCCTTGGACTTCAGGAATAGTCCAAGTCTTTACCGAGCTCATTGCAGAGCTCGAGGGAATAATGGTTGGAACACCAGCTCCAATAGCTTGGAGCTGGGGAATGACTTCAGAAAAACTAACCGAGGAGGACTTCTTCAATCTCCTCGGTGTCTTCTCAACAACCTCAACCAAAGAAGAACTTTTGGTTGGAGAGATAGTGATTACTTCCACAGGCGCATCCTTTTGTACAGGAGCCACTGGGGGCTTCTCGGCGGCCTTCTGAGAAGCAACAGAAGGGGCAGCATCTAATTTCTTTGTCCCCTTTGGGACATCAACTTTATTTCTCTTTCCATCTCCAGCAAAGGAGGTCTCTTCAAAGAGAGCAGGAACTCTTCTCTTGCCCATCTTCTGACTCAAAGGAATGTGAGAGTCTGGTGAAGAGTCTTCAGAAGCTGGCAATGGTTCGCTAATGCTAACCACAGGACGAGCAGTAAAAGAGGATGTATAGCTCCTGTACTGAAGCAAGTATGAAGCAGACCTAACGTGCTCATCTGCAACCTTCTGATGCAAACTCCAGATATGTTTTAAATGCTTGATATTAACTTCTGTTTCTTTTGGAGTTTTTCTCTTGCTGTCGATTGCAAACAAAAACATAGTGAAATATCAGTCATACATTTTGTCAAACACAATGAAATCATAATTTCAAAAAACAAAATAAGATGAAAATAACCTATCCCATTGCCATATGGGGGGCATCTGGGACCCTCATATACTGCATCTCCAACCAAAGGGGCATGTTGCCAATTTTTTATAACTACTCCATGTTCAAAATAATCCCTGTTAGCATCAGGGAGGTTGACTACTAGAGCCCTATTCAAAAATCTAGTTTTTAAATAATAAACATTGTCTAAAACAGCCCATCTATAGCAGTACATAATCTCAGGAATTCCTATACGAGTTCCATGAGTTTGATTTAACCTATACACCCCATTAACTATTCTCCATATGTTGGGGGCTATTTTTGCAGGGACAACATCGAAATACTGACAGAACTCTAAACACAAAGGGTTTGGTGGAAAAGAAAATCCACATTCAGCAATAAAGAGTCTAGGGAACCAATGTCCCTCAGCCAAATCAAAATAACTTGAAGGCTCAGAAAGACTTTTCAAAGTTACCCAAGAAGGAATAGAAAAGTCAGAACGAAATTTCTCAAGAGATTCGATAATATAAACCATGGTGAATAAAAAGAAATGAAGGAGAAGGATGAAAATCTTACAGGAAAAAGGAGATCTGTTGATAATCAAACGAAGAAAGGGATGAACGCACAGGAGAGAGAAAAGCTATAGAAAACTTGAAAGCAGAAATTAAAAAGGTAGAAGACGATGGGATTGCCTCTGAGGCTTAAATACTTTGCCTTGGGAAACGGCGAAAGAAATGATTACAAAAAAGAAACTATTACGCTACCGATGACTAAAAGGACAAAAAGAACACGAAAATCGAAGCGCTTATAAAAATGCAAAAAAGGCGGATTCTGCGAATTTAGAAGGAAATTCAAATACAAAGAAAAGGCTCCTAAAACCCAGGAAGGTCATTTAATATTGCCATATACCGAAAAAGAATGTTCCATACTCCTAAAAGTTCGAAATATCAGACATTGGGGGCTTCTGTTGATACCAAAATTAATATGCTGATGTGGACAAATAATAAGAAGACACGTGTCAATCTACGTGTCACAATAGCAACGAGGAAGATCATTCCCCCGACCAACATACTCACTCCGAGCAACAGGTGTACTCCGAGGAACACCAGTCTTCCGAGGAACACCAACCCTCCGAGGAACTCTTGTCCTCCGAGGAACTCCAATGCTCCGAGGAACTCTTGGACGATGAGCAACTAAGGCGGTTCGAGCTGCATCTCGACCGCAGCATTAATTGCCAGATAATCAACAGTTCACTTATCATCTTGACGCACACGTTTGAAGAGCATTAAATGAATTACCCTTTCATATGTGTATCATTTAATGTAACACCCTTTCATGTACAGCCTAAGGGCTATAAATACCTTGTATCACCCTCATTCAAGGGGACCGGAATTTCTTGATAGAACTTGTAATCGAGAATTCCCAAACACTTAGCAATAACATAACAGTGGACGTAGGCCATTCATACAAGGCTGAACCACTTTAAAATTCTTTGTCTCACTTATTTATCTGTGATTAAATAATTAGAGTAATCTAGTTTTTTACATCAACACCCATAAAATTACAATCGCATCACATTATGTATTTTACATAGTATTGTCTCCATTAACAGTTGCCTACATCATTAGACTATATGAGTTCATTACTTAATCAATTTATATATATATATATATGTATATATATATATATATATATATATATATATATATATATATATATATATATATATATATATATATATATATATATATATATATATATATATATATATATATATATATATTCGACACACAATGGCATACCTTCGATGTCCAACGCGTAAGTTATCGATAAGTTTGGAGGAGTTCCTCACCAAACGGACATAAACAAAACACACATAAATTGGCGACCACTACTTAGTACACCAGCTCACGCTCTTACCCCGGCTATGATAATGGATCCGAACATCCCACTTCTCTGATCACGAAGTGGTGCCCCTGAATGTATGACCTAAAATAATGATATATAGTGCGCCTAGTACATCTTAGCCGACGTGTGGAACACGGTCCTATGACGTATGCAACCCCAATCAATAGGCTTTCCATGAATACGAGTATGTGAACAAAAATAATAAATACATACATATATAACACAATATGTACAGTTAATTATCCTCATAATTACCGTAATTTGATTTCATAATTCTAAATATATAATTCCTTATCTTGAATATTAACACTCTATTTAATTATTAAATTAACCATTTATGGGACTCATAAAAATCTCTTGAACTTTTCCACGATCTAACCATGACCCAAGCCTCAGGAGCCGAATCAATTTTCCCTTAGAGCCAAATCGATTCGCCCCTGGATCCAAATTGATTTTCTCCTGGCCGAATCGATTTGCCCTAGGAGCTGAATCGATTTGCTTATAGAAGTGAGCCCAAAATTGCTAATTTTTAATATGGGGTTCTTCCCCGAAATTCCAAAATCATTTTTTAATCTCCATTAATGACTTCTAAGTTTTTTAAACCTCAATTTCATCAACAATGAGTTCGTATTAACTAATAAAATACATATACAAGGTTTTATAATCATTCTAAACATAATCGTGCCTAGAATAAAGTCCATACACAAAAACCAACTAAATATTTTTGTTTTGCACACCATTTCGTAGAAAATTCATAAGTAATTAAAAAAATAAAAAAACTACAAACCTGGCGGCCACGTATTAGTAATGAAAAGATCTAAAATTTCATGACCCGATTCAATTCTCCACTAAAACAAATCGATTCGGTTCTAGGTAGAAACTAAAATGTCCTAAGAGCGGAGATGAGGCCTCCAAAACCTCCATTAATGCCCAAACCAAACTCCAAAACAGTACCCAATCAATACCCTAACCCAATACAAGTATAGGAATATATTCCCAACACTTTTTACACCATTATATGGGTCCAAGAATGTCAAATTCAAGATTAAAATATAAAGATCCCAACTTTGTAACTTAACTCATCTTTAAATCAACTTAGGATTTATTCATCGTCAATTCTAGCCCTAAACCTCAAATTAACATGGGAATAATTTGTAATAATTATGTTTCTTTCTAAATGAATTATATTACATATCTACATCATTCAATCCATATATTTCTTGTTTTAATTATCAAGGTACAACTAGTCAATGCATGACATATTCATGTCATTCCTAATTAATCAAAATAATAAATCATCATATGATTTAGTCTCTAATATAATCAAAAACCCAAAAATCATATGAGAAAGCATGCTTATAAATCAAGAAACACATTATTATTAAAGATATTGCAAGGAAATTCTTGCCTTATGGTAAGGATTGGAGAACTCCTCTTGAATTTTCCTTGTTTTCTTCTTTTTTGATCCTCTCCTAACTTGTTAACTTCTCCAAGAAGGTTTGTTGCTACTCGATTAAATTTGAAATGGATAAAAAACCTAATTAGGGTGGTTTATATCATAATTAAACTTCCTAGTCCCATATGTCCCCATAAGGCCTCATTCTGGGCCCTTAATAGAGCCCATAATGCTACTCGAAATAGCCCAAAATCTCTCCTAAGGGTTTACCTACCCTCAGAACCAATTTAAAGCCTTAAAATCACATAAACAGACCTTTGTGTCATCCCAGAGTTTAGTTTAAGTGAAACTAACCATATCTCATAGTAATATCTCACGACGTTAATAATTTATTCACTTAATATTTCTACACGTACTCATTTTCAATTACCATATAAATTGTGCTAATTTATTATTACAAAGCCACACAAGTAATAATTAATTCCATTTACTAATTTATTAAACATTTCATAAATAATAATTACGGGGGAGCTTGACAAATGAGTTCGATTTATATAAGACATTTCCTAATAGTTCCTATCATAATATTTTTTCCCAATAGGTCATATTTATACATATAGTGAATATTCACTATATGTTTTCAAATATAACCTATTGGAGAGGATATTTTTTATGGGTCCTTATAGAGTAAAAAAAGATGATATGACTTATTGAAATACATACTTAGTAAACGAGACTAATTAGTAAAAAGCCCTAATTATAGTCAGAGAAAATACGAGGTATTTCATTCTTCCCCCTAATAATGGAATTCGCTGAAGCACAACATCAAAACATAACCCACCCAAATATCATAGGATTATATACAATTAGCCCATACCCATATCCCACATAATAAAAGAAAAAGTCTCCTATACACCTACCATTGTGTGTGACGACTAGGGCACCCGTAGACCCTATACCACATGTACAGAGGCACAAACATCACATATAAATGACACATATACATCCAAAAATCAACCCCACACATACCATGCATGGCCATATAGTAAAGGTATACTCAATTACCCTACTAATTGTGACTCAACTATTCTTGAGATTTCCCCACTTATTCGACTAGTGGTACAACCATCCCTATGTGTTCTCGACACAACCCTCTTTGTCCCCGCTGACCTTAACTCATATAATATCTCATCGCTCAATGAATTTTATCATCGCACAAATAATATCTAACGTATTTAACCAAAGGTCATATAGATCAACTGTCTCTTAACTCCTGACACTTACTAATCTTCATGTGTGGGATGTCTCACAAGCAAAATCCAAACGAGGAACCCTCTCGATAAACTATTACCTAGATTAGTCGGTTATCAAGATTCAATGGCTTTGGACCAAAAATAAAGCAATGCACTAACCACACAAATCTCAACTTGCGATAATTCCAACAAAATGCTCACCCCTTCCGAGAGAGATACCAAAACCCTTTAAATTCAATCAATCCAATAATGTTAAAAACATTATGATATTCTCAAACTTACAGCAGGACACCTTCTACCCATCCTTAAATCTAATAGATTTCCTAATCACTCCTAAACCTTTAAAAATCTATCCATGCCAATAAAGTATGCCACTGCTAGCATAGAGTCCATGTAAGTACTCCAAACTCAAAAATCATTATATCCTTAATCTAAGAACTATGTCAATATCCAACCAAAAATCCTCATATTGTTTCACCTACTCTCGATAAGATGATACATACCAAATCATGAGAAACCTATGGATATAACCCCCAATGATCGTATAAACTCTCAGCATATAAAATCTATAAAACCTCAACCGAACCATTCTTGGTCCTACACTACTGTTATTCCATAAATGAACAACACCATGTGGATTCGTCAGAAGACGCCACGTGGCCTCTCTAAAGGCAAATATAGAGGTCATCCTCATTATATAATTCTGCTTGTTGAGGAATAGATATGTTCGACTCAGATATACTCATGCTCGACCTTTCCATTCCATCTACCATCTTGATAGGTATCTCATGGTGCTAATTAATCACGTTAGTTGACTAAGTCAATCTCACCTTTGCACCCGCCTATATATATAAAAGAATATCACTAGTCACGCTTATGATAATTGTGCACGTGATGAATCTAAGCACCCACCCACTCTGATTGTGATGTAACAAATTCATCCTTACCTGTTCCACTATGTGTAAAAAGGTGTAACTACCTAACCAATAAAAATAGTCCACCTGTCCCTTGATATTCTCTGATAACTAGGCACAATAACACTGAATCCCATGTGATAAGGTATCAAAAACTATCTCACTTACATCCATGTGCAAACTCTAGAGAGAGAACAAACCAAAGCTTGTATCCACCTTCTCATAAGTGATTTCCAAGTACTACTAATCACACAATTACTTCACCTGTGGACGTAGGCACTTCCATGGGCCGAACAATGTAAATTTTTGTCTTTTATATTTGTCTCTCATCCCCTCTCTTTCTATCAATTGAGAAATCTCATAATTTAATATTTTATCTGTTATTGCTTATTATTGGAAATCTCCTAGCTAAGACATAAAATCCACAAACAAATTTTAGACGATAACAAATTGGTGTCGTCTGTGGGAAATTGATAAGACATTGTTATTTTCGACCATTCTTTTAACCTAAACACTTCCCCCTTTTTCTAGCCATACACACGTAAACTCCAAGAAATGATCGAACACTCAGATTGCAACCGTGCAACAAAATCACTTCCACCATCCACACTAGTGGGAATAGTTTACAGACAAGGAATTTTAATGAGCCTAGCAAAGGGATAGGAGGAAATGAAATAAAGCATTAAGCAGCTGATGCAGATGCTCCAGGATGGACAAAATAGGCCCATCGTGGATCCTACCACTCTTACTGAAAAGGGAACTTTGAAAGGAAGAGGAGAGATGTTGCCTCCAACCCCCTACAGAGATAGGAGGCACGCATGTAGGACGCAAGCCCTGGGGAACCCAAGGAGACTGAACTTTGGTCACATGATGGTAGGAGTGCATCCAGACATTCTGAATCACGAGAGAACGGGTCCTATCATCTCGAAGTCACTTCTTCTATTAAGTCAATCGAATATGATGATGAGCAATCCTTCTCTGAGGAAAGGCCCAACATGTTTAAGCGAATAAGCAGAGGATATGATTTTGATCGTTTAGTTATACATTAAATGGGGGCCCTGCAATTGATAGCTTATAGAGAACACAATACGTATCAAGAAGAATCAGCTCGGTCAGTCATTAGGGAATCATAACGATCGACTAAATCCAAAACGAGCATGAGAAGATTGTCCCAAGTCGAGCAAACTTCCCAGGAAGGGATCTCATTCAAAAGTAAAGGATGAATAGTCAAGTCTGTAGTAGTAAAGGATAAGCAGGAGGATAATCCCTTGAAGGGACCTATATAGTAAGAAGAGGACTGTTTGGGAGAAACAGTTAGATTAAAGACTTCCCTACATATGGACTTTATGAAGGGGTCCCCCTTTGTCCCAACAATAGTCACTAATTCGAGGCCAACGGAATTCAAACCACCAGTTATCATGCTAAAATACGATGGAAAAATCCATCCCATTCTGCATGTAAAGTAGTACCAGACCACTGCTGATATCTACTTTGTCTCGGATGAAATACGCTGCCGAGCATTCTCTAGTACAATCACTAGTTTAGCTCAAATCTAGTATAATAACTTTCCATGAGCGCAAATCTCTAGTTTCCAATAATTGGTTGATCTTTTTATTAATAATTTTTATTTTGGGGCCAATCTTGGTAATAGAGTCTCCTATTTTCTCAACGTGATGTAAAAGGCCGTTGACACCACGTGTGACTTCATTAATCATTTCAATAATGAGAAGCTTAAGGTGGTAGATTATAATGAGCAAACTTCCATAACCACACTGATTAGAGAGATATAACTAGGAAATCTATCTTGGGTGCTGGCTAAGGAGTCACCTAAAATGATGATAGAACTCTTGGCTAAGGTAGGTAAAATCAAGAATGCCGAGGAGGCAATGGTGGCCAAGGAATCAGATCACCTGAAGGTTGCGTTCAGTAAGGACAACGAGAAGAAGGATCAGAAAGATAAGAGAGTTGAAAAGATAAAAAAATTATGACGAGTACACCCCCTTAAATTTTGGCATCAACCACATCCTCAAGGAGATTAGAGGAATCAAGCACCTCAAGTGGCCTGGAAAGCTTAAAGCACCCGCCAACAAGCATGATAAGAGCAAATTCTAGAAGCTTCACGAGGATCACAACCATAACACACAGTTGCATCGCTCTCAAGAATGAAATTAAGGGTTTGATCAGAAGAGGTAAGCTATCCAGGTATGTGGATAAGGATGGAGGAGCAGAATCGAATGAGCGTAAGGGTAGAAAACGATCAGAATCTCGTTAATAGAAGGTAAATGAGAAGAAAATAAGATGAGATAAAGACTTAGATGATGCCTCAAATCTTCAAAAGGATCCAAAGGAAACAGTCCACGAGGTCAAGATGATATCCTTTGGATTCCATTTCATCACTGGTGGATATATCAGAGGAAGATATGAAGTGACCGAAAGAAAAGGCTTAACTGAACGAGGCAAAGGCTTGTGCTCATATCAGGAAGATCAACGTAACAAGAAACATGGATACTCACCCAGAAAGGTTAACAAAGTTCATCTCATAGGTTTTCCAAGGATGACTTATCTAGAGTCTTATACCCTCATGACGACCCTCTAGTGGTCACCATAATGGTCCAAGAAATTAAAGTGGCCAGGATCCTCATTAATCATGGTAGGGTGGAAGTTATATTCTATAATTACTTCAAAAGGATGAGACTTCGTGATAGAAATTTAATGCCATATCATCGCCCTTTGGTTGACTTCTAGGGTGATAACGTGTACTCTTTGGGAACAATTGAGTTAGAGGTTATAGTGGGTGCATGTCCAATGTGCCGAATAGAAAATATGTGCTTTTTTGTTATCAATAAAAATGTTATTTCAGCATATAACATTATCCTCGACAGGGTTGGGATGAAAAGTTTGATGTCGTATTATTTATAGTTCACAAGTGTTTAAAATTCCCAACCAACTACGGAGTAGGTGTGGTTAAGGGGAACTAAGTAAAGGCCCAAGAGTGCTAATATACATCGATCGACCAGGAGGAACATAAGAAACTAACTATGACCTACCGAATTGAAATGATAGATCCGTGGGATAAGGAGAAGTTGGTCAACGAAAAGTAATCAAACAGAACGAATCTGTCGTACTCGATGACGAACACCTGGATAAGACTCTCCATATCGGTTCATCCCTGGAGCCTTGACCCAAGAAAGACCTGGTCAAATTCCTCAGATAGGAAAAGAATATGTTTAACTGGAGCCATAAAGACATGCCCAGGATCGACCCAAATTTCATATGTCATGAACTAAGTATAGTAAAAGATGCTAAACTGGTCAAACATAAATGACAGATTTTTTGACGCCAAGAAGAATATGTCATTTCAAGAAGAAGTTCAGAAGCTACAAAAGGCTAATTTCATAGAGGATGTCAAATATCCTTAATGTCTATCTAACATGGTAATGGTGCGCAAGAAAAATAATAAATGGTGGATGTGTGTGTAATACCTGACTTGAATAAAGCTTGCCCCAAAGACCACTACCCACCACCCAAGATCGACCAAATGGTTGATGCCACTTTAGTTCATGAGCTTATCAATTTCATGGATGCCTATTATGTATACAAGAATAAAGTTAAAAGATCGAGAAAAAAGTCATTCATCGTCAGCAGAGGCACTTATTGCTATAATGTCATGCCCTTTGATCTAAAAAATACCAGGCCCACAACCATAGGTTAGTAGACAAGGTGTTTGGAGATCATATTAGAAAGAACATGAAGGTATATATTGATGACATTTTCACCAATAGCATAATAACAACCAATCATGTGAAGGACTTATAACAAACCTTTGATCAGTTAGAAAAGCATTAAATGAAACTTAATCCGACCAAGTGAGTGTTCGGTGTGAAGGGAGGAATGTTCTTAGGCTTCGTCATTAACTAAGTAGGGATCGAGGCCACTCTCAAGAATATTTAGTCCTTGATTAACATGGAGTCCCTAACAACAAAGAAGGAGATGAATAGATTGATAGGAAGCGTTATCGGGCTCAACATGTTTAACTCTAGATCTACTGACAAATGCCTTTCGTTCCTTAAAGTCTTGAGAAAAACTTTTTAATGGAATAAAAAGTGTGACACTACATTCCCAGAGTTGAATCAATATTTGGGGTCGGCATATTTCTTATTAAGACCAATCTTTGGAGAGAAACTCTAGATTTACCTAGTCATATCAGAATCTGCGGTTAGTTCAGCTCTAGTGAGACAGGAAGAAGGAATATAAAGGCCCGTATATTACACCAACAGTGTATATCGAGGATAGGAGATTTGATATCCCAATCTAGAAAAAGTATCCCTTATGCTAATCGAAGCTTCAAGGAGAATGAAGCCATACTTTCAGGGCCATACTATTATTGTCTATGCAGATCTACCTGTATGGAAGGTCCTTGATAAGCCTGATAAGTTAGGGAAATTAATGGCTTAGGATGTAAAATTTATAGAATATGACATCCAATACGAACCTATGATAGCAATTAAGGGTCGGGCCATGGCGGACTTCATTTTCGAATTCAAATATGAGGAGAAACCAGCCAAGTAGACTCCTTTAGGAGAGGGTTTGGAACTTATGGAAAAACAGGCTTCTACAGAAGAGATCTCAACTGCAAATGAAACTGAGTAAACTTCTTCGAAGAGAGCTCAGCTTTTAAGAGAGCAGAGTAGACCTCTTTAGGGGAAAGCTCAACCATACCGATGTCAAGTAAAAATAAATATATATCAAAATAATCAACCAGGTTATAAGAATTCATTCATGACTAGGAATAGGTTATGAAAATTTTCAAACATGGAGAGTTGATCGTGGGATAATTCAAAAAAAAAAAATTCCCATGTGGAAACTATTTTTGGATGGCTCATCATGCACCACGAGTCGCGGAGAAGGACTTATCATCACTACACCAGATAAGATAGATGTGGAATATGCACTATGATTTTAATTTTAAGCTTTAAATAATGAAGCCAAGTACGAAGTGCCCATATCAAGATTTGGGTTGACCTTATCATTAGGTACCGAGAAGGTTTCGGTGCATTGTGACTCCTAGTTGGTAGTTAATCAACTATTCGGGTGTATGAAGATAAGAATCCATGGTCAAATACCTGACCAAAATAAAATGGTGGTTAATAAATTTTCCAGGGGTTAAGATGATGAGAATCCCAAAAATAGAAATTGCATGAGCAGATTCACTGACCCATTTAGCGTCAGCTACCCGAATAGAATTGCGAAGGACTATCCTCGTGGAAATACACACACCAAAGCACAAACGAAGAAGTAACCAGCATCATGGAAATAAATCTTGGACCATCATGTATGGACCCAATATGGGCTTATATTGAAACTATCACTGTGCCCTCTGACCCAAAAGAAGAGAGGAAGCTTCGATACAAAGCAACCAACTATATGTTGGAATGAGGAACCTTGCACATATGCGTATATATAGTCTCATTTCTATAATGCGTTCACCCAACCGATTTGAGTAACTTAACACATTTCGCAAGAAGATCGCTAGTAAAAGGAGTTGCCACTCTGAGTTATTATTAGCCCATGATGAAGGCAGACTGAGCTGACTATGCCAGAAAATACGAGCCTATCTCACACCGATCATAACCCCTTGGCCTTTTATAATTTGTGGAATAGATCTGGTTTGACCGTTACCTAAGACAAGGATAAGGTTAAAATATTTGGTGGTTGCTATAGATTAGTTCACCAAGTCGGTAGAGGCTGAGCCCCTTATGGAAATGCTATGAAAAGGTCTTCAATTTCATGCGAATGAACATTATTTGTAGTTATGGTATGCCCTATGCCTTCATCACAAACCACGGTACCCAGTTTGACAACTAATAGTTTGAGGACTACTATATTTGGTTTATGATACAAAAGTTTCATTAAGCCCAAGGCCATCCCCAATGAAATGGCCAAACTAAGGTCACCAATAAAACTCTACTGGATCGAATCAATAAGATATTAGATGACGCAAAATGAAATTAGATCAATGAGTTGTAGAGTGTCTTATGGGATTCTAGTACCACCCCAAGATGGCCACGGGAAAACTCCCTACATGTTAACCTTCGGTAAAGAAGCAGTAATTCCATGTAAGATCGGCCTTCCTAGCCATCTAGTTTTCAATTTTAACTCACCACAAAATGACCCGATGAGGAGGTTATACCTTGATCTTTTGGAAGAAGTAAGAGCAAATGCCGCATTGACGGTAGCTTGTTTACCTCTAAAGAAAAACCCAATTTTATAATCGAAGGGTAAGGCCGAGTAGTCCAAAAAAGGGAGACTACGTACTTAAAAAAGTAATTCATAAAGGAAGAAAATCAAAACTTTATAATCGAAGGGTAAATCCGAGTTGTCCAACTGGCATGACCCATATCGCATTTCCATCATTGTTAGGCTAGGAACCTACTAAATCAAAACTTTGGAAGGCGAGCAGTTCAAGAATCTGTGGAATGCTGAACAATTGAGAAAGTATTATCAGTAGTGTAATCACAAAAGTTGTCATTTTTTCTTATTATTTTTGCTATGAATAAAATTTCCAGTTCTTCCATCACTCCTTTTGTTTATATTTTTGTGGGCATGGGGTATGTCCATATTAACATTCATCACTAAACACTAAACAATCCTCTATAATCTCATCATAAGACAAATTACGAATAAAAGGAATTAACATGAACTTCATGTATGACTTCATTAAACAAATAAGTCACGAATAAAAAAATGAACTTCGTGTATGACGTCGTTGAACAAACAAGTCATGAACAAGAAGTCATACTTTATGTAAGATCTCGTCTTACGCTAGGTTACAAACAAGAAGAACTCCCACCAAAGTAAAGGCATTCCTTGCTTTATGGATGACAAAGATCTAACCATAATCCAACGCAATGATAACCCCCATAAACTTTGGTCGACTAAGGTAATCAGTGTTGACATGTAATCTGCATCCATGAGGTTAGTAAGTTAGCCAAAACATTAGTAGAACCCAGGTGAGGATAACTCAGGTTCGTCCACAAATATATCGCTGACAAGGCGGATCAGTTTGGCTGGCAATCGACCATATGATCAAAGTACCATAACATAATGTGTGAGCTATTTAGATCAACCAAATCAATGAGAAAGTGAAGATACATACAATATTTATGCAAGGCTCGTTTATATAAAGTTAATGAACCAGACTGTGCCGTTATAATGAGAATACACATAAAAAAGATTAGAAATCCATATATCCATTACATCTGTTCGACAAGGTAAAAAATTATGAAACTATTTAAATAAAAAGATTCATGTGAGGATTATATTGCAGAGGTATTCTTGTTAGTGGCCACATCCGAGAAAGCTGAATCAACACTAACATCAATGCCACCTGTAGGAGGGTTCAAGTCAGGCAAAACCTGTGAAGAGGCGACTATGTCTTCGGTAGCAGGCTCATTAATTGCCATCATCTTCTCGACATCAAGTGCAATAGCTTCATCATCGTCATATTTCTATTTTCTCACCATTTTCGTAATATCTAGGTAATGGGTCACCACCCTCTTCTTTAACTCCTCATACCCATCGATGAAAAAGACTATGCAATCAACATTGTAATAAGACACATATTTGTACTTGGATGCACCAACTTCCTCAATTGTATCTAGAGACTATTTATCCTTTCCAAGCTTTTGGGTCAATTTTATGTTCGTCTGAGTAGCTATCTCTAACGCCCGATTCGATGTCGATAAATCCTCCTTGGCTTTATTCAAAGTTTCTTCCAAACTCTTCACTTCGGCATCATCAGTAGCCACCTTGTCTTTAAGCTTGCTATTCTCTTCCTCAGACGTACTAAAGGCAATGGTCTTAACCAGCAACTGGTCATCCCTCTCCTGAAGCTCCTCGCCAACCTTTTTGAGGTCATTCGTAGTTTGTTGCAGAGAGGAGTGCGCGTGCGTTCAAATAAGAAAGTTATTTAATTAAACACAGTTTTAACCCAATTAAATCCTAAACATGCAATTATATGTGATTGAACAAGATGATAACATATGCAAGAACATTAAAACACATACATGTGAGGAAAAATCCCTCAAAGGGGCAAAACCATTTATTTTCATTATAATATTATAACTGTACAATTTTGGACTATAATGAAAATACAAGCGACTAAGAATTACCCTCAGGTGTCGAATTTTGTAGTCAGCGGATGGAAAAATCCCCTTCCAGGAGGGCTGCAATGAAGAAGAAGAGCAGTCTTCTTCATAAGGGTTGAACAACAACGGTTTGTGTTCAAGGGTTACCAAAAGTGATTCACAAATGTATGAGAGGTTATGTGAATCAAACCATGAGTTTGGAACTCATAAAAGTGAAGACTTTGAGTTTATGAACTCTGAAAATCGTGTGAATAAGTCTTGCTAAACAAATCCCCGTAGTGGGTTTATAAAGGAATAACTTGGCCGAAAAATCTGAACACGATCTGTTTGAAGTTATCCCAGGCGAACTGATCCGAGTCTGAGGCGGATCGGTCCAAGGAGGCGAACCGGTTCTTTTAAATTTAGGCATAATCGGTTCGCTTGCGGTTCGGGGTGTACTGGCTTTTCATCATGCGGATCGGTCTGATAAAGGGGCGGACCGATCCGGGGTCGGATCGGTTCTTTTTATCTGGGCGGATCGGTCCGGCCTGTCAGACTTTGATTCCTCTTCTTCTTTTGATATTCGGATCCGTTGATGACTGTATGAATCTTGAATTTCTTCAACGGTGTAACGGCGTATGACATAACAAATTGATAATGGATAAAAATGTCCTTACAAATCTCCCCCTATGTCTATGCCGGTACATACATAAAAACAAACATCCGAATTATCAACCAATTAAAAATGCCTATACAAATCTACCCTTCCATAAACCCAAAACTGGAAAGATAAAATTGAATAAGACTTCAACGTTTTGCTCTTCGAATCTTCAGGAATCTCAACACTTTTCTCATCAGGGTGTGCAATCCAATAATAATCCATGTAGTACCTACACACATGAGAAAAAACAAAATATCACGTGACGTATCGAGTTTGAAATGAGATATCAAATGACGAAAACATGCTTTATCAAATCTCAAAAAACTCAAAACTCCCCCGTAATATGATAATTCTTTCTCCCCCTTTTTATGATGTCCCCAAATAGACAAATGAGAAGAATAAATCAGACAAACAAAGCAAGGGTGTCATAAGGAATAATCAACTATTTTTGAATTTTTCAAAATTTTTCAAACAAACAAGAAACACACCATGAACGATCACAAAAACAACCAAGTCGATGATAGCGTAAATGAAGTGGTGTGAACAAATTCGATAGGAAAATCAATGCATACAAACATGACATATGTGCACGATGAATATTGGATACTCCTAATGAATGAACTCAAAATCTTCCTTTTGGTGTAAAAAGGTGGAAATATGAGACATTGACTCAATCAAATCAACAAATCAAGGCTAAAAATGATTTCCACACCAATAACGTCTAAAACGATTTAATGCTTTTTCAGGACTTTCAAGGAAGTGCAAACCCGTTTGAATTCTCCAACCAAACTCCCTCAGATTTTTATTTTGAATAGAGGTAATCTAAATTCTCAAACTTTGGAGAATTGATGGTGAAACCTAATGGCCCATATTTGGCATAAGTTACTTTTTATTGCCTATACATTTTTTCAGGCTCTTTTAACCTCTTTGGACCCCGGATAATAAAATTTCTCCATTTTTTAGGTCCTTTTGAACGGTGGCTTTTATGCAAAGAAGTGATAATTACCTTTCGCAGCCCCTCCCCGTTCTTAAACAAACACCGAGTCTCACAAAAATGGTTTTTACATGCATTCCAATCTTGTTAAGTTTAATCGCATATTGTATGTTGGATAGACAGAATTGAGATGAAAACACTCAAGCCAATACGTGATAGACAAGTGCAATAATCAAATATAGCCGTGCATGTGTGCAATAAAGGAGATAGGAATCAAACATGTAGAAAGATATCACTAATCACATCGCAAAGACTCCAATCAATGTAAAGCACATGGATGAAACGATGTGGCATCTCAAATCTCTATCAAACAGTCACATGGATAAGTGGAATGAAATTGTGACTTGGCTATCTTAAATGTTCATCCATAAAAAGTTGCAAAAGAAATACAAAAATCTTTTTGTGCTTTTCTCAAAATTTTTATATACACGAACAAAATTTTTTTTGGATTTTTTCAAAAGAATAAATAAATACAAATTACTAGTACATGCTAGCAATAGACAAAAGAGACATCATGAAAACCACCCTATGCTTGCAAACATGTCAAGACCTTAACCGGGAAGAACGGTGGAGTTTTCCAAAGATGGTGACATCTTTTGAACCAACTCCTTAAGATCATGTGTGGTCTTGATCAAAAACTTCACTTGCTCGCGAATGTGTGCAAACTCTCTATCATTATGTGCAAGCAAGGTATCATGAGTGGGTGCATGTGCATGAATGTGTGTAGTTAAATGATGTGACACAAAACCCAACTTAGAACAAAACTCCCTAAGATGTCCTCGTTTCTTGCAGTGGGAGGAAACATAAACCGGTCTAGGAACTAATTTATCAAAAATCCTGGGATGAACTGTCCTAGACGGACACCCATGAGAATCACTTACCAAAGTGGAGATAGGCTTGAGCACATTAGAAGACGTGAATGCACTGTCATGACCTTTTCCAACATTCTCACCATTATTCAAACCGGGATAGGGAACATTTTTATCAACCTTCTCAGATGCATTCTCTAATGAGACTTGAACCTCCCGTGCTTGTATGAGATCATCCTCAAGATGGGATACACGTGTTGTCAGACTAGACACCGTGTTGGTCAATTCACATTTTTCATTCTTTAGCTCAATATTCTCTTCCTTCAACTCACAAATCCAAAGACTTAGAATTCTATTTGACCTTTTTGTTTCCATGGTCTCGATAAATAACTTTCTAAAGGCTTTTTGGCTTACACTTTCATCACCCTTCTCATCCTCATTATCGCTAGGGGTAGTGGGCATGGAAACTTTCTTGCCCTCTTTCCTACGTCTGGTGGGACATTCAAATTTCTTGTGCCCTATCCCATTACACTCAAAGCATCTTATTTTCTCAAGGTTTTCTTTTCTCTCTTTTTCTTTCTCACAAAGACTGTCTCTCTCTCCAAACAATCTTAACTTCTCCATTATGAACACACTCGTTTTCAAAAATCAAATTTTTAGAAAATTGATATCTTAGAAAAATTTTGCGGAAAATTACACGGTAAAATTGTGTAACTTGCTCTGATACCAATTTGAGAGGAGTGCGCGTGCGTTCATATAAGGAAGTTATTTAATTAAACACACTTTTAACCCAATTAAACCCTAAACATGCAATTATATGTGATTGAACAAGATGATAACATATGCAAGAACATTCAAACACATACATGTGAGGAAAAATCCCCCAAAGGGGCAAAAACCATTTATTTTCATTATAATATTGTAACTGCATAATTTCGGATTACAATGAAAATACAAGTGACTAAGAATTACCCTCAGGTGTTGGATTCTGCAGTCGGCGGCTGGAAATATCCCTTTCCAGGAGGGCTGCAATGAAGAAGAAGAGTAGTCTTCTTCACAAGGGTTGAACAGCAACGGTTTGTGTTCTAGGGTTACCAAACGTGATTGTGTGAATCAAACCATGAGTTTGGAACTCATAAAAGTGAAGACTTTGAGTTTATGAACTCTAAAAATCGTGAGAATAAGTCTTGCTAAACAAATCCCCGTAGTGGGTTTATAAAGGAATAACTTAGCCGAAAAAATCTGAACACGATCTGTTTGAAGTTATCCCAGGCGGACCGGTCTGGGTCTGAGGCAGATCGGTCCGAGGAGGCGGACCGGTTCTTTTAAATTTAGGCATAATCGGTTCGCTTGCGGTCCAGGGTGTACTGGCTTTTCAGCAGGCGGATCGGTCCAGTAAAGGGGAGGACCGGTCCGGGGTCGGATCGGTTCTTTTTCTCTGTGCGTACCGGTCCGGCCTGTCAGACTTTGATTCCTCTTCTTATTTTGATATTCGGATCCGTTGATGACTGTATGAATCTTGAATTTCTTCAACGGTGTAACGACGTATGACATAACAAATTGATAATGGATAAAAATGTCCTTACAGTTGCAACTCGATTTTTAGCTTATGATGTTCTTCAAAGCATAGTTATTAACAATAATCGTCTCTCTCTAGACTACGGACGTAGCAACAGTCTGCCAATAAAAGAATATAAGTCAATAACTAGATACGTAAAAGTATAAAATGTAACGTATTTATGATGAAACTTACCACATAAAACTATGTTGAATTAATTTATATAATGAATCAGGGTCGTACCCCCTTAGAAATTCAAAGTCTTTGCTATAGCTATGATACCCTAGTAGGTTAGTGCCATTTTCGGTGTGATGAAAAATAGACTTGGGATCAGGTCTAAACTCCTCGAATGAATTCTATGCGTCAAATCTAATTTAAATTCTTCAACCTCTCCATAGCAAGGAGAAACTCCCTAGCCCCGTACTAATCGACGAAGAGGTCTTGACTTATCCATCCTTGGGACCTTGGGAATGTACTGGCTGATAGAGGGCTCAAGAGGTCTCGTGTCCCCCCACAATAGGAGCACCGGGGTAGCGGTAACGACTTCCTCATGTAAAAGGGAAAATAATCCCAAAGGGTGGTTTTCACAAACTTCCAATTTTAAACCAATTTTAGTTCATCCCTAAAACATGCAACTACGTGTCAATACAAATAAGATATAACATGCGACAAAATAATTGAGGAAAAATCCCCGAAGGGCAAAACTTTTTTCTTTATAGAACTTTGATAAGTTTACAAGACCATTGACTTACATACAATCTTGATATCGCCCACAAGAGTAACACACGGTGTCTTCGTCAAACCTTCAAAGCATCGGCTAAAAATCTGCAATGGTTCACGTGCAGCTATACCATAGGGATTGCAGCCCAAAAACTCCGTAGAGACTCCCTCCACAATAGCACGCAGCTCTCGGTTGTAGAGATCTCCCCATAAAGGATGAACAAAAGCAAAGTTGTTCTAGGGTTCCAAAAGATTCACAAAAGTAATTGGGATTTTTGGTGTGAATCAAACATGAGTTTTAAGAGTAAAAAATATGAAGACTTGATGCATTTTGTCTCTAAAAAACATCTCTCAAAGTCTTATAAAAATACACCACTGAAATACCCCTTTTATAGGAAAATCAAATATATGAGGCGGTGGACAAAATCTACGGAGGGGATTGGTCCGGAGGGGATCGATCCGATTTCTTTTTTAAAAGGATTGGTCTGGCTAAGAAATTTTGGCAGAAAATTTGCGAAGGGGATTGGTCCGGACGTGGAAAAAAAATTCTTTTATAAAAATGCCTCGGATTATTAAAAACTTTTTAGAAAAATTTCCCAACACTAAAATGAAACTTTTAAGGAATTTAAAACTTAACTTTTACCAAAATAAATCTCATCGAGGCTTTGTTAAAGATCCTTGATTATTCGAATCTGTCTTGACGTAGATGCAATCTTGAACTTCAATGACGGTGCAGCGGTATATGACATACTAAAAGGTAATGGACAAAAATGTACTTACAAATCTCCCCCTATGTCTATGCCGGTACAAAATAAAAATCTCTGAATTATCAACTAATGACCTATACAAAACTACCCTCCCATGAACCCTAAAGATGGAAAGATACAATGCGTAAGTCTTCATCATTTGTTCTTCAAATCTTTAACAATCAAATCTTAAAATCGCCAAGCTTTTCTCATGAGGGTTTGCAATCCAATAATCCTCAATCGATTTACCTACACACATGAGACAAATAAAAAACCACGTGACGTATCGAGTTGGAATGAGATAAACATAGATACCAATTTAATGAGAAACATAAGACAAATCCCAATTCTCTCCTATAGTTCAAACTCCCCCATAGAATGATAATTCGTTCTCTTCCTTTTTATTATATCCCCACATAGACAAATGAGAAGAATAAATCAAACGAGCAAAATCGGGGTGTCACGGTATTCAAAAGAAGGCATCAATCAAATGGCAAACGTGCTCTTGCAAATAAATGCTCAAAAAAATCTTCACCAACTATTTTTATTTTTTCAAAATTTTTCATACAAACATGTTACAAACTCACACCATGAATTCACACTAAGATAACCAAATCAGGTAAATGGTATAAAAGGGTGTGAACAAATTCGATAGGAAATAAAACTCAATCACGTCATATGTGCACGATGCATATTGTATATTCCTAACGAATGGGCATCAAAATCGTCCTTAGGTGTAAAAAAGTTGAATTTAGGTGACATCGTCTTAAATCAAAATCAACAAATCAAAGTCTACATGATATTCACACCAATAACGTCTAAAAACCTTTTAACGTTTTTTCAAGACTTTTTAAGGACCCTCCATGTTTATCGTGACACTCCATGTTTTGATTGTTTCTTCTTATCAGTCTATGTGGGGACATAACAAAAAAGGGGGAGAAAGAATTATCATTCTATGGGGGAGTTTGAACTACGGGGAAAATTTGTGAAACGTATGACTGTGTGATAATTGATTAAATTCGCAAATTTCTAATTTGGCACACTTATTTAATTAGAGTCTATTTTTGAACCAAATCAATTCATTCCCTGAACATGCAACTACGTGTGTGCGTGTGTCAACCCATAAATAAATAAATCATACGACAAAAATTTCAAGAAAAATCCCCGCAGGGAAAACCTTTTAATTCTAGAACTTTGAAAAGTTTACAAGACCATTGACTTACATAAAACCTGGTAATCGTCCATAAGTGTGTAATGCACGATGCCTTCGTCAAAATTTCAAAGCAACAACTAGAAATCTGCAGTGGTTTACGCGCAGCTACACCACGAGGACACGCAGTCTTCACGTTGTAGGTTATCCTCCCTACAAGAGTAACTTCATAGAGACTCCCTCCACAATAGCACGCAGCTCTCCGGTTGTAGAGTTCTCCCCACAAAGGTAAATTTCAACAAAGTTAAATCAAGGGTTCCAAAACTATTCACTAAAAGATTGGGATGTTTTGTGAATTAAAAACAAAAGGTTTAAAACCTAAAAGAAGAAGACAATAATTGTTTATGCAGTAGCAGTTTCGTTTATGAAAATTATGCAGGTCTCCTTATGAAAAACGGAGCTGGAGACTCCTATTTATAAAAAACTTAAGGAGGCACATCATTCGAACGAGGTTGGATGTCGCTCGAACGAGATGCTATGTCGTTTGAACGACAAGAGCAGGTCGCTCAAATGAAAAACATGACACGTGGCAAATGTCATTTGAATGACAAAAGCAGGTCGTTTGAATGACCTATTAAAAGAGATTTCATGTGAGCTTGTAGATAATTTCGATACGAACGCGTGGCCACCAGTTTTGTATTTTTTAGTTTTTTAATAAATTAGTTATGATTTTTCTACGGAAAGGCGTCCGAGAACAAAATCTTTAGAAAAATATTTGATAAAAATATCCCAACACTTTAAGTGAAATGATACGGAATTAAAACACAACCTTACCAAACTTAACCTTACGGAGGCTTGAATGTTGAAGATCTTGATATTCGGATCCATCTTTGATGCTTGAATGTTCTTGAATGCTCTTCGACGGTGTAGAGGTATACGACATACTAAATTGATAACGGAGTTATAAAATAATGTCCTTACAAATCTACTCCTATGTTTATGCCGGTACAAAATAAAAACTCCAAATTATCATATCAAAGTGCTTATACAAATCTAGTATCCCCCATGAACCCAAAAATGGAAAATACTAAAATTTACAAGTGTTCAAATTTTCTTCAAAAATATCCAAGTTCAAATCTTCAAACCTGTAAGCTTTTATCATCAGGGTGTGCAACATATGACCATCACTTTTGTACTTACACACATGAGATAAAGAAAATACCTTCGTGACGCATCAAGTTTGAAATGATATAAGAATAAATCAATCAATATAATCAAATCTCCCCCATAATGCAAAAACTCCCCCATAACAAGATAATTCTTTCTCCCCCTTTTTATGATGTCCCCAAATGGACAGATAAGAAGAAACAATCAAAACATGGAGTGTCACGATAAAATGCATAGCAAACCAGAATCAAACTACGCGCATGCAAAGGAGTATCTAAAAAAATTTCAGAAACTATTTTTGATTTTTCAATTTTTTCCAAGCAAAAATAAGATACCAAAAATCACACCATGGATTTATACAAAAACAACCAAATCATGGAAATGGAGTGAATGGGTGTGAACACATTAGATAGGTAAATCAACTCAATCAAACATATGTGCAGGATGAATGCGTGTACCCCTAATGAATGAACATAAAAAATGTCATTAGGTGTAAAAATTATTGAATTTAGATGACATCGTCTTATGCAAATCAACAAATCAAAGTCAAAGCGATTTCCATACCAATAACGTCCAAAACTATTTAACACTTTTTCAATATTTTCAAGGACATCCAAACCCGTTTTAATTATCAATCCAAACACCCTCATATATGTTTTATTTTAGAGGTAATCTAAATTCTCAAACATTGTAGAATTGGTGCAAAAATCTAATGGCCCCTTTTTGGCATGAATTTCTTTTTATTGTCTTTAAAAAATTTCGGGCTCTCTTAAACCTCTTTGGACCCCGAATAATAAAATACCTCAATTTTTTAGGTCCAATTAAACGGTGGCTTAATCGCAAAGGATAAATGAGTACCTTTCGTAGCCCTTCACCGTTTATAAAATTCACCCAAACTTTCGACAAAATGGTAAAAACCTGCACACCTTTTATTATCTTGTTTTATCGCATTTGGTTCGTTTTAATAGACATATTAGAGTTGAAAACACGTAACCAACATGTGATTCGTCAAGAACAAACATCAGTAAATCCTTACATGTGTTCAATAAAGGACAAAGTGAGTCGATCATGTAGGTACTTAATTACATCTTAATGACTCCAAACATTACAAAGCACATGAATGACATGACCTATTGTCTCAAAACTCTATCAAAGAGTCACATGGATATGGAATGAATTTGTGACTCGGTCATCCTAAATGTTCATTCATATACGGTGGTAAACAAAATACAAAAATCTTTCTGGATTTTTTAAAAAGTTTATCAAAGTAAAATCTTTTTGTATTTTTCAAAAGAAAAATTTTATACAAAAAGTACATGTCACAACGCTAGCAAATATAAATATCATGAAAAAAACTAACATATGACAAACATGCGAACACAGTCATCTATATGATATGGCAAGAGCATAGTCATGTGCAAGCAAACGAGAATCAACAAGTCTACCTTCTAGTGCCTCTAAAAGAGATTTCCTAACCCAAACAGATGTGAAACGATGTGTGGGGGTTTTGGGAACCACGGGAACACTAGACATAAACTTCCTAGTCCCTTTTCGAAGATCAAAACAAATTCTCCTCAGGTGACCTTTCCTACCACAATGTGAATATCTGTAAACAGGTGGAACGACACCTATGGGTTGACCTTTTCTAATGTCCTTGGGAATGGTTGACCCTCTAAAACAAATAATGATTTTGACTTTAGCAACGGAAGCATTAGAATATGATGAGCCATTACCATCACTATCAAACATACATGAATCATTTAAATCCTTTTTCAACTTCAAAATATTTTATTCAAGCAACGAATTAGACTCTTCCAAAGATAGGGATTTCTTTTTCAAATTATCAATTAAACTTAACAGTTTATCGTGCTCCCCCTCAATTAAGACAAACTTATCTCTAAGAGTCTTTTCACGTGCCGTAAAATCATCGATTGATTTTTTATCCTCAACGGGCACAAACGGGAACCCTAGAATTTTTTAAGTCCTCCAATTCCTTTTCTAAAACAAGGACTTTATCATCACCCTCATTTTTGGCAACATTTAAAGAATCAAAGTCGATACACAATTTACCAAAGTGCTCATGGAAAATATCTCTTTGAGTTGGAAACGTTTGCAAATATTCAAACTTATTTTTAAAAATAGAATTTTCTTCTTCCAAAATTTTAGTTCTTTTGCAAAGTTTCAAATTCAAAAGAGTTAATTTTTCAGCACGGTGGTGAAATTTATCAAACTCATCTCGAGTAATAACATCAACAATATGAGAATCCATCGAGAAAAGAAAATCATAAGAGAAACACAAATAACCACAAAAAAAATTGCACTACATGATCTACACAGTAAATTAGTGCAACAGGCTCTGATACCAATTTGTGAAACATATGACTGTATGACAATTGATTAAATTCGCAAATTTCTAATTTGGCACACTTATTTAATTAGAGTCTATATTTAAACCAAATCAATTCAGCCCCTAAACATGCAACTACGTGTGTGCGTGTCAACCCATAAATAAATAAAGCATGCGATACAAATTTCAGGAAAAATCCCTGCAGGGCAAAACCTTTTATTTCTAAAACTTTGAAAAGTTTACAAGACCATTGACTTACATACAACCTGATAATCGCCCATTAGTGTGTAATGCATGGTGTCTTCATCAAACCTTCAAAGAAACGACAAGAAATCTGCAGTGGTTCACGCGCAGCTATAATACGAGGACACACAGTCTTCACGGTGTAAGTTATCCTCCCCACAAGAGTAACTTCATAGAGAATCCATCCATAATAGCACGCAGATATCCGGTTCTAGAGTTGTGTCACCCCGCCCAATTAAATATAGGGTGATCAGTCCTCTACCAATTAAAAATCGGATATTCAGTTGGTTCATTCTTAGCATCACTGTCAAAAACTTTTTAACATATAAATCACCTAATATAAAATTAAGCTAGGTGTCAAAACATTTCCAATTTTAGTAAAACCAAGTAAATCAATTTTCATTAAATCTTAAAATAAAAACCATTTAACTCCATAACATTCCAAGTATAAATTATAAACCATCACCATACACAGGAATATAATAAGTACTGAACAAGAATCAAATACTGAACTAAATAAGACTGAGTAAAACTCTGAGTTTAAAGCTCCGAACCATAAACTAAACTGAATACAATAACTCTGATGAAAGACTAGAAGTGGGCAACACATGCCCTAGATAAGAAGTTTAGATGAAACTGAATGGAAAAGATTGATGCGTCTACTGCAAGGACCTACAGCTTCCACAACAGCTATAGCACGTCAAGCAATCCAAATCTCTAAATCTGGTGTCCCTGTGGCTGAGCACCTGATATAATACATATATATAGCAGAAGAGAGAAGAGATACAAGAAACGGGTCAGATCCTGAGGTGTAAAAAATGATTTAACAAGTATTTAAAACCGGTTCTTAAAACAAGTCTTATACGCTTGTTAGTTATCGAACTCTCACATGAGTTTCTCACCTCTCATCTATTGTGCACGACTAACGTACATCTAATCTCCCCCTAGTTATACCACCCAGTCTAACTAGTCAGAAACCATACTAATTCTAACTATGCTCACTAGTAGTATTCCTGTATCGCCCATACAATACGCTATTCAGATAATCTCACATACTAAGTTTCATTATTTACCATTTGAATGGTAAATCTTTTTTCCAATAAGATTATTTTATTTCTCATTTCCATTTTATCTACTAGTTTCACAAAGTAGAAAGTTACCCTAGTACTCTTATACATATATAATAGTCTCATCATCCCTATATATATACACTAATCCTGCACCCTTAGGTTAAGACCACTTGGTGCAATGTAATGATTATTATTATTACCAAGTCTACTAATTTCACACAGTAGAAATATTCACAAGTTCATATATATATATAGTCACTTCATCCCTATACATATATATATATATATACTAATCCTGCACCCTCGGGCTAAGACCCATTAGTGCACCTATTAAGAAAATCATGCATCCCCGGGTTAACACCCATTAATTCACCTATCAATAATAATCCAACACCCCCGGGTTATCACCCATTAGTGCGCCTATCAAGAGAATCCTGCATCCCTGGGTTAACATCCATTAATGCACATATCAATAATAATCTAGTACCCCCGGGTTATCACACATTAGTGCGCCTAACAATAATCATCCTTGTACCCCCGAGCTATCACCCATTAGTACACTTAACAATATAATTTCTGCACCCCCAAGTTATCACTCATTAGTGGGCTTAACTATAAGGTTCTTTCACCCCCGGGTTATCACCCATTAGTGCTATTAACAATAATATCGCATAATAGGCATACACACATCCTATTAAAATTTATAGGTATTTTCCCAACCTACATATATACTCCTCATACGTATTTTAATATCATCACTACGTATAGTATAAATATTTATATTACTATCTCTCTCGTAATCTCCAAGGTACATTCTCTTTATACCGAATTAATTTAAAGTATTAAGCCTCACATACTTTTCTCGAAATCCTTTCTTGCTTAAGTTTATTATCGGACACTTTCTCTCACTCCAAGGAACCGGTAAACCCAAATTTGGACTCAAAGAAAATTCTCAAAAATTCCCTCTGTCGCTCGAACCAGAAGGGTTGTTGCGCGAAAGACTTCCACATGTCGTTCGAACGACTTCGCGCGAGATCGCGTGAGATGTCACTGTTCGTCTTCTTTCCTAGAATTCTGCTTTTTCCCACCATTTATGAACCTAGAAACCTCTAAGATTCAACACCCAACGCTTCATCATCAATACCCATTAACCCTAACAGGTTATAAATAATTCCTAACCTCCTAGGATCATTAATTCGTCATAAATCATCATAATTATATAAAATCTCCAAATCAATTCATATGAACCCTAGTTTCCAAATTTTCAATTAAAGAACCTAATCAACCCAGATTTGTTCATCAATATATAATTCAATTTCGGGATTAATCCTCTACATACATGAAGGAATTTCAACCACGAATTAACCCTGTCCTTAATCATAATTTAAATCTCCAATTTTCACCCAATTAACATGTAAATCATGATTAATTTCACCTATTCTAACATGAGTATGAAAATTTTCCCTCCCGGATGAATGAGGGAAACATTTCTTGAGATGCGCCCATGAAACAATCTCCATACGCACACATAAACATACTCTGATTTTATGCAAGTTTTTCTAATAACATATATCTAAACAAATCAAGAAAAATTTTATTATCTAACTAATCAGATTTTAATACATGCGGAAATTAAAATCAATTAAATCTGATTTAATCAAAAGTTAAATTAATAACAATCTGATTTATTAAGTTACAATCCAATATATCTCATATGAAGAATTATTCCAATTCAAGTAATAAAATCATGTAACAATTTTAATTCTAAATCATACATAGAATAAGATGAGGATAAGAAGATAACAAGTATGATTTTTTTAACGTGGTAAAAACCCAAACTAGGGAAAACATCCACAACTCCCTCTACGGAGTAAAACAAAAATTTCACTAAAAAGAATTATCGGTTACAAGCTATATAACAAACTAAACACAAAAACAGACCTATACAGGTTTAGGAATGTACCCTCTGGTATCGTATCCTTCTAACTTCTCTACAGTTCTGATTGTTATAGTTGTTCTCTCAACTTCGTAACTCCGTTCTTCTTATTTAGCAAATTCCAACTCAGTCAAAAACTGATCTCTCAATAACATACTAGTTGTGCAAAACGTGTAAGTGAATATGTTCTAAATGCAACAATGCAAGAACTTAATTCAAATCACAAGCATATAAGTTTTCTTCAAAAACTTAACAAAAATATATTTGTAATCAAGCAAATAATTTTTCTATAAAAACTTAAGAAAAATTCATTTTCAATTAAGACCAATTAAGTTTTCTACAAATACTTACAAAATAAATTTTCAATCAAAAATCCTATAAAAATTATTTATAAGAAATACATACAACACTTATCATGAACACACAACAAGATTATTCCATCATTTAAGAAATATGTGTTCTCAATCTCTCAAAAATATAACATTCAATTTTATGAGGAAAGTGTTTTTCAAATTATTTCACAAATATGAGAAAACAGATCTTTAAAAAATATTTTCAATAAACATGCAAGATCCGGAGAAATTATGATTTAAACATCATATAGCATCTAATCACAAAATCAGAATATTTAGATCATAAAAATATTCAATAAAATTCGGATCTAAAAATCTAAGGAATTCTAGTTTTTCTAAAAAATTATTTCAGCATGAAAGCACTTAAATTCTCTCTACAATAACACAATATTTCAATCTCTAAAGTTATGAGATGATGTGTAAGATCATTGAGAATTTAAAAACAAAAACAAAATAAAGATGAAGTAGAATGAACACACTGTGTGTAAATAACATCCAATCTCTCTCTTAGATATTCTCTCTCTAATTCTATATTTCTCTCTTAGAAATATTAAACCCTCTTGTGTTTCTCACTCTAGATAATATGACTGAAAAGTCTTTCTAAAAATCTAACTCCAATAAACTCTTCAATGAACTTTATATAGGTGAGAAAACATTATTCTAGAAACTTTAAAATCAATGGTTCAGATTAAAAGTTATAATCTAAAGGTTGTGATTAATTCGAGTTAAAATTAATTAACAGATTAAACAACTAAAACTGATGCCACAAACTCAATCGGTTATAAAATATTCAAGAACCTAAAACCACTAAAGAAACAAACAAGGAAGATATAGGGTTTTGGTTACAACAAACTTTCCAACGGATATAATTGTGACAGGTGGCATGCAAACAGAACACTCAATCTCAACCAATGGGATCTAAAGAGTAACCGACAGTTAAAAGATATAACTGAAATGCGTGTAGTTATAAAGGTTCTGAAACTAAAGCTTCTAACCAATGGTCAAAGCGGGTACTGACCTGTCAAGGTCCTATTCGGTCAGATCAAGTCAATCCTAATAGGTCACTATTTTTATCTGACGGTTACAACATAACAGCTAGTCTATCTAGTCATAAAAATCTATATCGCCAGAGATGAGTCCTAAATCCCAAGTGCCGAAATCTTACACCTAAAAAATTATTAGGTCAAGTCAAATCGGCAAGGCCAAGAGTATGGCCGAAAGGCTAAGCAGGTGGCTTCTCCCAATAGGACGAAAATCTCTACTAACAGGTACGGTTAAAAGCCATTAGAACAGATCTACTAAGCCAAGGTCTATACGGTCAAGACCATAACATGTAAGGACGAAAACTACAAATGGTAGTGGTACCATTGAAACCACCAATTGTACAAACCTAAAATCCATCTTAAAATATCGGTAAAAGCTGGTAGCATCCTAAAGCTACAGGTCTATTAGTGTAGCTCGGGCACAAATCTTAAAGAACCAACAACAACTAATGTTATAAAGTGTACTAAGACTCCTAAGATAATAGTGAGTAGTCGCATCCGTAGGCCCTAATAAATCAGCTAAGGTTTAAAAAAATAAACCTAATACTATTCGGCCTAGAGGGTCAAAGCAATTATAATTGTACAAAGCTTGCCAAGGCTTAAATCTATAGCATAAAATACACACAACCAAATGTCTTGCTAGGGTCAGTTCGTCAGAAGCTACATGACCTGTTATTGTTCAATCATGAACAGGTCCATAGATATACATGTATGGTATTGGCAAATCAACTAAGGTTTAAAGATAAACCTAAGAACCTATGGAGTCCTATAAGGTCAAATCGGCAGAAGCCTTACATGTAGCAGGTACCATCCAAGCATGTCCAATCGGACAACAATCGCACGTCCTATAACAACTAAGCTAAATGACACCAAATGTACTAAAAGACTTAAAGCTAAAAGACTTATACTACAGTCAAGTCACCTAACTAAAAGTAATAAGTAAATATAAAATCTCCATGTGGTCACTAAAGGACGAAAGTTCTTATCAAGTCTTAAAAGGTCATAAGCAAGAATCTTCCTAATGATATACAATTAACATCCAACCTACAGGTGGCGCCTAAAGCTAGAAAGCTTCTAATTGATTGTTAAAGGCAATAACCAACCAAAAACTTGTTTTCTAAAAATTATTTAAAAAAAATCCGAAAATTATTTTAAAACTAAGAACTCCATTTTAAACAAAGTTACACCAATGTTATTTAAAAAATTATTTTCAGTAAAAATAATATAATTTCTTTTTAGAAAAAAATGTTTAGGCTCACAATTAATTAGACACACAATTAAAAATCATAGATCAAGAAATATGCATGTGTGCCTAATGTGTCAAGTGCAATTGTGCAATACACGTGAATACCTTTACTTGAATATGTCGTTGTGTAGAGTCGAGGCATGTTGAGTCGTCCAGTAACGTTGCAAGATGTACCAAGGAGAAGGCTCAAACTAAAAATATGTTTTGACACAATATCCAAATTAGTTGAAACATCTAAATAATGTAGACTTAAGTAAGTCAAAGATTTAGGGTGTTTCAGAGTATGATTATTGCTAAAAGAAAGCAAGTAATAAACACTTGCCTCGAATATGATGGTCTGATCCATTGGTGATATTGGTATGCGTGTGTTCCCCTTGTCCTGATCTACACGGTGGTGGTGGTGATCGTGCAAGGTGGTGTTGTCTTGGCCCTTTTCTCTTGGAATTAGCTCTCCCTCACACCTCCTATAGTCGTTCTTAACTTCCTGTAACTTTTTCACCCTAATGGACCTTCCTTGGCTGATATAATTACTCTTAATTTTCGTCCATTAATTTAGTCCAAAAATACAATTTACCATAATGCCCTCTCGGGGTGCCGGTTAGGCCTAAAATCGCACCGGGACCCAAACTAAACGCCCGGGTATACTATTTTGACTATCTCGACCTTTCCGACTCAACGGCGCACTCGAAATGACCATACGAGTTAATAAAATTAAATTCTCTTTTTATTCTATTCAATTAGTCCCGACACGACTCACACGCGTGTGAGACTTAAATTACCAAACTGTCGTATTTGTCACTTCCGATAATTTACTAAATATCATAATTCCATATTACACATCACACAATAATATTTAATAGTTCACAATAATAAGTATTAACCCTTGGCACGCTAGTTAATATTTATTTTAATCCGAATTAATTAATAATTTTTTTTTTCACATTTTAATTTAATTAATCCAACAAAAATAATTAATCATGTAATTATTTAAATCATAAAAAATACGGGGTGTTACAAGAGTTCTCCCCACAAAGGTAAATTTCAATAAAGTTGAATCTAAGGTTCCAAAACAATTCACTAAAAGATTGGGATGTTTTGTGAATTGAAAACAAAGGGTTTAAAACCTAAAAGAAGAAGACAAAAATCGTTTCTGCAATAGTAGTTTCGTTTCTGAAAATTATGTAGGTCTCGTTATGAAAAACGGAGTTGGAGATTCCTATTTATAAAAAACTTTAGGCGGCGCGTCATTCGAATGAGGTTGAATGTCGCTCTAACAAGATGCTATGTCGTTTGAACGACAAGAGCAGGTCGCTCGAACAAAAAACATGACACGTGGCAAATGACACATGAAAAATGTCATTTGAATGAAAAAAACAGGTCATTTGAACGACTTATTAAATGAGATTTCTAGCGATCTTATAGATAATTTCAATACGAACGCGTGGCTTCCAGTTTCCTATATTTCTTATTTTTTTTTAATTAGTTATGATTTTTCTTCGGAAAGGTGTCCGAGAACAAAATCTTTAGAAAAAGATTTGATAAAAATATCCCAACACTTTAAGTGAAATGCCAAGGAATTAAAACACAACCTTACCAAACTTAACCTCGCTGAGGCTTGAATGTTGAAGATCTTGATATACGGATCCGTCTTTGATTCTTGAATGTTCTTGAATGCTTTTCGATGGTGTAGCGGTATACGACATACTAAATTGATAACAGACTTATAAAATAATGTCCTTACACCTCAGTTTTTTTCTGAGCATTCTGCTCGGCCTAGTTCTTTTCCTCTCCGCCCTTCTTTTTCTCGTCCTCTACTCTCATCTTCTTAGCTTCCACTATATTCTTCTCAGCCTCTAACTTCTTTCTGCGGTCTCTATCTTCATGGGTTTTTTATCAATATTTTTTCAAGCCATTCCTAGGTTGGATTCTGAAGGACGTTTACAGGTAGAATGTGATAATGTTGGATGAGTAAATAAGTTAGAAATCTAAGGAAAAGAGGGAAAGGACAAGCTAATAAAATAAGTAATGGTTACCTGCACCAACATCAACTTTAGCCTCTAAAACAGCCTCCGTCCAAGGATTGATTTCAAACAACACGTACTCCTATAATAGTATAGCTACTTCTAATGGGGGAATACCGCTTCGAGATGTATGATATCCAGCAATGACAAAAGTTTAAATAGAAAACAAATCCTTAAAATTGGGGGGTCTTCTTCACACAATATTATTTGACTAGATTCTTAACAATAGTAAGAAGTCGTGGAACCCTCTTCACTGAAACAAATAACGAGAGAATATCATAATACTATAATTAAAGGCAAAATAAGGTATGAAATGGCATGGATATTTACCTATTCTATTGGTCCCATTCTATTCGTGGAGGAACCTATATGATCTATCATTTTCGTGTCCCCTAAACTCCCATTCACCTTTGGAAAAACATATTGGCCCTTCCGACTGTTATTACTAGTTTAGAAGACCTTGACCATCCTTAAGTTGGATTTCTTTGGAGAAAAGTAGTAATGTTCGGGGATTTTGCATTATCTTTCAGGCCACGAACATACCTAAAAATGTCCCTAATAAGATCCAATACAATTACGATTTTCCAAAACATAGTTACCCCCAGAATAGTCCTATAAGCGTTATTGGGGAGCTGAGTTAATGTAGTACCATATCCACTAAGATTCGACCTGGTAATGGGATGTAGAGGCAATCGAAAACCCACTTGAAGGGACCAAAGAGGAAGGCATATATCATCCGCATTTGAATTATCATACGACTATGTCCATTAGTGGGAAGCCTAATTTTGATACTAATAGGTACTCTATTCTTCTCCTTAGAAAATCCAACTCACCTTCATGGATATCATTAGCATTCCACCTCGTATCAAAAGTGGAGGGATCGTCGGAATCCGAAGAGTCTGCAGAATCATAATCCTCACCTTCTATCTAATCATCAAGAGGCTCATCCATAAGGGAGACAGAGGGAAATGGACTTACACTCTCGGGCCTAACATTATCATACCTATCTGATTTGACCTCCTCATATGAGGAATACAAATTTATCACTGACATTGATACTTTATTTTCTAAATTAACACCTTCTTAAGAAAAAATTGAACTACCCACTCCTTGATCGTCAATATTGGGGGCAAGAAATTAAGATTTCGTGAGTAACGGGCCGAACTACTAAAGGACGTTGCATTGGGGGTATATTTAGGATATTCTTGTTTGTCCTTTGGCCGGATGACTTGCAGGGGTTGTGGAAACATCCTAGCAGTGATACCTGGGCAGGTAGGCTCTAACTTAGATAATATCTCAAACAAATATTATACATGAGGATGATAGCTCGTCAAGATTATAAAAAATCCTTTTTGGTAGTGAAACAGGATTTGAAGGCTAAAAGGGTGAAGAAAAATAGATGTAAGCAAGAAAAATGCTAGAAATGGCGAATTCCTAAGCCAAATAATTCAATGGTCGTCTAAAGGTTCAAGTTTCCAACCAAATGTTCAACAATCCAAACCCAACATCAAATTCAACAAATGTTAAACATAAAACCCCTAAAATGATGATGAAAACCCTAAAAAACTTGAGAGGCAAGTGGACACAAAACTTTTAAACAGAAAAAGAAGTTGAAAGCGAAGAACTGCACCAGAAAAGTAGGTAACTGAGTAGACAAATAACACCGAATAATGGGGGATCAAAATTCCTTTTTGAAAATTATCTTTCTCTCTATAAATTGACGCCTGGGATATTTGAAATAGTGATGGTGATCAAATAACAAAGTTTCCAACCCTTTAAATAGTTCAAAATTAGCGGTAAAGAGTCACTTTTCATTAATGACAACAACACTGAAAATTCAAATGGTAGTGTGGGTTCGTTGTACCCTTGTGTAATTATTTCTCAGATGTCACTTCCAATCAATGGAAACATTTAATCTTCGTGAAATAAAGTGCTAGTCAATCTGCTCGATACGGGTCGAAGAGAAATCGGGATGAGCAAAATTAACACATTATCAATTCATTTCATGTAGCAACCTCTCTAAAATAACACAAGTCCAGAGAAACTGCTAAAAATTCCTCATGCATGAAGTCTTTGGGCTTTTGTTATGCCATAAATGAAACACCGCGTGGATGCCTCAAAAGATGACACATGGCCTCTCTAAAGACAGATAAAGAGGTTGTCGTCATTGTTTAATTTTTCTTGTTCAGGAAGAGATGTTCTCGGATAAGATATACTCATGCTCGACCCTTCCATTCCATTTACCATCTTGATAGGTGTCTCATGGTGTTAATTAACCACGTTAGTTGACTAAGTCAGTGTCATCTTTTCACCTGCCAATACATGTATGAGAAGATTATTAGTCACGCTTATCATACTTATGTATGTGATGAATTTAAAGACATTACCACTCCAATTATGATGTAACAAACTCATCCTTACATGTCCCATTATGTGTAAAAGGTGTAACTGCCTAAGCTATAAAGGCCCTTCACCTATCCCTTAATACCCTCTGATAAGTAACCATAAATAGAACTTAATCCCATGTGATAAAGGATAAATACTAGAGAGATAGAACAAACCAAAACTTGTATCCACCTTCTCACTAACGCCAGACATTAATAATCACACCATCGCTGCACCTGTGGACATAGGCACCTCTTTGGGCCGAACCTTGTATATCTTTATCTTTTCTATTTGTCTCTCATCCTTTATCTTTCTATCAATTGACAAATCTCATAGTTTAATCTTTTATCTATTATTGCTTATTATTAGAAATCCACCAATTAAGGCATAAAATCCAGAAACCAATTTCAGATGATAAAACTACTACTATTCGAGAATTTACATTAGGGCACCTGTCAAACATGTGGACACACATCACACATCGTAAAATCAAAATCATAATTCATCTTAGGAGTTCTCTCTCTCGAATAAACTCGCTATTTCGTAACATTATCTTTTATTTCCCCTAGTTGTCTCTAATAGGGATACTCTCAAACATACATTCGCAATTTCAACCGTAAATCAAAACATGCTCATTCTTTGAGCTTATTAGAACTTACTTGTTCCAAAACCTAATTTATAAGTAATACATCAACAAAATACACATCTATAATGCACATGCAACTCCATTCTCATACAAATATCTAATTGGATCATCTCATCTCGAACCAACCAGAAAATCAAGGCTTTCCTTTCCAATTTCCACTAACTCATGAGTACTACATATTATTTCTACCTGGTCTTCAACTCACAATTGGTAACCACACGGTGAACCTTCTCCTAAGTCCAAACATTCTCATTTTATCATCACCAAAACCATAAATGTTTTAATAACATAAATGAACCCTAATTAAACCTGAGTGCAACATCAATTTAAATCTTTAATTAGAATTAATCCACACTTAAATTTATCATCAGAATCCTAATATTTTGTTAAAATGCATCAATCTGTTGCCCTTTCTCTTACACGCACAAAATTCCATAAGATCAATTATACTAGCCTAAATTTCCATCAAAATCCATATTACCAGAAGTAGAACCCAAAACTCTAATAGTCTTCTTAAAACTCAAATTCATTAATGTCTTAAAAAATGGGTTCAACGTGAAACACATTCACAAACTTTTTCCTGCAAAAGTCTCAAAGTTGCAGACTTTATCCCAAATAAGATAATTTCCCATAGCAATCCTTATAACTATGGTGGACACCACTTTCTAACCACTCATTCAACACTTGACCACTACTCGCAACGGTACTCAGTCTCATGCTTCTCTACGATCAAATACTCCTAAAGGCTTGCCAATGCTCAAATGACAACGAATGATATCCACACACATCGTCGTGACACCGGAGTACAAAATCTTATAATAGGCTCTAGACACATCAAATAATTCTCATTAAAAAATGAAACGGACACAACAAGGTTCCTAAGGACACTAAAACCTAGATGCTTAGATACCAACTGTAATAACCCGCAATTTTTAACACCTGATTGATTAGGTCGCACATGAAATATTGGGGGTGTCTAAAAATTTATAACATTCTTAGCATCAACATAAACTAAAAAACCATGGAAAATTAAACCAATATTATAAAGGATTCAATCAAAGTTGATGAACATAAATACTAAACTATGAAAATTGAATTCACTGTATAAAAAACTCTCATTGTAATTGTTCAATTGAATAAAAGAGTACAACTAGAATTCATCTAATTACAAAATACCAATTGAAATAAAAATAGAGTACAAAGATAACCCTTCCACGTAGCTCCAAATATGCTAACAGTTATAATGAACCAGCGATTCCAACTTTACAAATCCTAAGCTGGATTGCCACAATCGCAAGTCTGACCGCTCAGTCCTATTAACCTATGATATAACTAAGTGTGACCTCGTCTTAGGATGAGGGACGTAAGGTCTCACAGCCGAGTTCTCAAGAGACCTCAACAAGGTCATTTCCAAGACTCATCTAGACTAGCATCGGGCTCGTCATCCACACAACCTAGGCCATATAGTAGGTCGAGACCCCAGGAGAGTATTTCGTTAACAACGACATCTCTCATCTTCTTCACCATCCAACACCAGTTAATGACCTATATAAACCTCCTCGGCCTGATGCCATTGGCCGAGGCCACACTTTTCGCTTATCAATATAAAGTCATGCACTGCATCAGCTACTTCGTACTTGGCCATGCCGAGACCTCTATAAATGACATCTACAGTACGAGAAGTCGAAGGTTCCAAGGTGGCGTATCCCACGTGGAAAATTATGTTACAACCAGATTATCCCCTCACATGAGGGAATATTTCATCATCATTAGTTACGTGTGTTATGGACAATTATCATCATCCTATTAGGAGCCTTTATCATCACATGCCTAATTCATGCTTAGGGGGTGCATTACACCCCCTAAGCACTATAAATACTTGTATTCTACCTCATGTAAAGGGATCAATTACGAGAAACCCTACTGAAACTCGGTCAAACTAACTCTAAGAGAGAGAAAGCTTGAGTGTATGTATCCATGGCCATCAGAGCCCATATTTAGTGAATTTCACGCACTTACACAGTGGACTTAAGCCCTACAAAGACTAAACCACTTATATTTGGTGTCTTCTTCCTCTTTGTCTCATCTCTTCTTACTGTTATATTACTTATTTTCTGACATTCTTGCATCTTTATGAGCTCATTCATCACTTTGATCTCGTGATACCAATTCTGGTATCATCAGTTTGGCGCCGTTTATGGGAACGAGGATTATCATCTCTTTCCTTATCTAGCATAAACTCAATGGAGTCTCTGGTGGTGAGCCAATCCTCCCCCTTTGTCGAGCTATTTCACTATTAAAAGAGATCTAGTTGAGCCTTTAAACTTCTACTCTTCAGTTTACATCTCATCCATCAGATTTGAAACATGGCATCAGAATTTCCACCTCCAATTGGTGGACCTAGCTCTAGTCACGCCCCTCCTTAATCAGAAATGGCGGAGGTGGTGGTGACATTGAAATCATTAGTGGCTGGCCAACAGGCTATACGGGAGCAACTGGCCGCCTTCAGCTAAAATGTATTGGTGAGACCCACAGGAAGAATATCGAAGATGATTACTCCAATAGCCATGGAGAAGCAACCAGACGCCAGGGGACCACCCCAGGCCCCACACAAGGAGTTACCACCTCATTAACGATGGATAAACGTTGCTGACCCTAAGCTTCTACACTTGGGGAGGCAAGGTTAACACTGCCCGAAGGATAGGTATAATGACAATGAGGCTGAAGACACTTAGGCTGAATGCTAGAAGCCATATGAAATATCAAGAAATAATGTGCGCCCCATTCAATTTAGTCGAGGACACAATAGGAGGCCTTGTCAGGACAATTAACTAAGGGTCTCAATATTCGATCTGCTAAGCAGAGGGTCAGCCTTTAAAAGGCTCGACCCAGTGGGTGACCTCAGAGATCGGCTGTCCAGGTCAAGGAATATTACTGGCTTTAAAAGATAAGGGGCATGGTGTCGACCCCCTTGCGATCGAGACGAGGGACTGAGAGAAGTGAACAGCTGACAGAGGTATGTGGCAAGGGAACCTTTGTAAGGACATATTTTTATAAGTCCGTTATCAATTTATTATGTCATATATCGCTACACCGTCGAAGAACATTCAAGAGACATCTACATCAAGACGGATCCAAATTAATCAAGTTCTTCATCAAAAAGACTCCGCAAAGTTTACTTTGGTAAGGTTATGTTTTAAATACCTTAACTTTACACTTAGAGCTTTTGGGATATTTTTATAAAATATTTTCTAAGTGTTGGAGCAGAATTTTTTGTCAAATTTAAGAATGAGTAATTTTTTTTAAGTGTTGGATCGTACCTCGATTTTGATGCCCAGGTCGTTCAAGCGAGATAGACATCTCGTTCGAGCGACATAGGGATGTCCCGAGATGTCATTTGAACGACATCTGTAAGTCATTCGCGCGAGACCCTTATCATGTTCGAACGAGCACGTATTTCAAGGCGGGACATTTTTCTATAAAAACTCATTCTAGGTTTCGTTTTCATTAAGAAGTCCCAGCGTTTTCCAGAACAGAAAAACTACGAAAGCAAAATTCTTTTGGCTTCTTCCTTTTAGGATTTAATCCCTTTTTGTTTTCAATTCACAAAACTCCCATATGCTTTAGTGAATTGTTTTGTTGTTCAAGAACACAACTTTGCTTTTGATCAACCTTTGTGGAGAAGGGATCTCCATATTTGATCGGTGGATACCGAGCGTAGTCATTCTGCGTGTGGATAAGCCGAAGACGACGAACCGACGCCTGGAGGGTATTTCGCTGTCTCTCGTATCTTTGAAGATTTTCTTAAGGTACCGTGCATTACACACTTGTGGGCGATTATCAGGTTGTATGTAAGTCAAAGGTCTTGTGAATTATTCAAAGTGTTTATAAAAGGTTTTACCTGAAAGCGGTTTTTTCCTGAATCAGTCATTTTTATTTTTTCATGCATGGGTTGAATGATTTATGATGTTTAGATTCATGTTTAGGGGTTGAATTAAGTTTGTTTAAAAAATAGACTCTAATTAAATAAGTGTGCCAATTTAAAAATTTGCGAATTTAATTAATTATCACACACCGCATTTCGTTCGGTTTTTCAACCTTTGGTTCGGTCGGTCATGGTGGCAGGAGATAATATTGTCCAGGCTGATGTTATAGCAGTGGTCTAAAGGCTCTAGAATAACTCGATCTAGAGGTTAGAAGACAAGATTAGAGACATTCTCAAAATCCAAGATCAATTAGAGAGGGGATATTCGGAAGGCTCTCCTTTCGTGGCTAGGATCATCAATTTTCCAACCCCGACCAAGTTCAAGCACCAATGATCACTCCCAAGTATGATGGGCGAACTAATCTAGTTATCCACGTCGAGATGTACCAGTCAGCTGCAGACATTTACTCAGTCTCCGATGAGATGAGGTGTCGTGCCTTTTCAAGCGCTTTGACCGGAGCAGCCCACATATGGTTCACCTCACTCCCAAATAGTTCAATTGAAAATTTCAAGTAGCTCGCAGAGAGATTCATACATAACTTTTTCTTTGGGGTGAGACCCTATAAGAAGACAACTCACCCATTGTACGTCAAGCAAGGGGAGAATGAGAGTCTTAGGGAGTATATTACGAGGTTCAACAAGGAAAATCTAGAGGTCGAAGATTATGAGGAAAGCATTGGAATGACAACTTTGATAGAAGGTCTGCAGAAGGGAAAGATACTCTGGAAGCTTATTGAAGACCCACCAAAGTCCATCGCCGAGCTATTGGTGATGGCTGGCAGGGTGATGAACGCCAAAAAAACCATGGCAACAAAGTATGAAGATGAGAAGGGTACTAGTAGTGGGGGAAAGTTCTAGAAGAAGAACAAAGTATGAGGATAGAAAGAAGAGATCAGCGGATAAAAAGTTTACTGACTACACTCCCCTCACAATCAGTTGCGAAGACATTTTAAACGAGATAAAAAATGATTGGTCCCTGAGGTGGCCCAAAAAATTGAAAGCTCCTCCTCACAAGAGGAACAAAAATCTATGGTGTGAATTCAATCAGGACCATGGGCACCTGACTACAAATATTTTGCTCTGAAGGATGAAATAAAAAAGATGTTGATGGCCAAAAAACTGAGAAAGTATATAGACAGTTGTAATCCAAAGGGTGGACGAAATGACACCCAGAAGAAGAAGACAAATGACAAGTGTGAGCCAGATACTTTAGCCGACCGAGATGACAATGAGTCGGACGACTGTGATGAGGACGACCCTGACCTGCCTCCCAATTTCGCTAATCCAAAGGTTCGAATCCATATGATCTCATGACAAGTTAAGATGATCTATGAAGGGATTTCTAGAGGATTAAAGGAAGTCACTGATAGGAAAGCACATGTAGCAGAGGGAAAAGCTCTCCCACCAAAGCCTAAGACTGTCAACTCAGCTGCAATTCAGCTTGTCAAAGGTAAGAGAGACAAAGTTGATATGAATACTTTAGTAGTTGCATTTAAAAGGTTATATTTCAAAGGAATTTTAGCTCGACATGATGACCCTTTTGTCATCACTACTCTGGTTCATGGCTATGAGGTTCTAAGGATCCTGGTATACAGAGTCAGCTCAACTAACGTTATGTTTTGGGATTGTTATAAAGGTCTGGATCTGAGTAATAAGAGGTTTATTCCATATCACCAACCAGTCATCGACTTTAGTGGTGAGAAAGTATAGCCCATGGGCATATATGAAATGGAAGTAAGAATGCGAAACAGCTGGTAGAAAGGTCTTATAAGGAAGATCAACTTCTTCATCATGGATGAAAAAATTTACTCGGTCTATAATATAATTCTAAAAAAGATAGCCCTCAAGGAATTTGAGTCTGTGACCTCAGTAGTCCACCAGATGATTAAATTCCTGACCCCATATGGGTAGGGGAAGTTAAGGGAGACCAAGTTGAGGCACGCGAATTCTACTTCAACTCAATCGAGGAGAGAGAAACATACAAAAGGGCCACTAAGACCTACATCATTGATATTTTAGACCTTATAGATAAAAAGAAGCTCAAGAAGGGTGAGGACACTGAGGAGGTAGAATCAATCATCCTCAATGAGGATGAGTCGAAAAAAGCCATCCAAATTGGCAAGGCCCTAAGGAAGGAGGTTAAAGAGGAGCTGGTTAAGATGTTAAGGAAGAGGCATGGCATCTTTTCTTGGATCCACACAGGCATGCTCTAAAATTATCTAAAAGTTCTTTTCCATAAGCTTAATGTACCCGAGGATGCAAAGCCGATACGATAGAGGATAAGATTTTATTTAAGGGAAAAGTATGATGTTATCCAGGAAGAGGTAAAAAAGTTAGAGAAGGAAGACTTCATCAGAGAGGTCATTTACCCTGAGTGGTTGGATAATGCTATCATCGTCCCCAAAGACAATGGAAAATGGAGGATGTGTGTTGATTTTACAGATCTGAATAAAGCTTTTCCTAAAGATAGCTTCCCATTGTTGAGGATCGATCAGATGGTAGATGCTACCGCCGACTATGAGTTAATGAGCTTTATGGGTTCCTACTCAGGCTATAATCAAATATTCATGGATCCGTCCGATGCAGAGAATACATCCTTTATAATCGATAAAGGAACCTATTGCTATAAGGTCATGCCCTTTGGATTGAAGAATGCCGGGGCCACATACCTAATGCTAGTCAATAAAATGTTTGAGGACCAAATTGGGAAGACGATGGAAGTATATATCGACGACATGTTGATGAAGAGACTCAAGGCCGACACATATGTGGCCGACCTTGAGCATACTTTTGATATGATGGATGAGTATAAGATGAAGCTGAACCCCACCAAGTGAGTCTTCTGCATCAGAGCAGGCAAGTTCTTAGGCTTCATTGTGAATCAAAGGGGGATCGATGCCAACCCCGAAAAGATCATTTGTGGTCTGGGGAATTGATTTTGTTGGGCCATTGACAAGAGATGTGAACAATTACCGTTATTTAATTGTGGAGATTGATTCTTTTTCAAATTGGGTAGAGGTCGAGCCGATGATTACAATCACAGAGAAGAAAACTTTTAAGTTTATCCAAAAAAATATAATCTGTAGATACGGCCTAACTAATACCCTGATTTTTGATAACAAAATGTAGTTCAAGAACATCTCCTTGGAGAAATATTATGAACGAGTCGGTATTAAGAAATTATTCTCCATTCCTGGATGACCCCTTGCCAATGGGTAGACAAAATTAACAAACGAAACAATTCTTGATGGAATCAAGAAGAAACTGGAATATGCTAATGGAGGATGGATTGAAGAGGTTTATGCTGTCCTATGGGCTTACAGGATGACGGAGAGGACTCCAACTGGTGAAACTCCATTTATATTGGCTTATGGCTCAAAGGCAGTGTTACTGACAGAGGTAGGTCTCCCAACCCACAGAGTTCAGACGTACAACCCATAGCAGAATGTGGAAGAAAGGAGACTAGACTTAGATCTTATGAAGGAACAAAGAGAAGATGCTGAGGTTGGGAAAGTTGCATATTAGCAAAGGATAATGAATTCTACAATAAAAGGGTAAAATCCCGGCCACTGGTAGTGGGAGATATGGTGCTGAAGAAGACATGGCAAAAGCCCAACAAGCTACATTCGAACTGGCACGGTCCGTATAGAGTGGTTGAGGAGGTAGTTCCAGGGGCGTATCGATTGGAAAATCTGGAAAGGGAGCCGTTCTCTAACCCATGGAACGCTGACCACCTCAAAAAATATGACCAGTAAGATTCCAGTTTTTAGTGTCTATTTTTAATTCCAATATAATACATGTATATGTGAGGCAGATGTTGAATAAAAAATGAATCAAGTTCAATAAAAATTTCCAAGTGTTCCCTCATATGTTGTCTATTTGTTTGAATATTTATTTCTTGTATGTATTAACTCATCTTAAGATATAAAAATCCATTTGTGGTGAAGTAGACTTAAGTTTCTCTCGGTGACACGACAGTCTAGATGGGGTTAACCCCGTCCAAGACTATCAATAACATTGACAGAGGTTCATTTATTAAACATCATTAATTGGGTGGAGATTCTATCTTGGCCGGGACGATAGTGCATGGACGAGATGACACTCATCCACACTCACAAAATGACGAGAGAGGACTTATGATACAACACCATAATTTGGTGGATTCAAATTCAAAATCACTTAGTTGTGGTTCATTTATTAAACATCATTAATTTGGTGGAAATTCTCTCGCGGCCGAGACGACAGTGCATGGACGAGACGATATTCATCCATACACTCTCAAAACGATGAGAGAGGACTTATGATACAACACCATAATTTGGTGGATTTAAATTCAAAATCACTTAGTTGAGGTTCATTTATTAAACACCATTAACTGGGTGGAAATTCTCTCTCGGCCAAAACAACAGTGGATGGACGAGAGAGGACTTGTTAATTATGGTTAATGAAAAATTAGAGCAAACATATGTGCATCACACAAGGAGAATGATAAAAACAAAGAGCTTTATTCATGATAATGGGGTTACAGACGTTCAACTACAGAGAAAAATACAAGGCTACGAAGGGCCACCCCATAAAAACAAAAAAATAAACATGACTTAAGCATCAGCACTTGGTTGAGTCATCCCTTCACCAGAAGTAACCTCGGCATCAATGTTGGTGGTCTAAGCATCATCATCGTTTAATCCAGTCTCAACAGCCGTATCATTATTCTTTGTGACCTCAATGGGGTTGGTCTCCATAGGGTCAGCTCGGTTTTCAACGTCGGCCAGAGCAGTGTCGAGACGGGGATCGCTGAAGTCAAGGCCTATGAAATCGTCATGGTGAGGTCTCCAACCTCTGCATGTTTGAGGGCATCCCATCGGATAGCAGTCTTAATGCCCCTCTTAAGATATTTGAAGGTGTAGCCTCCGAATTCATCAAATTCTTTAAAATCGACAATAGCTTGCGCTTTAGCTTCATCTAAAATGGCCTTAATCGCAGCATCAATCTCGACCTACTTATTCTCGGCTATATTCTTCAAGGTATTGGCATGCTCAGTATTAAGAGTGGTATTCTCATCCTCAGACTTCTTCAGAGCCAACTTTGATCTTAAAAGTTCGTCCCCGAGCTCCTTCTCTGTGTTCTCTGCATCTCTACCCTTCTGAATCAAGGCCAACCTCTTGTTGATCCAATCTCCCATATGATGCAGAGACACTGAACTCTGTAAAAGTGTGTGGTGATAAGTTAGTATGAGACAGAATTAATAAAGAGGCTACACTTGATGAGTTTTGAAAATACCTAAACGACAATGTGGATGGCAAATTCTGTCAGTAAGGAGATGTCCAGGGATTGGAGAAAATGTCTATTTCCCTCAGAGACCAGTGAGACGACACCATCTATAGCTTTATTTGCATGGCTGAGAACGCTCTCGTTATCAAGTTTCAATTAAGAAAGATGAGATGCCAAAGTCTCGTCTGTGGAGATTGTAATCACCTGATCATAATGATTCTGCTTATAAGGACAATTGGTAGTTATATCCTCAACTCCACCTTTTCATTTCTTCCTAACTTCGGCTCTGCTGGGGCCACTTACAGTAGATTTTTTAGTTTAGGCAGCAGGGGGATCAACATTTTTGTTGTGTTTGCTGATGAGTTTGCTCAAGTTGGGGGCCACCATATTCCAAAGGTCGTTAGGTATGCCTTCTGGACGTTCTACAAAGAGATAGAAAAAGTCAGTTATAAATAACTATAAAATACGAGAGAATAATTGGTGAGAATAATTACTTACGTAGCTCGGGTAGGGGGTCAACCCCCAGACATGTCTGAGCCAAATAATATTTAAATGCTCAAACCTAACGAGACGACCCTTGTCACCTTGACTACGAAGCTTATTAACCTTCTCAAAGGCCTCAGGGTTCAATCCAGGGTCAAGTTTGGCCAATACAGACGCTTTAGCCCATATAAGAGGAATCATGAGTTCAGAGGTTCCACCAGCTTGGTTTGGACCAAATTCCCAAACCCTAAAAATGAAAAAATATCGGGGCTTCCAATTGTGATTTAAGGTCTGAGTGACCAACAGGACCTTCTTCTCAGACTTCCTGGATATAAGATGATAGTAGACCGACTGAGTCTTAGAAGACGAGGGAGTATAACAAGCCAGGAAAATGTTAACTGGAAGGTCGATTTAGTGGACAACCTTCTAGAGGGAAACAAAGCAGAGAATAACCCTCCAGGAATTTGGAGAAAGATGAGAGGGGGAAAGCCCTGGACAAGCTAAAATGGCACGAACAGTTATATGAATGGGTATTTGGAAGCCGACCTTGAACATCTGCTCATAAATGGAGACCTCACCCTCTCATCCATGGAAAGCTCTTTCATCCTTAGTGGGTTTTCTCATAAAAATGGAGGGAGCAATGCCATAGAGATGTCTCCAAACCAGAAGGTCAACCTCAGAGATAGTACTCTCATATATTCCTTAGCAATAGACGTATCAAGTTCACTCTCCTCACCACTATCTTCTGGTGCCTCAGCCTGAGGAATAGTTGGGTCACCACCAGGGAATCTCTGGGTGAATTAGGCCCTAGTTGCAGCCGAGAGAAGAGTTGCATCAATAGGAGGAGGAATTTTTGCATTAGGCTCAAGTATTTGGAAAGAGTCGAATTGATTAGATGTCTCGGTACTCTAAGAGGATGAAACACGATAAGAAGCCTCGTCCACCTCTGACCCTTCAGCTTGGGATACAAAATGGTCCATGGCTTCCTCAAATGAATCCATACTCTCGGCCGACTAAGAGGTTGACATAGGGTTGTATGACTCAAAGGATGACTCAGACATTGGATCAGTGGGTTCAGTAACTTTGAGGTATATGAAAACTAGCAAAAGTGGATAAATAGGATGTAATACCCCGTATTTTTATGCTATATTAATTTGGGGATTTATTAAATTTAATATGAGTAAATTATTTAATAAAAAAATCCGGAAATTAATTATGTTATAATTATTAACGTGACGTGAGTTAGTAATTATATAAAATTGTTGAATATTACTTATGAGCATAGTAATATATGATATTGGTTATACTAAATGTCACGAGTGAATAAATGACAATTTTGGGAATTTTAGTCGGGACGCGCTCGTGTAGCGTCGGGACTAATTATTAATATATAAAAATGAATATTTTATAAGTTGTTCGTATGGTCGTTTTGAGTGCACCAACGCGTCCGAAAGGGTCGAGATAGTCAGAAAAGTGTACCCGAGAGTTTAGTTTGGGTCCCGGGGTGTTTTTAGGCCTAATTAATGACCCGGGAGGGCATTTTAGTAATTTTACAAAATAGGGTAATTAAACCCACGAATTTTAGCATCCTTTATCAGCTGGTTAGGTTAGCCTTTTAGGGTTAGAACCTGCAAAATCTTAGAACGGCCATTAGAGAAGAGAGGAGAGACCTTTCAAGGAGGTTCAAGGGCCAAAACACCACCGTTTGCACCACCGTCACCACCAACGCGTAGATTGCGAGGAGGAGAACGCAACCACACCAATATCAGCAGGAAACCAGACCTCTAAAATCCCAGGCAAGTGTTTAACTTGCGTATTTTCGTTGGTGCAATACCCATATTAGTTTAGGAATGATTAGGAGAGTAATCTATGGAAGAAAACCCCAATTTTTGATAGGAAATTGCATGTAGAAAACATTAAAACCATATTCTGGAAATCTTATGTGATGTAGATGATTAAACCACGAATTTTGATGATTATGTTAGAAGGAATTTCTGGAGAATACTGATTAGAACATAAGTTAAGAGAACTTTAGGGTTCTTGATAATTAGATGAGATTTTGGGTTGTTTAACCATGTTTAATGATGGATTTATGCATGCTTAACGTTAAAAACATCTGGAAATATGTTATTATGATTGTAGTAGAAGCTTTGGGACGATTAGTATTGGAAAATATGGATTTGGGTGAAGAATTTTGGTAAAACCCGTAACTGCGCTTCTGCAGGATTTCGCAGACCTGCTTGATCGATCGATCGACCCTAGAGTGTCGATCGATCGAAGGTTCGATCGATCGAGCCCCAGTCGTCGATCGATCGACCCTTCCTGGCAGCCTCTTATTTTCCCTTGTTTAATTAGTGAATTAATTTATCGTGGAATAATTTTTGGGGATTATGAATAAAGTGTTTTGGGATATAGGAGAGACCAGTAGGACATATGATTAAGTGTTGAGAACTTTATTATGAGATAATAATTGTGTTTTAGGGTTAATTAATTAAGGAATGACGAACTACGTATTTCAAGTGAGGGATTACGTCAAATACATACGATAGTGATTAGACGTCTACCTACTGAATTTGCTACTTGGATGGATAGAACCCATGAGTGTCCCATAACTAGTGAGAAAACCCTTCGAGTTAAGGTTAGGGACGAAACCTTGTACGTAATTCTAATAAGGGGAAATTTAGGATAAATGTTGTAATTATGGGTAATGAGAGTAACCTATATTAAAATGATGAAATTGGTATAATTATATGATTGTGTGTACATATGTTATATGCATGTGAAAATCGTACCCACGCTACTTACTATCCCTGAGGTTACCGCGCTGGGACGGTCTTATCCTGTGTTGCCTTATGGGGGATATTGATTCGTACCCTAGAAGATAGATATCCTTGGTACAGGCTATCGGAGTGATAGTTCAGACGGTCCTAAGAGATGCTGGTATGTGCTTTCCTCTTAGAGACTTGGAATCTATGCTTCGCCTCACTTGTTTGTGTATGTGTTAATACGATTCGAGAGTGATTCCAAATTCGTATTCCCCTTGATATGAGTGGTATGGGGTTTGGATAGTGGAGGTATGCACGCACCATAGTTTTAGTTGGGGTGCTGTTATATATATATATATTATACGAGTAGTTAATATATATACGAGATTATGAAATTTAAACTGCCTACTGTGATTTGTTAAGTAGGACATTGTTGATGACTCCTAAAATAAATAATTGTTTTGTGAGTATAATATGTCACCGGGTAACTTTATAAATTGATGAAGCTAAAACGAGAGTGGTGCTACAATTTGAAAATAACCCTTTTTAAACAATGACATTGTTCGGTTTTGAAAACTTCTGAGTAAGTTAAGTTAAACTAAATGATTTGGGAAGGTTAGTATAACATATATGTTAAGATAAACCATCTGGGAAGGTTAGTACGATAGGCGTGCACATTAGAAGAGAGGTGAGAATTTCTCAAGAGAGTGTCGAACTAATATGTTGTTGCATTGGCCTGTATCAATTTAAATAATTGCTAAACTAATTTTAAATCATACACACTTTCGGGCTCTGACCCGTTTTCTCTCTCCCTCCCCCTCTTTTGTATATATATATGTATTTCAGGTGCCCAGCCACAGGGGCGTCTTGCTTAGGGTCCCTTGGAAGGAACACGCTGCAGCTTAGGTGGGAGTTGCAGGTCCCTTGATTAGACGACTTCTTTCATTCAGATCCACTCTTAGCATTTTCATTCAGATGGGCATGTGTAGCCCTTTCCATTACCTCTTTATTTTGGGACATTGTTATTTCAGTTTTTTTTTTCTAGTTCGTTGTTATGGGATTTTGTCCAGGATGGATGTATTACTTTATTTATCGCATGTTGACATTCGTTGATGAATGTGTTATATATTGGATTCTTTTGTTCCAGTTTATTGTGGTGTGAATCTTATTCATTGAACTTTGTTAATAGATTAAATAAATCTTTTCTTTAAATAAAATTTGGAAGTTATGTTTAAAAAAAATGGTTTTGACACTTCGCTTAATTATTTAGGGTGTTAAATTGGAAAGTTTATTTTTACGACAGTGATGCTAAGAATGAACCATACTGTTCACCTTGATTTAATTTAATAAAGGAGTGATCGCCCGGTATTTAATTAGGCGGGGTGTCACATAGGAGAGGTTGGTAAGGCCTCGACTTTGCAACTCTCGGCTTCCTCGGCCTCTACCCTCCTAATTTGATCAAAACACTTCTCTTTAAGACTTGGAAATTCCTCAAGCAGCATATTAAGCATTATAACATTAAGGGACAAGACTCAACTTTGGTAAAAATTAAAGAAAGAGCAAATAGACTGAAACTTTGACTCCAGTTGACCCAAGATCAAACATTGGAAATTGAAAAGATTTCACCAAGAACACCAAGAACACAACTTTGCAACTGACCAGAGAAGATGACTGGAGGTGGCCTAAAAAATCCAACAATGATAGGTAAACCCCTAAAAACTCTCTAATCAAATCCCAACCACTGTTGGCTAACTTAAATTGGCCCCACGAGTGCAGGAGCTAGGACCTAATACGCTAAACACACTCGCTTAAAAATCAATAACCCTCACTGAAAAAAGTAATTAACTGAATCTACTTAGAATAGTGAAAAGAACCATAATAAAGGTAGAAGGGGGTTACCTGAGAGTGGAGGCAACCATAAATAACCTAAAGACGATTGGAAGTCGCTTGAAAAATGGAAGAAGAAGGTGGCAGAAGGAAGTTTTGGAAACTATAGAGAGAGAAATAGCGGGAGTTTTTGGGTAAAAAAGAAAGAGATAATGTTTTTGGGTTTAAATATCAGGAAATGAGTACACACGTTTCCCCAATCTACATCATCATTTATAGCACGAGACCCAAAGTGCTCAGTCGTCGAATCAGTCTAGGGACATATGCTACCTAACCAGAATAATAACATGTGTTACTCCCTTATCCATCAAGTTGCATCCAATCAACACGTCGGAGATGTCTTATCAAATTCCTCATCAACTAGTACCCCTCATCCTCTTACTCACGCAGAATACTAAGGGCTAGGGGTGATTGATATGACTAATTGTGACCTCGTCTTAGGACGAGGGACATAAGTTCTCATAATCGAGTTCTCAAGGTAACTCACCAAGGTCATTTCTAAGACTCCTCTAGACTAGCGTCAACCTCGTCATCCATAATCTCATACATCTAATAAGCCGAGACCTGAGGAGAGTATTTCATCAACAACGTCATCTCTCTTCCTCTTCACCAGCTGACACCAGGGAATGACCTGTATAACCTGCCTCGGCCTGATGCCATCGATCGAGGCCACACTTGTCACTTATCAACATAAGGTCGTGCACTACATTAGCTACCTCATACTCGGCCAGTCCAAGACCTCTGCAGATGACATCTACAGTACGAGCAGTAGAAGGTTCAAAGGTGGCGTGTCCCATGTGAACAATTATGCTACAACCAGATTATCCCCTCACGTGAGGGAATATTTCATCATCATTAGTTAGATGTGCTATGGATAGTTGTCATCATCCTATTGGGAGACTTCATCATCACATGCCTACTCCATGCTTAGGGGTTCATTACACCCCCTAAGCACAATAAATACTTATCTTCTACCTCATGTAAAGGGATTGATTATGAGAAACCCTACTAAAACTCTGTCAAACTGACTGTAAGAGAGAGAAAGCTTGAGTGCATGTATCCATGGCCATTAGAGCACAAATTTAGTGGATTTCACACACTCACACAATGGAAATAGGCCCTCCAAATGTTGAACCACTTATATTTTTCGTCTTCTTCCTCTTTGTCTAATCTCTTCTTACTGTTATATTACTTATTTTCTGCCATTATTGTATCTGTATGAGCTCATTTATCACTTTGATTTGGTGATACAAATTCTAGTATCATCAACCTGTTTTTATAAAAATAATATGTTGATGGGGAAAACATTTTATAATTTGGGTGAGCGCCCTAAAGTTAAAATAATTAACTGTGAATACCAATATATAATGATGCAGTCAATTTGCAATACATGTCGTCCATCGGCTCTCACATGCAATGAGTATCTGACCTCTCACCTAAATTCATTACTATGCACATGTCCTAACTCAATGCCTAACTATACTAGAAGTATCCATATCTAGACAATTAAGTACTACCACGCAATGAACAACTACAATGGAACATTACCAATAAGCTACATATGATTTCACTCCATGATCCACACATATATTTTTATTACTTATTCTTAGCCTAATACACGTAATGCCAAGACTGTTTAAATATCATTTAATTAAGCCAATTATTATCCAACTTCCATAAGGGATAGGCCATAACAACATACCCTGTACAAAGTAAGGTAACTAGCCACACATGTAAAAATACAACTCAAATACCTACCCTCGCAATGTCACTCATAAGGGACCTACAAGTAAATCATATAAAGTACCTAACATGCCATAGGTTCATTATTAAAGTCTATTGATAAGTCTGGATGAGTTCCTCATCTAAGTGTAGTAATACATTTCCAACCCAAGCCCAAACATGTGATTTCGGTCTCTATGCTAACATAACAATATCAAGCAAAACTAGTTCATATATAATCGAGAGGAAAATATCTACACATATGATCTCAGTCCCAAAGACTAACCTCACAATACTACCCCGGAGAATTACAATCGCATCATATTATGTATTTTACATAGTATTGTGTCCATTAACATTTGCCTACATCATTAGACTTTATGATTTCATGCTTAATCAATTCATATAATTATATATACCTTTTTATACATTCGGCACACGAAGACATCTACCTTCGGTGTCCAGCTTGTGCCTTATCGGTAAGTCCGGAGGAGTCCCTGACCAAACGGATGCAAATAAAACACATATAAATGGGGCAATCACTACACAGTATAACATCTCACGCCAATAACCCCAGCTATGAGAATCGATCCGACCATCCCACTTCCTTCATCACGAAGCGGTGTCCCTGAGTATATGACTTAAAATAACAAACTGCACTACGTCTATTATATCTCAGCCTACGTGTGGTACGTGGTCTGACGATGTACGCAACCCCTTACCGATAGGCTTTCCACGAACACGAGTATGACCACACAACTAATACATACATACATATGGAAAACAATATGTATAGGTAATTATCTTCATAACTATCGTAACTTGATTTCATAATTCTTAGAATATAATTCCTTGTCTAGTATAATAACACTGTTGTTAATTATTAAATTCACCATTTATTAAAGAACACCATAAAACCATTTTTAATTAAATATCCCTTCACTTGCACAACCTCCCATATACTCTCTTGGACTGGTAAAAATATCCCGAACATTTATACTATCTAACCTTGAGCCAAGTCCCATGAGATGAATCGATTCTCACATAGACCGAATGGATTTTCTCCAATCCAAATCGATTCTTGTTAGGATCCAAATAGATTCACTTCTGGCAGTGAGGCAAGATTTACTAATTTTTAATACAGGTTTCTACCCAAAATTCCATAATCAATTTTCCTAATCTCTATTAACTACTTCTAATCTTTGTAAACCTCAATTTCATTAACTATGAATTCATATTAACTAAGGAAATACATCCACAAGATTTCATAATCATTCTAAACATAATCCTACCTAGAATAACTTCCATCATATAGAAGGGTAATTGTACTGGGGTCTATGAAGAACTTGATCAGGTGAGGTGTGACCCACTCTAACGAATGTTGTCTTCAAGGTCTCAAGAGAATCTAGAGAAGAAAACCATCTATTTTTGGTAACAATAGATCTCCTAAAAATGCAATCTGAGAAGACAAATGATTATCTACTACTTTTCAACTAAGATAATAACAAAGAAATAGGATCACTTGGAAGTGATGGCTATAAGGAGTGAATAGACAAGCACTTCCGACACAAAGGAGAGAGAAGGGGAGAGAATACTTTATCTTAGGATTTTGGCAGAGTAACAGTGCTAACTTGTGCTCTTCTGTTGTGTTTGACCTTACCCAAGGATCCTATTTATAGGTTAAAAACTAGGGTTGATATGGCATATGGGAGCTAAAATGAGAAATCCTTTGAGACAACATACAAAATGTACTTTTTATCTCTATTAATTGTTTGTCTCATATTCCCTCTAATAAGCAGTGTACCAAAGCTAAAAAGTAAATATGTCGTGCGTAGTGCTAAAAAGTATGAATTGATAAATATCTTTTTAAACGGTAACTTAGTGAACAAACTTTGAGAATTTATGAGTAGCCCTGGGAGCCACTCGCCAAAAAGTTAATTTAAAACACTTTGTCAGCAACAACTTGTCTACCCACTCACTTGACTAAGTGTGGATTGTGTGAGTGCTTGAGTGATCTCTTGGCTTTCTCCTATTAGTATCATCTCTTTCCTTAAGTACTGAAGTTATTACGCTTTAGCCTGCCCAATAAACCTTCTCTCTCAGCCACCAAACCAAAACTCCCTAGAGATCCTAACTGGCTTTCTCGAGCCCTGCTTGCCCAGTCAAGGCTACATGTGCAATAAAATAATGATGTTAGTAATTAGTTATCATATGAGATATTTAATAATCGATTGTGAGCATCCCCTCAATATTTCGGGTATGCTCACACATTTTCTTTATTTTATTTGGGTTGCTCGTTGAGCATCCCCTCGATATCCTTGAGATATATCAATTGTCTTTCTCTTAATCTTGGGTATGTTTATCAGGGTATCCCCTCACCAAATGCTTCATATTGGTTTGACCACATTTTGGACCACTCACTATGGCACCTTCTCGCCCATGTTTATCTTGGCTTTCTTTAGTCTTTAGGACCTGTTGGCTGTAGGACTTCTCTCTAATCCTTTATCTTGGCATCATTTAATCTTTTTGGTTTGCTCGTTGTAGACCCTCTCGTAAATCCTTTATCTTGGAATCTTTTAAGTACTTGGGCCTGCTCATTATAGACCCTCTCGCCAGTTGTCAGTTTTAGCTTATTTGACGAAAGGACAATTTAGGCTTGCTTATGTGGCAACCCCCTTGCCTATTCCTGCTCCCACTCATTTGTGAACCCCCTCTCATCCCATTAGGTTTTCTTATCGGCAGTTGAATAACTTCCTCTCTATATTAGTCCCTCGTGTAAAAGTGTTTGCATTGGTTAGACCAAATAGTCTTCCAAGAAATAATCATTATTATTTTCTTAGAATTTGAAGTGTTTTTTCAGTCACATCATTAATCGGTTTGGCATTAAATGCCCCTCTCAATTCAGCCTGCATTTAGTGTGACGAGGAGAAACATATCTGCTTGGGAACACATATCCCATTATTTGGGTAATCATTTTATTCCTTTCGAGCCATCAGACGTGCGACCCCTCCTAGGTATATATACCTATTCAAAAAAATGACCCTGACCTTAGTCATTTGCACCCTTTCACTTTTAGAGTTTTAGAGAGAGAAAATCTCCGTCCTTTAAAATACCCTTTCTTTCATAGCTATTTTATCCAAACCTTCCACTATCTCAATGGATTATTCTTCCATGATTTTTTCTACTACAATTTCCACTGCCACCGACGATATTCTCATGGGTTCATTACCCATCTAAGTCACTTTTTCCACCATTCTTGACACAGGTGCCACCACCGTGGCAACTTCCCCTGCTATTTTATGGGTTTGTTGGTGCTGGCTCTTTTGACACCGCTGTTCTTTGTAAGGTACAAAGGGAGTATTTAAAAAATTATTCAAAAAGGAATTCAGTCTTTATAGCCTTACCCCTACTTAGGAGAAAAAGATACATTTATGCCACGACTTGAGAGGTTTGAGGATGAATTTGTGGCCAAGGTAAACGAGTGACCTCTTTTGGGCTTTGTTGAGTCTATTGATACTTCTATCATCTTGCTATATAGCATCTTGCGCATTTGAGTAGATAGAAGTGATTTTCTTTACTCTAACATTAACATTGATGTCTGTGGAGATACCCCTAGGGAGTGGAACCTCTGGGTGGACTATGTTTTAGCTGAGCTTACCCACAAGGCTATTGCTGAGCGACTTGGCCTGACGAGGACCCTTGATAGTTTAAAAACTTGTAATATTGAAAATCATTACAACACTTTTAATCATGTGTTCTCTCGCTGGAGTGTTGATTTCCATACTTTCATCACTAGTTAGGGTGAATTTTTCATCACCCTTGAGGATATTTACGAGTTAACTGGACTTCCACTTTTGGGCAATCATGTTTTCACTGATGGTTATGAGGTTGATATTAAGAGGGAGATGTGTAAGGATCTCCATCAGGCATTATTTGAATGTCCTCATTATGTCACAATTAATCAAATGGGGGCCACTAAGAACTCGTTTGCTAAGTGGCAGAGGTATTGATTTAGGGACTTTAAGCAAACCTCATAGGATGGAATTTTGAGAAGGGCACATAAATGTCAGGATGGCCTGATGATCAACTCTCCCTCTCATTTGGAAACTTTCTTTATTACCTTCCTAAGAAAATTGCTCTTCCAAGTAAGGCTAAATGACTCCCCTCGTGAGTTATTATTGTGTATCACAGTTAAACTTGCTCGAGGGAGGGATGTGCCGTTTGAAACACTCATGTTAGGTTCCATGTATACTTGGTTGGATCGTGCTCACATATATATGGAATGATCTCATGGACGCTATAATGTAACCAATTTTGTAAACTCTTTCATTCTGATGGGGTTTTTATTCGAGAAGTTTCCCAATTTTTCACCAGAGCCTCACTCATTGGACAATAATGTCGCATAAATATCTAGGTGGCATAAGAATTACCCCAACTAGACCTTTGGTTATTTTATTGATAACATTAATGAATTCTCATTTTACCCCTACTCTAAACGAGTGGGTGGCATTTTTTCACGGGGCTTCTACTGGCACCTTCTATCGTCTTGCAAATTTGGAGTCAGTACCTAATTGACTTCATAATTTTGTTATGGCCATGGTCTTGCCTTGCGTGCTTCCATTACTGAATGAACTTGTCCAATGGGTTGAGTTTTATCACTCTGATCGAGTGAGGAGGCAGTTTGAAAAATATAAAGGAGTTCACACCCCCACTTATCCTTCAAGCCACTCGCCCACAGAGCTATACTTGTAGGCATATGCTAATTTTACCTGAGAGGTAATTCTCTAAAGAACTAATAACTTTGGTGGTTTCTTTATTCCTGCTCGTGACTACCGTCCCCATTTAGCCACTCGGGGTTTACGTTGTGGCAACGCCAGATCATACTGATAAAAAATTTCATTAAGGATTCACCCTACGAAACCATTTCTACCAATATTCCCAATAATTATAAATACTTGGGTAAAAGAACCCAAACGAATCTTTTATTATGTATTACTGTGGCTAAGACTCTCCTCAAGCAAGCCACCCATGTTTTGGTGAAACCTTTGCACGAGGAGTCCATTTATGCAAAACATCCGGAGCCTTAAGTGGTCAAAGGAAAGGGAAAAAGGAAGGATAAGCCTAAAAACCCCTCAAAAAGGAAACATCCAGACATAAATGTGTCAAACTTTGTTCTAGGCCAAGTGGAGACAACTGTTCCTCCTCCTTCACCTGTGAGGACTCGAGTAAGTAGACAAAAGAAGAAGAAAGTGGTTGAGCCCACTGCTCCCTCAACTGTACCAAATCGAGAGTCAAACATATAAAATCTTAGGATTGAAGAGACCTTTCAGATGGTGCACGATCAGGGCTATGAGGCCTTGGGCATTCCTCATCATGAGTCCATCTCATCCACCCCTCTCACAGAAGGTACTCTAGTTACTTCTTTTTTACTTAGTGAAACTGCCAGTCATGGGGTTACAAATACTTGTTCTTCATCTTGCATTTTTGAAGAGGAACTTATTGATTATGGAAGCACTTCTTCCTATGATGACAACTGTTCTTCTTCAAATGTCATTGGTATTATTGACTCCCACCAAGGTCACACGCCTGCCGCTTATGCTTTGTTGTCGTCTTTGAGAGGATCTGATGGAGAGCATGATGATGCTATGATTTACTCCCTTCCACCACCAATCCCTCTACTGGGCAGTTTCCTTATGGACATACCCCTTGTCCAAACACTGTAAGTTCATTTCTATTGTCTTTCCTTTATTTTTTTTTGTTTAACTCTTGGAACATATATTTTTCTAACTAACTGTTTCTCTTGGCTTTATCTTGAATAGGAATTTACATTGGGGATGTGTGTCCCTCTCAGAGGTGAGGTCCACCCCCATGTCTTCTCCCCCTATTCCTATGCTTTTCTCTTATTTGGGCCTTGCTAGATAAGTTTGTCGACCAACTCTAGGATTTAAATTTTCCTCACTTTTCAATATTTTTTTCTAACATTTTTCATCTTTTTTTTACTTTGTAGCTCTCCATTCTATTTCTCACTACTACAAGGGGCTCATCTGTGTCCTTTCATTCTGTGAAGGTATTGATCAATCTTTTTCAATTTTTTTTTAAGTCTTATCACATATTAGCTTTGGAATTATTCTAATGAACTCATTTCTGTATGTTTTCCCCCTTTGATAGGTGACTGTATCCCCCAGTCCTTCTACTAGGCCTCATACCTCCTCTCTAGTGGACAGTTCTTTAACTGGGTTTTTTACTATTATACCTTCAGTGGTATTTCTTTAACACTTATCCCTTTAGTTATATTTTAGATCTTTCTTATGACTGAAACCATTTTATCTTTGTTGTGTCCAGACTTTATTTTACTAGGTGCCTTTTTTAGTAACCTTTCTACTAGTGAGGGAATATTTTTGCCCACCGGGGTTGTTATTCCTGGTTTGTCTCCCTTCGGGAGGATATGTGTCCCAAGGGTTTGCATCCCAATTGATAACAAGGACTGAATCTAGACTCTTCCTACTCATCCCATCTCTAATTTGGCTTCGAGTGGGATTGTCTAATAGGTCCATCTTACATAGCGTTTTCCATTTCTCCTCCTTGTAACTTTTTAATTTCTAACAAGCTTGCATGTTGAAAAGCTAGCACGAGTATCCTTCCGAGCTTTGTGATTGATTTGAGACCTTATCCCCCTCCAAGGGTTCATGTACTTAGATTTTCTTATTTCCAGTTTTCAATAGCTGGTTGTTCTATACTTTACTTAAGTTATGACTTATTTCTTATCTTTGTTTTAGGCCATCACTACTTTATCCGTCACCTCCACATCTGGTGTTCAAATGAGCAGTTCACATGCCACTCCTCTTAAGGTTTTTATTCCCTTCTTTTGAGTTCTCTTTTCCATTGTTAAGAAGGAAAAATTTCCTTATTTTCTATCACTTTAGGTCACCACTATCTATTTTCCTTCTAGGTGACCCCTTCACATGTTTACACTGTTATGGACTCTGTTATGTGCGTTCCTTCAAGCAACCCCTCATGTATTCATAATGCTATACTCGGTTCACTTTTCTTACTTTCTTTACTATGTAAGGCATGATGGCGTCCTACTCTTTATTCTTTTATTTTCACGCCAGTGGTGTTTAAGTACCTTTGCCTATGGGAATACTATGAGCACCATTGAGGATGATCCTCAGGTGCTTATTTTAACATACTTTATTTCTAACTTTCTTTTTCTATGCATGTTCTCACTAACACCTTCCGGTTTCTTTATTCTCAAGTTAGTGCTGCGAGTGTTCCCATGACTGTGGAACAGTTTGGGGATATTACTATGAGTGAGGTATTATACTATTATACCTTATTCATTCTTTACTGTTTCACCATTTTTTATCCTTTCTTTTACTGTGTAAGTTCTCACCATCATTCCCATGTTTCTTTGTTCTTGGGATAGTGAGGCAAGCATTCCCATGTTTGTGGAACAAGCTGTGAGTGCCGTAACGAGCACTCCTCAGGTATTATACTGTCATAACTAATCTACTTTTTTCTTAATATCTTTTTTAGAACCCTACTTTTGATGAGCCAGTGCTCTAGTAACATTATCTTGCCTTTTATTTGTTAGGTCGACTCAGTGGGTCAAAGAGGACTTTTTAGGCTAGTTTGTAGCATGCTCACTCCTTTGGGCTTGGGGATAATATCTTTCCCCATATTACTATTTCTTTTCCTTTCCACCTTCCTTAGGTTGAGTTTGTTTTAACTTAGATTTTACTTTAACTTACTCTATTTTGTTTACATCTTTGTTTTCAGGAGCATGCAGGTGATCCTAGAAAGGTAGCTAGTGATAATGAGACCAACTTTGAGGGTACCTAGTCTGATGATGCCAGTGAGGATTTTGGTGAGGGTATCTAACTACTTCTCTCTAAGCCTAGATCTCTGAACATGGGGTATGGTAGCATTAAAGTTGAGGCTCATGCAGTTTTCATGAGGGATTTATGGCTTACGGATTACCCTCAAAGAATTAGGGATTTTCAATGGGAATTCTTGTGTTTGATACTCGAGAACCATCCTGAGGCTTTCACTCAGTAGATCACCCTCAACATTGATAGCCTTATCATTCTCAATTTGAAGGCTCACACCAACCACCTCCATAAGTATTTGTCCACTGCACCTGCTAACTTCACTTGTTCAGACACTCGCCTTTACTTAGCAACTATCCCTGACCTAGAGGGTTGTTACCATTTCAATCTAGACTAGCTCGATACTTCTGTTAGACATATAGATAGGCTAGGAATGAGCGATTTCATAATGAAGCCACTCGACTTCACAATCAGATCTAGATGCTGGAGGCTAAGATAGCCAAGGTCACGGCTAGTGACTCTGAGGATGTTTCTCTCCTCATTAGGCTAGAGGAGGAGTTTGTTCAGAAGGTTGGCCCCTTATTTATTTATTTTAGGAATTGATTAAACCTCCTCTTCCTTTTATTTAGTTGATGTATTATAAAGAGGCTTCTTTATTTATTTTGTTTATTTCTTGTAATTGTGTAAACAACCCCATTTTAAGGAGTCTTTATTATTAATGAGAACAAATATTTTTTGCTTTCACTTGTCTATCTTCATCTCTTATTTTCATTATTTCTATTTAGACTTTTGTCTAGTTGGCGTGAAATTCTCCTTTTCTCTATGGGAGTACTTGTGGCCGTCCCGATTTGCCTTCCTCTCTCCTTCCAAAGGTAGGGGAAAGGGGGGGGGGGGGGGGGGGGGGGGGTGAAAAAGGTCTCACATCCTCTCTGATTTTAGGAACGTTTTAGCCGCCATCGATGTGGGGTGAATGTAAAGAGATGGAGTCGCCAGCCTATTTTGCACAAAATAGGTAAAAGAACATGTTTCCGCTTTGAGAGAGCAGCATCAAAGACAAAATATATGTTGGTTCAAAGGTTTAGGGGATAAGTTACGTAATGGGAAGGTATTAGGCACCCATCCCGCCCTTTCAGTATCTCATGGGCTTGTGTTATTATTTTCCTTTATTTTTTCGTGAGATGTGTGTGCGTGTATATATAATGGAGATCGGAATCGCCCAACTCATACCATGGAAGAGATAGAGTGAGGTCACTTATAGTAATGTTCCCAATAATAATATTAAAAATTCGATTTATGCATTTATCGATATATTGGTCGTTATAATGAAACAATAATAAATGTTGGATAAAACGCTAACAATGATCACAAATATGACATGTAATAAATTAATGTAGATATGGGGAATTTGGTAAAATTGAAAATTTAGAAAATTGGAAACTTAGAAAATTATAAAGTTGGACTCGAGTTTCGAGTTTTACCTGAAATGCCTACATACCCTATAAAGGCATCAAAGTCCACGTAGTTCGTATGTGGCATGAGGGTGGGGTTTATCCCGTGGATTGGAGTGGGATTTAATTATATATGTGTGTAGAAAATGGGTTTTAGTTTAAAAAAAGTGTGATGAATAATCCCGTTGCAATTTATAGGTGTAACCCTCTTTTTTTTTTTATAGAAAATAAAGTATGTGCAATATAAATAATAAAAGGTGAGATGTTAATGTCTATGAACTAAAGTAAGAGTTGAATCGTGAATTTATATAATTAATGCGAAAATAAGATATTTAAAGAGAGAGGGAAGGATTTGGTTCTTCTTTGAAGAATTGTAACTTGATTTTGATCTTGGGTGAACTACCTTGAATGTTGAGATGAATGTTGGATGAGAGAGAATGAGATTTTGCAAAAATGGGTATGAGAAGAATAGGAATGTAAGATTGAATGGAATTTCACAAAAGTAAACTTCACTGATTGCAACAGAATGTTGTTAAGATCACTGATGCTGATGGATCTGAGGTGTGTCTTGGATGTGAGGTCATGACCTCTATTTATAGGGTCAGGGGTGGCGCTGATTAGTATGGTCCCAACCGTACCAATCGGAAGGTAACCCTAGACACATTACCGATTGGTAAGGAAATGGACCTGCCAATCGGTAGTCACACGCAGTTTTTTTTGAAAAAATGATCTTCGAATGAAGTATGTTCATCGAAATCGCGCGTGGGGCATACCATTAGAAAGTTAATTCAGAGAACTTTCAGAGTCCTTTAGACAGCTCTTGGGTCCAGGGGTTGGCTTTGGGTCAAATGTGGCTCGAAAGCACATGTCAGTCCTTTAGACGGGAGATCATCGAACAAAAATGGATCGTTCATCCAAACGGTAAGTCAGAATCGCGCTTGGGCAGACTTTTGGAAAGTTTATGCGAGGTACTTTGAAATTCCAAATCGCCCGGTACCCACTCGGAGTAAAATGGATCGTTCATTGATACCGTAAGGCTGATCCGTGCACAGGGTGGACTGTTAGAAAGGGTATTCATTGCCCTTCGAAGGCTCATTCAGTCTATTTCGAGATGAAGAGTTGACCTTGGTCAAACGGAGCCCGGGAGATCCCGGCGGCCTCCAAATTAGGTTTTAGGGAAAAATAGATCGTTCATCCGAACGGTTATGTCATTTCACGCACAGGGTGGACCGTTGGAAAAGGGTTTAAGTTACCTTCGAGGATTCAAAGAGCTTTCGCTCTGACGATGAAGTTGATTGGGGTTAAATCGGAGCCTGGGAGCACCCGGGAGCCTCCAGATCAATTTTCAGTAGTAAAATGGTCCGTTCGTCCAAACCGTTATTGATAACTTCGCTTTTGGTGTGGATGTCGTTTTTAAGCCAAGTTAATCAAAACCTTTATCACCTACACAAAAATATAACAAACTAGAATAGAGGTAAGTAAGGATGTCAATCCATATCAAGGAGGTAAAGCAAGGGGAAAATAATTGTAATTCACTTTTATTTTCTTTTTGGGCTTTTTTTTATTTTTCTACTTTTTTTATGCCTTTTTTTAATATTAAAAGAATTTTTAGGAGTGATTGGTGAAATAACACTAAATAAATCAAATATGTAAAGAACAAACTAAAAATATGAACAAAGTCTAACACTAAAATAAGAGACAAAGTGAGGTAAATAAATGTGAGAGCAATTAAGGAGTGGGACTACACCACAAATTCTAGTTATTCTAATTAATTAATTTAATTATTTGAATTCTCCCGAATTAATATCAAAATTACAAATCAACTCTCGTTGCCATTGTAATTTTAATAATAATCTTTTAAAAAATTAAGTTTAACTCCCCCACGACTCTAGAAAATAGATCTACACTCCTTTTAATTAATCACCTGCTAGGATCGATCAATTAAAATTTGTATAAATCATAGAAAATCAAATTAGAGTTGAAATTTAAGGAATAATACCACACTTAAGAAACCCATATCTCTAGTTCGAATCTAAAATGGGTATTATAACTAGAATTTTAATTTTCTCTCGAAAATCATTTACCCTTTCTCGAGGTCTAAATTTAAGGGTAAGGGATCAAAATTAACATTCAAAGGGAATTTTCAATTAATCAAACTAATTAAATAAAAACAACATCAAATAATGGTTCACCCCACCCCTTGAAAGGGGATTTAGCCTAACATCATATTAAACATGATAATCAAATAAACTAGGCAATTAAAATAAAAGTAGAGAAGAGAACAATCAAACCAAATCTCTTTGAGTGAAATTGAACTCCAATCCTTGAATTTGAAGCATACACCACTTTAATTGAGCATCCAATTGATTTGCAATATAATACCCACTCAATTAAATCTCTCACAAAAATTATCCTCACAAATATCTAATAAAAATAAAACTATTTACAAAATAATTATACCTAATTTATTTTTTACTCTAAAAAAAAAACTAAAATGGTGTTTCTCTCATTAAAATTTTCTCTCTAAAATAACTCTTGATGGTCTTAAAATGACCTTGAGTTCTTCATTTATAGTGAGGCACATGGAGCTAGGGCAATTTTGGGAATTATCTTGGGCATGTATGTGGTTTGGGTGTGTCATGTGAGAAGGAATAAAAATCAGATTGTTCATGAGGTTATTTTTGGAAAAAGGGATAGGTGGTTAGTTGGGGGTAATTTAGGAATAGGGTAAAACGGGTTTCAAAACATATAGGTCTTTTATTTTATGTGGCTTTTGATTTGAAATTGGCTTTGGCTAAAAGCAGGTAAGAAAAATACGATTAAGGGAAATGGGTTTTTGATGGTTAGTTGAGATCGTGGGTTGAAGCAGGTAGTTGGGGTGGATTGGGTCGCGACTCCGGTCGGCCGGGTAATAGGATCAGAGGTAAGTGGTATGGGGTTGGATGGGGTTTAGTTTGGCAGTAGCATGGCAGTCCGATTTTGAATAGGGTCGGGGTTGTTGAGGTCTGGATGAAAATCGGGTTTTGGTCACAAGTCAAGATTGGGTCGGCGTCATGGGGCAGGAGGGTCGCCAACGATGGTGTTTGGGTTTGGTGGGGACTTTTGAGGTGTTACGTTGGTGGTGTAAGGGTAGGAGGTATTGGTTAATGGGTATTTAATGGAAGGTATAAAGGGGTGATAAGGTGTGGTGGTTGTTAATGGAGGATTTGAGGAGAGAGAGAGGGTATGTGTTGGAAGGTTGAAGATGGGTTGGGTGGGGTTAGTGTGTAGGTGAGTGTATTGGAATTGGTGTGTGTTAGGGTGTATGGTATTTGAGTGTGAGTGAGTTGTAGGATAAGTTAGTGTGTGTGTATTTAATTTGGACCCTAAAAATAAATCACACTAAAAAATAAAACTAATAAAACTAAAAATCTAAAAATAAAATCCTACTCTAAAAATAAATTAAAGACTCAAATAAAATAATGAAAAATAAAAATAAAAATCTATTAAAACTAAAACAAAATTTCTAAAAAAATGTAAAATCTAATAAAACTAAAAATAAACGAATTCCTAAAAAAACTAATCCTAACTAAAATTAAAATTAAAAACTAATAAAAATCAAAATCAAAATGAAGAAATAGAAAAATAGAAAATAAATCCTAGAAAATTCTAAATAAATCTAAAATAAATCCTAAAAATAAAACGACACAAAATAAAAATCTAAAAAAAATAAAAAAATACAAACGGGCTCGGGTGAAGGGTTGGGCTAAGTTTAGGCTCGGTTTTGGTACGGGGGAGATACGAGACTGGTAATTAGCTCCATTCTTGATGAAATTTTCCTTGAAATAACACTTTTGACACCGCAACTGTAATTAAGCCTGCACATTAAATAATTATGCGCATAAGACCCAAATTCCCGAGAATTAGCAACTAAAATACGTCTATTCAGGGTATAAAATATAAACTTTTGGGTGCTTATCTGTTATCCTGATTCATGCATGGGGCGGACCATTAGAAACAGAATTTAGATCCCTTCGAGGATTCATTAAGTTTTCACTCTAATAATAGAGTTTACCGGAGTTAAACGGGGCCCGAGAGCGTCGGATGGCCTCTAAATCTGTACTCGGAGTAGGACCTTGGGTTTGTAGTGAAATGGGGAGGTGATAGGGATCTAAATAGACTTAGGGGGTCCAAGAATATGGTGTCTATAGAGCCCCTCGGTGGGTGAGCTTGGAACAAGTGAAAGCCATCGAATAGACACCATATGATATTTTGGAAAGAGGTCGATTATGTGGACCTAAAAGGAAGAGGATGGTCGATTCAGAGGGTCGAGGTTGATTTTGAGGAGATAAGAAAATGTTGGGGATGACCTATTCTATTGGCCGAGGTTAATTTTGAGGACTTAGGGTAGGGAGCGACCAATTCTGCGGGCCGAGGTCAATTTTGAGGACCTAAGTAGTTGTGATCAATTCTGAGGGTCGAAGCCAATTCTGAGGGCTTAATATATGAGCAAACAATTTTGTGGGTCAAAGCCAATTCTAAGGGCTTAAGATATGAGCGACCAATTCTACGCGTCGTGGTTACTTCTTAGGACCTTAAGTAGAAGCGTCCAATTCTGCGGGTCGAAGCCAATTCTGAGGGCTTCAGATAAGAGCGGCCAATTTTGCAGGTCGAGGTCAATTCTGAGGACCTAAGTTGAAGCGACCAAAACTAAGGGTCGAAGACAATTCTGAGGGCTTAAGTTAGGAGCGACAAATTTTGTGGGCCGAGGTCAATTCTGAGGACCTTAAGTTAAAGCGACCAATTCTGAGAGTCAGAGCTAATTATGACGGCTTAAGTTATGAGCGACCAATTCTGTGGGCCGAGGTCAATTATGAGGATCTTAAGTTGAAGTGACCAATTCTGAGGGTCGGAGCCAATTATGAGGTCTTAAGTTAGGAGCTACTAATTCTGCGGATCAAATCCAATTCTAAGGACTTAAGTAAAGGTGACCAATTTTGCGGGTCGAAGCCAATTCTGAGGGTTTAATTAGAGGTGACCAATGTTGCGGGTCGATGCCAATTCTAAGGGGTTAAGTAGGGATGACCATTTTTTGCAGGTTGAAGCCAATTCTGAGGGCTTAAGTGGGGATGACCAATTCTGTGGGTCAAAGCCAATTCTAAGGGCTTAAGTAGAGGTGACCAATTCTATGGGCCGAAGCCAATTATAAGGGCTTAAGTATAGGTGACCAATTCTATGGGTCAAAGTCAATTCTGAGGACTTAAGTAGGGGCGACCAATTTTGAGGGCTTAAGTAGAGGTGACAAATTATGCGGGCCAAAGCCAATTTTGAGGGCTTAAGTTGTAGTTTTCTTGGGGAAACTTGGAGAATCCACTGGGGAAATTGTTTTGGGGTGTAGGTGAAATTGTTGTTCCACTGGGGATTTTGGGGAATCATTTGATTTTGAATTTTCTAGGGAAGAAGAATTAATCCGAGGGTTTGATGTTCCTTTGTAGGGGAATTTATGTGGTGTCCTTCAAAGACGTTATTGGGTAGATATTTTGGGAATTCCACTAAGAGAAGTAAGTGTTCTGCTGGGGAAATAAGCATGGTAAAAAATATTTTTCTTAGTGAAAAAGGTTCTAAAATTCATTTAGTAATTTTGAGAATTTTTTAGGGATTTTTTGATATTTTTTGGGAATTTTTGTACGAAATTTCAGGGAGGGTGCCGATTGACATGGTGTGAGAGGTGCCAAATGACAGTGGCACGATCTTTTGGGGTACCTCGAGCAGGTGAAGGGACAGTGTGATCGGTATGTTGCTGGGAGCTACTGATCGGCATGCCCATTAACTTCGTACAAAAAGGGGCGGGATCTCCTCATTTTCCACAGCTTCCAACTTGTTTTCTTCTGCTATTTCTTTCTGCGAACTGTTTTAACGTTCTAAATCAAGAAATGGCTAATTTCTCAAGCAGTGAGACCCACATGGCATGGCTAAATATTGACAATTGGGCAAACTTGGAATGGCGGGCCAAGGTGCCCCTTGCATTGGGTAGTGAGAATACTTTTTACTCATTCGAGCCAGTTATGAATGAGCAAACTCTTTTGCACGAGCCGACGTATCACAGATCCTCTAGGGTGGTTAACCCTCGCGGCTACATAAGTGTTGATGACCTTTGGTATTATTTTCTTCATTCTTGGTGATATTTCCTTATTTCTTGAATTTTTTTGACAAGGATTTTTCCTTTTCGTGTTTGACAGTCTGATATATCTGCATCGAACCTGCGTTCTAGAGGGGCAACAAGGCTTAAGGACATTCGGGAGAGCCTTCCACTGGTGGTGCATTGTGTGGTATCATCAACCGATTTTGGTAGGTTGCCATCCGCATTGGACGAGATGCCTCGTTCGACGACTGTACTTCTCTCTTGGGGGAGAGGTGGTGGTACACTACTCACACCATGCATTTTGGCTTCGAGGAGGTAATGAATCCCATTAACGTGCAGCGGCTGCTGGGGCTAGACTGCGAGAGGTGCAAATTGAGGTGGACAGGACCTTGCGAGTGACGCCAACGGTGGTGGAGGTGACATTTGGTGATGTGGAGAGGATAGTCTCTAGGGACTCTATTCGTTTGTCCCTTTTAAGGGAGCTATTATTCTGGGCTTAATTTTAAAATTATTGTTGGAAACTGGGGAATTGTTGGTGATCGGGATGGCCATTCTGACTTTCTGATAGGTAGCCCCGTTATGCTGTTCATGTGGTTGTCGGAGAGATTCCGTATAGCAGTCCCTCATGAACATCCCTTGGTAGTTGTGCCAAACTTCTTTACTCACCACTTTATCAGCGTGGAACTGGATATCGAGAGCTAGGAGAACTGGTATGTGGAGCACCGGGCTTAAGATTCGCGTTGGTCAGTGCCTTGGTGGGGATAATTGATGCCCATTTTAGAACTGGAGGAATACCAATACGTTCGATTGGTTGGCCTCCGCCATACCTCTTTTACTTTCCCCGCTGAATCTTGGGCCAATTTGGTTGGGAGCAAATTGTGCCACCTCAGACACTAGACTTCTTTTCGTTGGAGGATTTGACAGAGCGTATGCGCATGCTCATGTGTCGGGGCTCTCTTTAAGAGAATTATCGACTGTAGACCCATCCTTCCCAACCTGTTGGTAGAGTCTGGCAAGTTTCTGGGGACTACATGAAGTGGTTGCGGATAAGAGTAGTTCCCAAGATGCTGGTTGTGGAGACCGGGCAAAGATGGATCCCCATATCTGACACCATGGAGGGAGATGTTGTTATTTTCCCTAGGCTGGTTGGGGCTTACCATTCCATGGAGCGTCTATGGAATTCTATTCAGGCAAGGAAGGTTTGGGGACCCCAGGACATGGATGATGATGGGGTTGGTTCCTCTGGCAGCTGCAAGTTGGATCCCTAGGGGATTTATTTGTGAAGCTTTTGTAATTGTGTTTGGTAATGATTCTGGTTATTTTATGTGGGAATAAATTTGGAAGGGTAGTTTAGGATTAGTTGGTTTTGTTTTTATTTGGTTTTAGGAAAGTAGGGTTATGTTGGCTAGGGAAGTTGTTTTCACTCCCTATGCCAATGTAATTGTAACAAAAAATTTGAAATAAAGAAAATTTTAATTATATTGTTGTGCCTCTTGATGAGTTTTTGCATCTGAATTATCTATACTTAATCGCTAAGGAATACATCATCCTTTTGTCCATGTATATATTAAAATGAACTGTCATTCTCTTGGATAAGAAAAGAATAACATTTTGTGAAACAGAAGGGGGCCATACTCATGTAAAGCGTATGATCTGCCTACGTACCTCTGGGGGTTTTAAAAATTTTCTGAGTAAAAAGATTTTTAGAGGATCAGGCCCCACGTAGTTTTGAGTATGGAAAATGAAGATTTTTTTAGAATATAAGGGATGTGAGAAGACTCGTAGACTGCTAAGATTAAGGGTAGAATTTCTTGGGACGGTCCAGGTTGACTGGATTGGCCATCTCTTCCGCATCGAGGTCGGTGAGCATAGCGGCGTCGCCGGATAGGATCTTCTTCACAATGTAGGGGCCACTCCAATTGGGTTTGAATTTACCTCTGGGTTCCCAGATTGGTTTTATAATTTTCTTAATGGCTAAAACCCCTTCTCGGACACCACGGTCCTTGATTCTCTTATTGAATGATCACATTATTCGGTGATGGTATCCTTGTATGTGATATAGATCCTTCAGTCTTCTTTTGTCCAAGAGTGTCAAATCGTCAAGACGGCTTTAATGCCAATCTTCCTTGCTAGATTTCGACCATAACGCGTAGTGAAGGTATATCTAGATCCATGGGAAGGACTACCTCCATGTCGTATACTAGAGAGTAAGGGTTAGCCCTAGTAGATGTTCGAACTGAAGTGTGGTAGCCCCGGGGGGCATAAGGGATCTGATCGGCCCAATTTCGGAAGCTTTCAGTCATCTTACTAATGATGACTTTGTGGTTCTTATCACGATTACAGATGCGTGGTATGCATTTTACAAATAACATAAAAGAAGAAATTCTACTCGTTCATGGAAATCTAGTCTTAATCATGAATTAATCAATTTTCATATACTTTTAAAGTTAGGAATCCAAGCATTCTACTATATTATTATTCTTCAATACATCATATAAACATGTTCATATGAATTAAATTAGACTAGAGGTTAGCCCCAAATTAACCCCAAATTCCCAAAATTCAATTATATAAAATAATAAAAAAAATTGTCAAAACCCTGATGGCATCGATCAATTGATCGATCGACTGCTTCAGTTATTTTGAATTTTTGCCCTTATGGTATTCATCTTCCTTAACAACCATAATCTCTTATCAAGCCATCTTTAAAGACTTAAAAACCTTCCTCTAAGTCCAATTACACATCCTAACAACAAATCCACATAATAAAACTAATTGGAACATATTTTTATCGAATTCCCAAATTTATCACATGATTCATAGAAAATCCAATTTCTCATTCAAGAACCCAAGGTTTACTAATTTCCTAAATTATCCGACAATTTCAATAGATTAATGCATATAATCAGAGGATTTTGTATTATTTACAATAGAGAGAAGATTATAATCATTCTCTAGTGATTACAAGTCATATTTATGAGGAAAATAACCAAATTAAAAGGAGATTCAACATAATTACTAACTAGATTAGGTTAGTTATGAAATTCATCGATTTAATTATTCAAATCAAATTAAAACATGATTAGGTTTAGATTCACATGAATAAATATAATCTAAATCTATATAAATTATACTTTTATTCTAAGTAAACTTGTCTCTATCAATTTGGTGTAGAAAACTAGGGCACGATCCTTCTAACTCTTCCTCTTTTCTTCAAGTTTCTTCTCTCTAGACTTTATATGCTCCCTAAAATAAGATGTGTGACTTATGATATCCTTAATGCCTCATTAAAAACTTTTTATTTTGAAATTATACATGGGCACCAAATGGGCCTCACCTACAAGAGCTAAAAATTAACTCAAAATGACATAAAACATTGTCCCTATACTAACCCAATAGGCTCCTCAAGGTTTGCAACCTTTCACTCTTCATCTTTACATCGCCCTTGTAGGATTTATGCAGTATCTCCCACTCTTGTTTAGCCATAGTAGCACTCGCGATCTTCTCGAAGACAACCTCGTCTACAAATTGGTAATTAAAAAGAAAGGCTTTATAATCCTTCTTTCTATTCTCCTTCAAGCTGTCCTTCTGAGCTTGAGTAAGGGCCACAACAGCAGCTTGATTGACCGGCTCTGCATACCCAAGTTTGATAATCTCGAACAGCTCCTGAAAGCCAAACAATGCCTTCATCTAGATGCACTATTGATAAAAAAAAATCTCGCCAAACCTCAAAAGTTGAGGTTGAATTGATGTGTTCATTATTGTAACCTTCTTACAAGCGATCTAAGAGTGGCAACTTAGAACAACAAGAACTCTAGATAAATTTGGCTTTGATACAAAATACAGGAAATTAAAAGTTCAAATTTTAATCTCTAACACAGGAGAAAGCGGAGGAGGAAAAATAAGAGAAGAAACAAGGAATTTTTATTTTTGAACTGATTGATTAAAGCAACCAATATCTGCACTACATGCGAAAATACAAAAAACAACCTCCTAATAATATGCAACAGATATAGACTCGTTAACTTTCATTATTTTAATGCTTTTACAGATATGGGAGATGAAAAAGACCAAGAGCAGGAGACTTAAGCAATGCACTCCATCATATCGGTAGGATTTTAGTAAATTCAAATTGCTATGTCCTAATGAAGTTAACAAGATTATCTCTAAGTTAACCCCCCAACAGTCCTTGGTTGAAGAGGAAGAAGAAGAAAGAGTGGAGAAGAAGAAGAGAGAGGAGAGATGGAGAATGAAAGTGGAAGAAGAAGAAGAAGAAGAGAGAACTTGCGGACTCAACTTACAGTCGGATTTTTTCTTATGTTTTATAAATAGTAAATAAATATTGTTTACTTGATTTTTTTTCTGACATTTAAACATTTCAGGGGGGCGTGTAAAATAATTCAGTTCAAAATGAATTGTTTTGCTATTTTTAAAAAATTGGTCGAACATATACATCTTAAAGTTATTTTTATTACGTGAACATGTGTAATTTTAATTGCGTAAACTTAAATACTCAAAATTATGGAGTGTTACAGACCCCCTTTTTGGGCCCATGTGAGATGGATTTCGGTAGCTCATTCGTGGTGGTAGGAGGCGGAGTTGCGGTGAAAAATGAAAAAAGGAAAAGGATGAGAGTGTGACACCCCGCCTAATAAAATACCGGGTGATCACTCCTATATCAAATTATAACATGAGTCTCATATGGATCATTCTTAGCATCACTGTCGAAAATCCATTTAATAACTAATAACCTATTAGGCCGGTGTCAGAATTTTACTTAACTACTCTTTTTAAACAACTACTAAATTAAACATCCACACAGTATGTGTAAATGAAACTGAAATGAAATGAAATAACTGAACACTCGGTCAAAGTATACAACCATATTGAATGCTGCTAAAAGAATAACTAAATGCATTTGGGCCATTGGCCCGAATATTTGTATAGTACCTCCTATCTAGAGTACAAAGGTAGAAGCGTCTATCGAGAACCTGCACGCATCCACAGCTGCTGCAGCAGATGTCTGACTCAAAAGGTGTGTCATCCAGGCATCCCTGTGTCTGGATACCTATATATATATATAGCAAGAGAGGAAAAGTAGATAAACGGGTCAGAGCCGGAGTTTGAAAATATTTTTCAAGTGCATAAATGCTTTATTTTTAGAAAATAGATTTTATCTTATATTTAAATTGGTATCGCACTCCCATGAGATGAGATACCCCTCACCTCTCCTCTAATAGTGCACGCCTAGCGCATCCCTCTAGACATCCTAGTCAAGCTACCCTGTTAAACTAGTATATTTCCCCCGTCTACTAGAAGCCTATAACCCGAGTACTAAGGGCTAAAATTCTCTCCATTCTCAACACTGCGCTAAGTTCGTGCGTGGGGTGTCTCGCGAAGCGAAATCCAAACAAGGAACCCCCCCGATACACTACTACTTGGCAGGGTTAATGGTAGAGATCCATTAGGCCCGTAGCATAAAACCAATGTGTAAATACATACTTACATATTTATAGACATATCACATTCAATCTTATATATATCTTACACTGCACATCCGGATAATATCTCCCGAATTGAGGTTTACCAATTCAATTTCATCTTTATACTATACATCCGGATCTATCTGCCGAACTGAGGTTTACCAATTCAATTTCATCTTTATACTATACATCCGGATCTATCTCCCGGACTAAGGATTCATATACAAAGTATTTATCAATAATTTTCATTTTTATCTCAAAACTTTCCATTTCCTTTCTTATATCCAAGAAATGCAATTGAAGCCAAATCATTTATCCCATTTCCCTTCTCCCATCCAGAAAATGTAATTAAAGCCAATTTATTATCATAAACTGCTTTAATACCAATAATGTCCCACATTATTGAAAATAGTTATATATTCATATCATATAACGCGTTCTAAGACCGTCCGTCCGGGTTTTCCCACTGTGCGCGCCCCTAAATGACCATCATCTTCCAGGGCATATCAATTATAACACCTGGGCACCTACTACGCAAGATGTCTGGAAGCGGCCATATGCCTGTGGGAGAGTTATAACCACACCCGGAATTACCTCACCATCGCAGAAAACATAACATAAACGCTCATATGGCCTAGGACTATATCCACCCTGCATTCATTAGCCAGGGGGCTTCACCCCACGCGCGAACTTCCCTTATGATGGCATTTAGAGAGGGTGTGTTTACATAAATTAACATTTATGAAAAATCATTTCCTTTTTGCATTTTGAAAACATTCATATTTACATTTTCAAAAGTCTTTTACATCATATCATATATACACTTTAATCACATAGTATATATATACCATATATTCATCCTCGAATATATATATGTCCATAATTGCCAATCACATCTAGAGATGACCAATAATCCCAAAGATCCTCTCAAAGAATCATAATCATGCATTCATATAAGCATGATACTAAACCCCAAAGTATTTCCTCACTTTGATTCTAATAAATACCTTATTCTCATTTAAGGACTTATACATAAACCCAAATGTCTCTTGTCCCAAAACATTAATTAACTCCATACCCCAGGATCACACTCTAAATTAATCTGAAGTTTACTTATCCTCCTCAAATCATCATCTAGGAGTCCTAATATTCCATTTAGAAACTCCTATAATAGTCTCCAAAACCATGCCTTAATCGATTGTTTTACCAACGTTATTGGTATGTAAGTTGATTCCAACCAACTTTTAGTTAGTGGTTGTTGATGCGACCAACTTTGTTGGTGTTTATGATGATGTCGACCAACTTTTAGTTGAGGGATGCTGATGCCGACCAACTTTTAGTTGAGGGAAAAAAATTAGTTTGTTGTGTTTCTGCAAAGTTAAGTGTAATGTGTAGCACTAGTACTCCAAAAAAATAATAAAAACGAATGGGGAAATCATCATTTTCATTCATACTGAAATAATTTGTACATGGTAAGTTACATTACTGGTAGTATTTGCACATGTGCTCTGCATTCCAGGCATTTTTGAATTCTTCCCCTTCAAGAGTTTCTATTCTGTAAGTGCAAGGTCGAATAACAGTTTTGATTCGATATGGCCCATGCCAATTAGCCTCTAACTTACTGTGATTTTGAATTACTTTCTTGAGAACGTAATTGCCTTCCTTGAGGTCACATTTCTTGACCCTTTTGTTATAGAACATGGCAGTCCTCTGCTGATAAGCTGCATTTCGAATTGCTACATCTTCTCTGACTTTTTCGAGAATGGCTAAGTCCAAGTGTCTCATCAAATCACTTACTGGAGAATTGAAGTTAAGCACCCTATGAGTAGATAACCCTAGTTCGACAGGTATCACTGCTTCACTCCCAAAAGCCAACATGTAAGGGGATTCCCCAGTTGCTGCTCGGGGAGTTGTTCGATAAGCCCATAACACTTAATGCAACTCGTTAATACAATTTCCTTTAGCATCATCCAATCTCTTCTTCAACCCATTCAGTAAAGTTCTATTTGTCACCTCAGTTTTCCCATTACTTTGGGGATGACCTAGAGTGGAATGGACCTTTTGAATTTTGGACTAGAGACAGTACGCTACAAACTCATCATTGTCAAATTGAGTACCGTGATCGATGATAAAAGCATGGGGCAGACCATATCTACAAATAATATTCTTCCAGATGAATTGATAAACCCTTTTGTAGGCCATATCGATGAGAAGTTCAGGTTCCACCCATTTTGTGAAATAATCAACAGCTACCACCAAATATTTGAATCGTTCTCTTGTAGTTGGAAGTGGCTCGACTAAATCTATTCCCCACATAGCGAATGGCCAAGGTGAAGTGATTGGTTTTAACAGTGCCTGAGTAGTTCTTCGTATAGTAGAAAATAGCTGACACTTGTCTCATTTCTTAGCATAAGTTGTACAATCAACGTGCATTGTTGGCCAGTAGTACCCCTGCGTATTTATTCTTTGTAGAAGAGTTCGACCGACTATATGAGCTCCACAAGATCCTTCATGAATTTCCTCTACTAGATCTTTAATTTCTATTGGATGAACATACCTTTGCAGACCAGCCAGCTATTATATCTCTCCTGTACAGAACTCCATTGATTAAAACATATCTGCCAACCTTATACTTTAATATCTTAGCTTCAAGTAGGTCGTTTGGTAAAGTACCTTCTTTAATATAATCCCTAATGGGGTTTATCCAGGATGGTCCCATATCCAAGGTGATAAAATTTACCATCAAATCTTCATTAATACTTCTGCTTTCAAGTATTTCAATGGGGATTGTTCTTCGTAGCCTGGTACGCGTAGCGGAGGCTAACCGATGAAGTGCTTCTACCCTTTCATTCTCCAGTCTTGGTATTCTAATCACTTGAACATCTTCCAAATTGGATACAATCTCCATCTATTTAGTTAAATACCTTGACATGAACTCCCCTTTTGCTGAATAAAGACTTAACATCTGATTTACCACTAGTTGCGAATCACTGAACACCACAACTTGCTCTACATTTAATGATTTAGATAAGTTGAGGCCCATAATCACGGCTTCATACTCAGCTTCATTATTGGAAGCTTGGAATTGGAAATGCGGAGCATATTCTATGTCTATTATGTCTGGACTGTTGAGAATAATTCCGGCTTCGCAGCCTGTTGCACACAAAGAACCATTAACATATAAATTCCAGATAGGAATATTATCGTCAAACCCTTAGTCTAATAAAATCCTTTGATGAAATATCTTGTCCTTCCTTTCTTCATACTTCTCCTTTAACTCTTGCCCCTTACCAAAAGATTCTGGTTGTTCGGCGGCCATCCCTTCTGGAAATTTTACGGCTGGGAGTTGATCAGGGACAGTTTCTATTAGTCCTTTTTCATCCCTTAGTTGCTTGGCATTAGCCCCCGTTGTCCGAACACATCTGGGTAGGTAAACTCAACAATGAAATTCGCCACTACCTATCCTTTGAGAGAGGATCTCGGCGCATAGATAATGTCGTACTCCCCTAACTCTACTGCCCAGTACATCAATATTCCAGACTTCTTTAGCTTATGTAAAGCCTGTCTGAGTGGCATGTCAGTATATACCACTATTGTATGGGATTGAAAATATGGTTTCATTCTCCTGCTTGCTTCAATCAATTCTAATGCCAACTTCTCTAGTTTTGGGTACCTGACTTCTGCTCCTCTGAATGCCTTGCTAGTATAATAAACTGGTTTTTGCACTTCGCTTTCTATTCTTATCAAGGCCGAACTAACTTCACTTCATAAAATAGCTAAGTACAAGTATAGTTTTTCCCCCGCCATTGGCCTGAACAGTAAAGGAGGCGTCCCCAAGTATTTATTCAATTCTAAAAACGTCTACTTACATTCATCGTTCCACTCAAAGGTCTTTCTGAGCACCTTGAAGAATGGAAGACATCTATCGGTTGCTCGGGAGACAAATCGATTGAGAGTTGCAACACGCCCCGTAAGGCTCTGCACTTCCTTTTTAGTGGTTGGAGATTGTAACTCCATCAAGGATTTTATCTTGTCAGGATTTGCTTCAATACCTCTTTGATTCATAATGTACCCAAGGAGCATGCCTTCTTGTACGCTAAAAATGCATTTGGTTGGGTTCATCTTCATCTGGTACTTTTCCAACTGATCAAATGTTTAACTTAAATCAACTATATGGTCAGTAGCTTTCTTGTTTTTGGTCAACATGTCGTCGACGTATACCTCCATATTTTTGCCAATCTGCTCCGCAAACACCTTGTTCACCGGTCGCTGATATGTGGCACCTGCATTTTTAAGACCAAAAGGCATAAAATTGTCACAATATGTTCCTCGTGGGGGTAATGAAAGAAGTACTTTCTCTGTCTTCTGGTTTCATTTTACTTTGATTATATCCAGAATAGACATCCATGAAGCTCAGCAGCTCATGTCCCGAAGTCACATCTACCAGCTGATCTATCCTGGGAAGAGGGAAATGATCTTTTGGGCAAGCTTTATTCAGTTATGTGAAGTCCACGCACATTCTCCACTTATTATTATTACTAGATTCTGGGATATCAACAACCATTTATGATGAGTTTTTTGGTGAAAAACGCTACGTATAGTCGTTTTCCACAAACAACGTCAATCTGTTGATGTAAAAGACTAGATTTGATCTAATTAATTAATCACAGATAAATATGAATAAATAAACAAGACAAGAGATTTTTAAAGTGGTTCAGCCTTAATGAAATGCCCTACGTCCACTGTCTTGTATTACTGGGTGTTCTGCCTTAATCTCGGTTATGTTTTCTTATGATAGCCTACCCTGCCGTGAGGGTATTACAATGTATTTATAGCCCTTGGGCTGTTAATGTGAATAAATAATAGGCCTTTATCAAATAGGCATATACATACGTACATGGTAAGGAATGATTATAATACAATAAACATTGAATCTGTCTTGGTCGTTTGGTTTTCCTAAGAAGTTACTCGATATGCTGAGTAGCTCGGTGTACTGAGTAGCTCGGTACATTGAACTTATGCCATGTTGGATAACACGTGTCTTCATATAATTGGTCCACATCAGCTGACTAATTTTTGTATCAACAATAATTGTTAACAGTTTTTCCTCAATTTTATTTATAAAAAACGGTTTAGTTTTTTTTAATGAATGTAGTATAGTTTCTTTTATAAATATAATATAATTATTTATAACAAAACCTTATTTAAAAAGCCAAGTTCCACTTTTTTTTGCCAAATGAGAGAGTGGGGAGAGAGAAGAGCTCCGTTTTATATGAGATAAGCACCAATGCGGGGCCCAATGACTTAAAAAAATGGAGTTTAGGGGAAAGGTCCAATCTAACACGAAGTGTATAAAAATAGGAGACTCCATATAATTTTTTAAATTTAGTCCCTATTCTAAAAGCACCATGAAAAATTACCAATATATCATTTGACAACGCATACAAAAAAATCATTAAATTTTTATAAGTCCATAACTTCAAATCTACAAATCCAAAATTCACAAAATTTATATATTTGAAATCTACTCGTCGAGATCTATCCAGCTACACTCATATTTGATATTTTTTGACAAAAAAATTGAAACGATAAATTTACTATGTCACTAAAACCTCTTTTTTTCTGACCAAAACTCCATTTTTTCCGGCAAACACTATATTTTTCCGACGAAAAACCTTCTTCTCCAGCGCTGGCAATGATGCCGCTAGCGCAGACCAAAAAAATGAAAGAAATAGACAAAGCAAGAGTGAAACGAGGAGAGAGAAACAATCCGACGAGAATTCCGACGGTCTCCGGGGAGGATTTCGATGGGTGGGGTGAGGTGGGGTGGGGTGGTGTGGAGATGGGGTTATGTGTTTATTTTTAGAATGAATTTTAAATGAGTATGAGGGCATAAATATAAACACCTCTTTAACTAAAACAAATGAAATTACATGTTTTGTGTAGTCCTAACTCTAAAGGGAGCACACAAATAAATATATTTTTACTACAGGAGCAAATTTATAAACCTGAAAACTACTGTCCTAAAAATTCAAATATAGAAAAGAACATCACCTTAACCTTAATTCTCTATAAAAAAAATCTTAGCAATAATCAGCACATCGCGTGCTTGAAAGAATTGACCGGATGCGTAGGGCTTAGACCTGCCGAACACAATCACAACAGGCTATGAATTGACTGATGGAATGAATTAAATATTCAAACACACCTCAGTGTCTCATACTAAGTCATTAAACAATGTTCTCTACAATATAGTTTAAAATACAAACCAAACTAAAACCCATTAAATATATTTAAAAAAAAACAATTTTAACAAAAACAAAAAAAAATTAATGAAAAATATTTTTTAGCAAAATATGTTTTTTAAACTAATTATAACACACACAAAAAATTACCAAAAATGAAAAAAAAATAAAAAAAACATTTTTTAACAAAATAAAAAAAAATAATCAAGAAAAACAAGTTTTAAACATGTCAAGGTCAATTTTTTTCATAAAATGACATTTGATTGGAAAAAAAATAATTTATTTATGCCGACTGATGATTTTTATGTGTAGATTGCGACACTGGTTATTGCCACTGGTACGGACCTACATTCATAAGACAATAGCCAGTCGCAAAACATTTTTTTAAACTAGATTTGTCATAAATTTTCTATAGATTTGTCATCATTATGAAAATTGTTTTTTTTAACTAGTAAATCTCGGTCAAAAGTTTTTTAATTATTTTGTTAAAACTTTTTTTTATTATTTTTTGTTTTTTGTTATAAATGTTTTTTGGTTAAAAATTATTTTTTTGTTTTAAATGTTTTTCACTAAAAACAATTTTGTGTTAAAACTATTTTTCTAAAAAATAGTTTTTCACTAAAAAATGTTTTTCGTTAAAAATCTGTTTTATTTTTGACAAAACTGTTTTTTATTGTTAAATTTGTTTTTTATTAGAAATGAATTTTTAATTTTTGTTATGACTGTTTTTTTTTTTTGCTAAAACTGTTTTTTCACAAAAAGTTGTTTCATGTATTGAAATTGTTTTTCTTAAAAAAATCTTTTTCATTAAAAATTGCTTTTCATTAAAAAATTATTTTATTATTGGACTAAATTTTTTTTTTTAAATTTTCAGTACAAACTCTTGTTCTTCAAAAACTATTTTTTTTCTTGTTATAAATTAATTTTATTATTAAAGACTATTTTTTAAGAACTATTTTTTTACATTGTAAATTGTTTTTGTGTTAAAATTGTTTGTTTAGAAATTAATTTTTGTTAAGAATTTTATTTAGTCAAAATTCATTTTTTTAATAAATCAATTTGTTTTACATTTGTCATTTTTACCATTAATTCTATCAAACATCTCACTTTTGTCACTTTAAAATTGAAGTTATCGAACAACTCTAATATTTTTACCAAAAAATTTGCCATGTAAATTTTGGTCATGCCATGGAAAATTTTGTCATCAGGGCCATTTGTCTAATTTTATAAAAAAAATTAATATATGTCTATGCATAAATAAAAATATATTAAAATATTTTTAATGATAAATCTGTATACAAATTTATAAAAAATAATTATACTATCAATTATCTATATCTATATTATACCTCTAATACGATAGTATTAGAGGTATTAATGCAAATATTTACATTTAATACCATAAAATAACAAAAGCTGTTGCAAATCTAATGTTTTGCCCCATGAGACCTTTAATCTCTCTTTCCAACGTTTCTTATCACCATTTATATGCTTATCCTTATTTATTTTTTGACCTTTCATATTTCACTTTATCGTTTTCAGTCAACTCTGGTACGCCTTGGAAATCTAAGCGAACCTATATCTTCAAGAATACTTTTATATAAACCAAGTTTTTTGTTTGTAGCTCCATGTCGTATGTAAACCTACCCATATGGGTTGAGACACATTTATATTATCCACAAGACGAAGAATGAAAAAAATCAACATCATCTGCTCTCTTTTTTTCCCAACCAACAAATTCAAAAAACCCAGTTTCTTAGCCGGTAGTAAAATTGACGGAAAGAGCAACGATGAAGATTGGTTGGAAGGATTTCTTTCTATGTGTCCCCAAATTACATTCTAATGTAATGTTAATTAGTAGTCTCAAAAGATGTTGTTATAACACTTATGATAGGATTTATAAATTTGTAATACAATTTCTCTCCTGATAAAGTTGTTTGTGACATGGTTAATAATATTAAGATTTAATGATGTTATATGTGATTTAGTCTTGATTAATATAAGCCAATGTTGTGTGCTTCTTTTACATTATCTAAAAGCATTGAGTTATGATTTCTATATATTATGTACTGGAAATTATTGATTTCATTACCTTGATGACTTATGCATTATTTGATTATATTCATGTTTATCCAAAAATTCAAATACATGCATGACTATGAGAAAATTTATGATAGAATTTATGATGAATTTGTGCCTATTGAAAATTTCATTATAGAAAAATAAGGCAAACGTTAGGATTTGTGGGCTTTCAATTTTAGAAAGAATGCGCGGGAAATCTCACGCATTTAATTGGTGAAGATCCCATTTGCATCATGATCGGAAAGAAAGCGTGGGATTTTACTTATCTGAGAAGTAGATAAATGTAAAGAAATGTTGAGCATCCATGTATGATTGAGTTGGAGGAGATGACTCAACATGATCATAACATGCTCGAACGCATAGTTGTTCGCTCCGCTGCCATTCAAAATCTTATTAACGAGAGAAAATAAGTTGTGGCAAGTGTTGATTCAGATTAGTTCATAGCCATCATCCATGAAGTTGATGACTTGCATTAACTAGTGAAGAAGTCACGGGAGCAAATTATTGATGCAGAGACACTGTTGGAGCTTGCCAGTAGCTTGGAATGCTCTGTTAAATCACATTCTACAGGTGGCATTACTCCATCAGATTCCATATCTAGTCTGCTCAGACACTTTGGCCAATAGCATGGAAGAAGAGAAATCTCTGAGAATTCCCCAAATTCTCTTTATTGGAAAAAGATTGGTTCGACTGTCTCACCTGTTTTTAGGAATAGTAGAGGGTGTTGCACCATGCTCGGATCAATGAAAAATGAAGGTTTTTCCCACCATTTTGGTAGGCCTTATTTGACATGGCGAAAGTGACAAATGGTGGTAAATGAAGGTTTTGCCCCACCATTTTGTGCGTTTGTCCGCCTTAATTTTTCATGGAAAATTTTGCATGGGTATACATGTTTTGTCATCCTTTAGAAAAATTTGTGAGCAAATATTTCTCACCCATGCAGGATGACAAACTTATTCCACAGTTTTTCCATCGCTATGAAAATTATTTTTTTTAACTTGTAAATCTTGGTTAATTTTTTTTTAATTTTGTTAAAACTGTTTGTTAAATGTTTTTTTTATTTTTCGTTATAACTGTTTTTGGCTAAAAACTATTATTCAAACAAAAAAACGGTTTTTCACTCAAAACAGTTTTATGTTAAACAATTTTTCTTTGAAAAAATAAATTTTCACTAAAAACTCTTTTTTCGTTAAAAACTGTTTTATTTTTGTCAAAATTGTTTCTTTAGTGTTTAAAAAAAAATCATTAAAAAATGTTTTAAAATATTTTTTAATTTTCGTTATAACAGTTTTTTTTTTTGCTAAAACTGTTTTTCACTAAACGGTGTTTTTTGTGTTGAAATTGTTTTTCTAAAAAATTATTATCAATAAAAATTGTTTTTCATTAAAAAAATGTTTTATTTTTGTCAAAATTATTTTTTATTGTTAAAATTTGTTTTTGTTAATTTTTTTTCCGTTAAAATTGTTTCACTTTTGGGCTAAAATCTTTCACTCCTGGGCTAAAAAAAATTAAATGTATTTTCATTACATACTGTTTGTTTCCTCGTTATAAATTGGTTTTATTGTTAAAGACTTTATTATAACTATTTTTTTTCATTTTAAGTTTTTTTGTGTTAAAATTACTTTTTACTATTTTTTTTTTAAGAATTGTTCTTTCGGTTAAAACTCAATTTTTTTTATATATTAGTTTGTTTACATTTTTCACTTTTACCGTTAATTCTATCAAATATCTAACTTTTGCCACCTCAAAAATTGATGTTATCAAACAATCCTAACATTTTTACCATAGAATTTGTCATGAAATTTTTTGCCATGGCATGAAAATTTTTGCCCTCATGGCCATTCATTTTACCACACGATATGCACTCACATGTGCCTGCTTCCTTCAATAAAAATCGCCTTGCTCCTATTCCAAGAATCTGAATGAAGATGTTATTAAAGATGTTATGGAAGAAAAAAGGAGAAAATAACCATTGAAGGTCATGATAAAGTTGTTTGTGACATGGTTAATAATATTAAGATTTAATGATGTTTTACATGACTTAGTCTTGATTAATATAAGCTAATGTTGTGTGCTTATTTTACATCATCTAAAAACATTGAGTTATGATATCTATCTATTATGTGCTGGAAATTATTGATTTTATTACATTGATGACTTATTCATTATTTGATTATATTCATGTTTATCCAAAAATTTAAATGCATGCATGACTATGAGAAAATTTATGATAGAATTTATGATGAATTTGTGCCTATTGAAAACTTCATTATAGAAAAATAAGGCAAACATTAGGATTTGTGGGCTTTCAATTTTAGAAAGAACACGTGAGAAACCCCCCGCATTTAATTAGTGCAGATTCCATTTGCATCATGATCGAAAAAGAAGGCGTAGGGTTTTACTTATTTGAGAAGAAGATAAATGTGGAGAAATGTGGAGCATCCATGTATGATTGAGTTGGAGGAGATGACTTAACTTAATCATGACATGATCAAACATAAAGTTGTTCGCTCCCAATACGCTTCCATTCAGAATCTTATTAACGAGAGAAGAGAAGTTGTGGCAAGTGTTGATTCATATAAGTTAATAGCCATGATCCATGAAGTTGAGGACTTGCATCAGCTAGTGAAGAAGTCAGGGGAGCAAATTGCTGATGCAAAGACCTGTTGGAGCTTGCTAGTAGCTTGGTATGCTTTGTTAAATCACATACTACATGAGACATTACTCCATTAGATTTCATATCTAGACTGCTCAGACACTTTGGCCAACAATATGGAAGAAGAGAAATATCTGAGAATTCCCCAAATTTTATTTACTGGAAAAAGATTGGTACGACTATCTCACATGTTTTTAGGAATAGTAGAGGGTGTTGCACCATACTCAGAACAATGAAAAATGAAGGTTTTTCCCACCCTTTTGGTAGGCCTGATTTGATATGGTGAAAGTGACAAATGGTGGTAAATGAAGGATTTGCCCACCATTTTGTGCGTTCGAAAGCCTTATTTTTTCATAGCAAATATTTCATGGCTACCATGTTCACATACATATTTTGTCATCCTTTTGAAAAATTTGTAAGAAAATTTTGCTTACCTATACAGGATGACAAACTTTTTTCACAGTTTTGCCATCGCTATGAAACTTATTTTTTTTGCTAAAAAATATTTTTTAAATGTTTTATTTATTTTTCGTTATAACTGTTTTTTGCCTTTTCCCCCCAAAAAAAACTACTTTTAGCTAAAAATAGTTTTTCGTTAAAAAATTATTTTTATTTTTGTCAAAACTGCTTCTTTATTGTTAAAATTTGTTCATCATTAAAAAATATTTTTAAATGTTTTTTAATTTTCGTTATGGCTGGGTTTTTTTTGGCTAAAATTGTTTCTTTTTAACTATTTTTCACTCAAAGTTGTTTTTTTGTGTTGAAATTGTTTCACTAAAAACTATTTTTTGAAAGAAAAAAAAAAGGTCTTTTATTTTTGTCAACACTGTTTTTTATTGTTAAAAATTGTTTCTTTTTGTTAGAATTGTTTCTATAATTTTTTCGTTAAAATTATAAAGAGGTTGTCCTCAAAGGTTTTTGAACATGTAAATTATAAATTAGACTAATCTGGCTTCTCCATTAGAATAAAAAAAATCAATCTCATCATTTTAAGCTAAAAACGAATATTATTATGATCATAAATCTAGATTAAAACATAGCACCATCAATTATTTAATTAACCTCTAATTTTAATTAAATAAGTTTATGGCCATGCGGGATCGAATTCCTTCTGGCACACGTGGATATGGGTGTCAGTCTTCGTCAAGTGTGGGGATAATATAAAGAGATAGATTCGCCAGCTTATTTTGCTCGAAACAGGTAAAAGAAAGTCGCCACTTTGAGAGAACGACATCAAGGTCAAACTGATGCATGCGAAACCAAGTAGCTCGAATGTTCGGGGATCAAGTTATGGAATGGGAAGGTATTAGGCACCCATTCTGCCCTTTCAGTTTCTCATGGATGATATTAATCTTGTCATTTTTAACTTCGTGATGTGTGTGTACATGTGTATAATATGAATAATGGGAGAATGGAATCATCCAACTCGCGTCATGGAAAAGATGGAGCGGACTCATCCGTAGGACTGTTCTAAAAAATAATGATAAAACATATGAAGTAAGTGTTCGTCGAATCACAAATTGTTGTGAAAGAAATAATGTGCACGTTGGACGAGACACGAGTATGTAGGAGTATAAACTCAAAATATACGTATAAGATATATAAGATGTATAAAATGAAAACAGGAGGACATGAATCTCGGGATTGGCCTAAGAGACCTACGTAGTCCAAAGGACATTAAAGTCTACGTAGTTCAAAAATGGCATAGGGGTGGGGTTCAACCCATAGATTCAAACGTGGAACTTCTCTTATGTGTGTGTAGAGAAAATATGTTTTGAGAGTGAAAGTGTGAAATGAAAATCCCGCTTTTGAAATTTACGGATAAACCCCATTTTTTTTTCTTTTTAGGATTTTTATGAAAATAGATTATGTGCAACGTTGCTAATAAAGAGTAGAGATTAGTGGATGTGATATAATGAAACAAAATCACAAAAATAGAAAAAAGGTGAATAACACAAAAATGGAAAAATTAGAGAAAAGGACGGAAAAATAAACCTCATTATGAATGCTTGTTGATGACTTTGAGATGCAAATGCGTTAAATTTGAAGTGGTGTGGAGGCGGTATGAAAAGGTGGGGTGAGTTATTAAGTGTGGTAAGAGAATGTGGGAAAACGGGCTATTTGGGAAAGGAAAAGGCTCTAAATTCGAGAATAATGTTTTCTGACTTTCGAAGGGGGATCTTTTGGCTCCCCCTCAAGGTGAGGACATGGCCCTTTTTTATAGGGTCAAAGGGAGTAAATAGGCATGGCTCCTGGACTACCTATCAGCATGGCTACTGGCCTACCTATCGGTATAAGGCCTTCCTTACTAGGCAAGGAAAAGTAAACCCTGCCGATATGCAGGTTTTTTGGGGTGCCTATAGGCAGTTCAGAACGATTTTTTCAAAACAATCGGCACAAAATACAAATCGTAAGTTTGAATTTCACATGGGTTATACCGTTAGAAAGGAAATTTAGAGACATTTAAGAATCCATTCATTCACACCCAGGTTTGGTAGTTGACCTAAGTGAAACGGGGTTCGGAAACGCCCGATGGTCTCTAGATGGGAAATTTTCAGAGGAATATGGATCGTTCATCTGAACCGTAGGGTCAATTTGAGCACAGGGTGGATTGTTAGAAACTAAATTCAGTGCCGTTAGAGATCTCATTGAGCTTGTCTTAGTTCGAAGAGTTTACTAAGGTCAAATGGGGCTCGAAAGTGCTCGATGATCCTTTAGAGTAAAATGGATCATCCGTCCGAATCGTAAGGCCTATTCGCTCACATAATGGACCATTGGAAATGGAATTCAGAGCCCTTCGAAGATTCATTGAGATTATCTTAAGCTAGAGAGTTTATTGAAGTCAATCGGGGACCAAAAGTGCCAATGGCCTCTATATTATTATTCAAAGTAAAACGGATCGTTCGTGTGGATTGTGAGGTCGATCTGTGCACAAGACGGACCTTTGGAAAGGGAATGCAGTACCCTTTGAAGATTCATTGAGCTTCTTTCAAGCTAGAGAGTTTACCAGAGTCAAATGGGGATCGAGATCGCCTGATGGCCTCTAGATCGATACTCAAAGTATGACCTAGAGTTTATGGTAAACATATGAGTTCAAGGGACCTAAGGAGGTGATCATTGGTGTCCTAGGATTGGGTGTCTACAAAGCCCCTCGACGGGCGAGTTTGGAACAAGTGAAGACCGATGAAAGATAGACACCACATCGACACTGGAGAAGAGGATTTGGGGTCAATTATGTGGACCTAGAGGACGAGGGTGACCGATTTAGAGGATCGAGATTAATTCAAAAAACCTATGGAATGGCGACCAATTTTATGGGTCGAGGTCAATTCTGAGGTCCTACTAGTTCGGGTGACCAATTTTGTGAGCTGAGGTCAACTTTGAGGACCTTGAGTTATGGCAACCAATTCTGCGGGCCGAGGTTGTAGGCCCCTTAATTTTCATATCAGACTTTGCTTAAAGGATGATGAAACACTTTTTCTTTTTAAAAAACTCTTTTTCAAATTTTATGTGCACCAATTTTAACTTAACTAAATTTTATCTCCATAAATCCTAAACATGCATCTAGTGATTAAAGCAAGTAAAGTAAGGAAAATAATACTCGCAACGTCGAATGTACGAGAAAAACACAACGGAAAAAAACCTTTGACGACTCAAGCTAGACAATCACTATGAATGTGGATTTACAAGGAACAGACACAAGTCTTACTCAACGACTTGATCCCCCATGAGACTTGACGCTCTTCTGATCTTCATCCACTCCTCCCACAGTTCCCAAGAAGAAAGTAATTTTTCTACGATGCTCTCCATAACGCACGCCTCCCACAGTGTCCACCGATATGGCTTATAATTCCTACAATGTTAAACGCAGCTCTTCCGCTTCTCCACTGTAAAACTAAGCAAAGTTCTATGTAAAACAAACTCTTTTTGGTGAAACCAAAGATAAAAAATGAGCAAAACATGATATAAAAAATGATCATACCTACACACATGAAACAGACAAATACCTAGTGAAATATAAAGGAATAAATGATATAAACCAATATGTAAAATCAAATCCAAATCATTTATTATACGAGCAAAATATAATATCAATATGTAATAACATCTAAATCAGGATATCAATTTGTATCGATGCAAAAACAATATGAAACCAATTTTTGTGAACCAATCAATATAAACATGAAAGCATATGATCATAAATATGATGCCAAAAAGTAATGCAACAAATGTATCTGCTTATCAAACAAACTCTCCCCCTACATCATATACATTTCTCCCCCTTTTATCTCGAATAAACAACCCGGTGAAAAGGTAAACATATCTAGCTTACGATAATCAAAGAAGTATATATAGATATCAATGAAACAACCAGCTAATAATGTTCAATAATATAAAATTCGTATCAAGCAAATAATAATCACACAATAGGAATCAGCAACTTAAGCAGGTGTGACTAAACGAACATAATGTAGTAAATAATGATCAATGATAATGTGCATACAACAAATTGTCCAACAGCAACCCCGCAATAAAAAAAATACGTAACCATATGAACCAGGGTACTAAAACATAAGGAAAGAACAAAATCCTAGCTTGTCACTCGAACGAGACAGTCGCTCGAACGACAAAGCCTTCTCGCGAGATGACTTCGCGCAACAGCAGTTTCTTGCTCGAATGAGAAACTCAAATTCTCACATCCAGTTCTAAAAATTAAACAGTTTTGCCCAATGAATTTTTTTTTTGAAAAAACTAACTGGAAGTGGCAGAAAACAGTTAAACAGTAGTAAAACAGTAGCAAAAACAACAAAAACAATATGAGTTACATGCTAACATAGTACCAATGTGCTCAAACATGAACATGGAATGTATGGTAATAAACTACAACAAATGAATCACAATTCCAACGCATCGAAATGATCAAGAAGCTCTAATTGATAGCAATAAATCATCAAACTTTATCTTAGACATATGTGTCATTTAAAGTGTGAGCTTAATGAACTAAACAAACATCATACACATAAATCTAGAATTTTAACGATTGTACAAACAATAGCGTCATGATACGATTTTTTAACGTTATGAATCGTGGTGCAGGCCCGTTTAAATATTCATCCAAACTCCCTCAAATATATATCATATTTTTCTTTTGGAAAGAACATTAACTAATTTGGACCATTTTGGCATATGATTCTTTTTAATGCCTTTAATTTTTTCGGGATCTTTTAAACGATGGCTTTCATGAGGAGTTAATTTTACACTCTCGCATCCCTTTCCCGTGAACACTCATCATTTTTATTAATTACAATCCCCATTGTAAAGGGTTCTTACATGCACGCCTCCTCCTTAAGTCTAATTATGCATAGATGACAAAATTGAGATAAGAACGTCTCACCAAACTCAAATATGCAAGAGTAGTCAAACATCCATATAAACTCGTGCATGTGTGCAATTATGGCAGATACACAAAGTCGAATCAAAATGCATATCAACCTCGAAACAATCCCATAATACAATGGTTAAGATCATTCTAGGCATCAATAATTATGACCAAACGTCCTAACCACATGGATAACGAAAGGAAGGGGGTCCAAGCACACAAATATGCCACATTAAACATGTAAACTCATGACACAAAAAATAAAATGAAAATATTTTTTTTTTCTAGAAATATTTTTTACCCAAAGATAAAATCTTTTTGTATTTTTCGAAAAGTTTTGTTAGTAATAAAATCTTTTTATATTTTTCAAAAAAGACTCAATAAATAAAAAATATAATACAAAATGATACACATTCATAACACTAGCAAGTTATAAATCATGATACAAAGACTAGTGTATGACAAACATGGTAACACAATCCTACTTTAGAACTAGCATGGGAAGAACTAAGTGCAACCAAATGAGAACCATGAAGTTTAAGTTTTAAAACCTCTAAGTCCAATTTCCTAACCCCAAATAGGTGTAACATGATGCATGGGGGTTTTGCGAACCGATACGACTTTATTCTTAAACTTCCTAGGAGCATTCCTAAGGTCAAAGAAAAAACGTCTAAGGTAACCTTTCCTACCGCAATGTGTGCAAGTGTAAAGATGACGGGAATGATTACAAAAATGTTTACCTCTTCTCACGTTCCTAGTGGGCTCTCTCACACGATTGGTATTGGCTTTGGGAATGAGAACAACATGATCATCGTAGCCTATACCAAACCTATCACTTTGGACTTGGACGGTGCCTAAAATCCTATCCAACTTTTTTGACCTAGATTCCAAGTCAAACTTAACCTTACTCGAGTCTCTCAACTTCTCCTCTAACTCACAAATCCAAGACTGAGGCACACGCCTAGACTCCTCAAATTCTAGCACTTATTTTTTCAAATCCTCCATCAAACCATGAAGCTTATCTCTCTCTTTCTCAACGTACTCTAGCTTGTCCCTAAGATTCTTATCTTCTGCCCTAAGATCCTCAATCAAAACATCATTATTTTCTATGGCACGCTCATTCAACCTAGCTTGCAATCTAGAGTTTTCCTTTTTCACTTTCATCGCCTCGGCATACAACTCATTAAATGCAACATTCAACTCTTTCACATCGATCTCCTCTTCACTTTTTCCACCCTCATACACTTGGGATATACTCTCAATATCCTCGGAAGTGTCATACACATGAGTATCTTTGTGGGAAGATTTATCATCATTTCTCACATGACATGCCAAGAAAGCAACAAACTTGATCTCATTGGGGTAACTATCTCCCTCTTCAGGATCACTATCACTTAAGGAGGCACTATAAGTTATCGATTTCTTGCCCTCTTTCTTAAGTCTAGTGGGACACTCGGTAACCTTGTGACCATACCCCTCACACCTATCCAACTCAACCCTATTAAATTTCTCACTCTCATCTTTAAGAGTGGAATCTACCTTGTTGTTCTTAAATTTCTCAAACTTTTTAGCATCTTTTGATTTCTTTTGAAATTTAAGAAACTTTTTGAACTTCTTTGTCAACACGGTGACATCCTCAAAATCATAATCAAAATCATCGTCCAAAACTTTAGTCTCCTCCTTCCGAGTTTCAAAGCAATGCCCTTTTATTTCTTTGGCACTTGCTTGGAGGTAAACATATCGAGTTCATAGGTTTGTAGGTCACCTAAAATCTCTTCTAGTTTTGTTGATTCTAGCATACCTAAGGAGTTTAAAACGGTTATTTTTGTATCAAACCTACTAGGCAACGATCTTAAGATTTTTTTACGACTCAATTATCGGGCATCTTCTCTCCTAGATTAAACGACGCATTGATAATAATGGACAACCTAATGTAGAACTCATCAAACGTCTCACTCTCTAACATCTTAATCGTATCAAACTGTGTAGTGAGGTTTTACAACTTAGACCCCCTAACCGTGCTCATGCCCTCGTGAGCGAGTACAAGTGTATCCCAAGCCTCTTTTGATGTTTCACAAGTCATGATTCTATTATACTCTTTAGGTTTGACATGTGAGGAAATAACGTGCAAACCTTTAGAGTTTTAAATTGCAAGCCTATGTTCACCCTCGGTCCATGACTCGACGGGTTTCAAACTAGTGACCTCACCCTCTTGTGTGACTGGTGGTGACCAGCCCTTTTCAATTACTAGCCATGCTCGCTCATCAATGGATTTTAAAGAACTTCTTATTCACATCTTCCAATAAGCATAATTTGTGCCATAAAAAATAGGAGCACTAAAACTTTCAAACCCATCAAATTCATCATTAACCTCAAAAAGGTATTAACACAATAAAAATATGTTTCTAGCCCTGATACCAATTTGTATGCCCCTTAATTTTCAAATCAGACTTTGCTTTAAGGATGATGAAACACTTTTTCTTTTTCAAAAACTCTTTTTTAAATTTTATGTGCACCAATTTTAACTTAATCAACTTTTATCTCGATTAATCCTAAACATCCATCAAGTGATTAAAGTAAGTAAAGTAAGGAAAATAATACTCACAGCACCGGATGTACGAGGAAACCACAACAGAAAAAATCTTGGATGGCCCAAGCCAGACAATTACTATGAATGTGAATGTGAATTTACAAGGAACAAACACAAGTATTACTCAATGACTCGATCCCCCATGATAATTGACGCTCTTCTGATCTTCAACCACTGCTCTCATAGTGCCCATGCATAAAGTCCTTCTTCCACGATGCTCGTCCACAACACACGCTTTCACATATGTCTCGGTGTCCACCGATATGTCTTGTAATGTTTACGATGTTGAACACGGCTCTTTCGCTTCTCCACCGCAAAACCCAACAAAGTTCTATGTATAATAAAATCTTCTTGGTGAAACCAAAGATCTCAATAGCATATAGCAATGAAAACTCGGATCTTTGAAACTCTAAGGATGTTTTATACTTGAAAAAACTAAGAACTTTTGTGCAGAAATGTACTGTTACGAAAATAGTTTTCCAGAATGCACACACCCAAAATTCTGATGAGAAACACACCTTAAATAATTTCTTTAATTCGGCGGCTTGTTCAAACAACTTGGCCTGTCACTCGAACAAGATGGACATATCGCTTGAACGACTGGTAAGGTCGTTTGAACGATGCAGTGAATTAGAGTTCGACTAAAACTCTACTCTAATCCGTCCCTATCATAATAAAACTAAGTGTGAACCATTTCGAACACTTTAAAAATATTTTAAAATCATTTTTTTAATAAAATAGCATCCTTAAACATTTTAAAATAAATTTCGAGTCCCATTAAAATTACGCATTCATACATGAGTGCAATCAGAATGTAATTTGATTTAAAGAAGAAATATGTACCATAAACCGGCATGATAAATTCTTTCAAGCTTTGCCGCAACGTCTTCAATAAACTTTAATACGTCATAGTCTGTGTGGGATCGTGACAATATAAATCTAACTATGACTCAAATGTGTTTTATTCCTAGAATAAGTCAAAAAAACATACAACGGACTCAATTGAAAATTTTTCCCTTACAGAGGTCAATTCTGAGGACCTTAAGTTATAGCGACCAATTTTACGGGTCGAGGTCAATTTTAAGGACCTAAAGTTGTGACGACCAATTTTGCTGGTCAAGGTCAATTCTGAGGACCTTAAGTTGTGATGACCAATCCTGTGGGTCGAGGTTAATTTTGAGGACCTTAAGTTGTGAAGACAAATTCTGCATGTCGAGGTCAATTTTCAGGACTTTGAGTTTTGATGACCAATTCTATGAGTTGAAGTCAATTATGAGGACCTTGAGTTGAGATGACCAATTCTGCGAGCCGAGGTTAATTATGAGGTCCTAAATGTTGTGACGACAGATTCTGTGGGCCGAGGTCAATTCGGAGGACCTAAAGTTATGACGACCAATTCTGCGAGCTGAGATCAATTCAGAGGACCTTAAGTTATGATAACCAATTCTGTGGGAGAGGTCTATTCTAAGGACCATAATTCGTAATAACCAATTCTACGGGTCGACGTCAATTCTGAGGACTTTGAGTTATGATTTTTGGGGAATGGTTCTGCTGGAAAATGTGTAGATTTTTAATTTCTCCTCGGTAAGATGTAGTATTCTTGAATGCGGGCGCACCATTGGCATTTTTGGGGAATATGTTGATGATAAAAGTTTTTGTAAGGGGATTGGTACTCTAATCATGATTTTCTTGAAGAAAAGGGAATTTTTAGAAATTTTTGGGAATTTTTTGAGTAATTTTTGGATTTTCATGGAATTTTTGGGATGAAATTTAGAAGGGACTATCGATCAGTAGGTATAGGGAGGTGCTTATCGACATAGGGCACAGAATCCTAGGCTTTTTGGGAAGGGAAAGGATCACTGTTGACTTTTATCTTTTTTGTGGCTTTAGAACTCTGCTTTTAAGTAGATTACTCACTCTTTGTTAGGGATGTAGGTAACCATCTATCCTTGGAGTCTTACTTAGGGGGTCTTAAGGGCTATAGGTTTGCAGGTGCTGATAAGGACAATACTGGCATATGAGTTTGGGTACGTCTGGTACGTTGGAGATAAAATGGTGCGGAAAATGAGGTGACGTCCATTTCTAGTTCTTTTCTTTCGAGTTTTTGTAGCAAATTCATTGTTGTGACTGAAAGAGCTTGGTATTATCATTGTTGTATGCTTGATTTAGAGGCTTTGTACCTTAAAAGAAATATTCAAGATGGCAAAAAGAGATTCACCTTTTGTTTGATTATCTTGATTTTGTGGTTTAATGTACATGTACTTTAATTTGCTGATGAGGTTTTATTTTGAGAAAAAGTACGAAAAATGTGTTTTTTGGGATTTTTAAAAATATTTTTGGCAGATTTTAATAGAGGATTGCCTTGGAGGCTTGGCTGAAAAGAGTTTTCCTTTGAAGGGATTTTTTTTTTGAAAAGTAGGAGAAATGTATTTTTTAAAATTTTTTAATAAAGGAAAGCCTTGGAGGCTTTGTTGGTATATGGATGAGGAGATAGAAAACTTGATGTAAAGTGAAGCTTATCGCCTTTATTGGATTGTGATGAATCTGGTATGTCGAAGAAACTATACTGATGATGGCCTTGTCGGAGCTATTACCTTGGGCCTAACTATTAGGATATTACTGGTGATAGGTGACCTCATAGCCGATCCTCAGGTGGCTACGATAGTGGCATGGATGTTTTGTCATTGTAGTCTTGCGGCACTAGTGTTGATGGAGACCTTGAATGGTCTATATGCTTAGAAGGAGGATCGTTCTGACAATCTACGGGGGAGCCCTACGATGTTGTTCATATGGATTTTTGAGATATTTAGCCTGGCGACCCCTCCTAAGTATCCCCTGTTAAGTATTACTAATTTCTTCGTCCGACCCTTCTTTAGTTTTTTCCCTTTAATAAAGAATTGGGTTAACTTATTTTTGGAGCATGGATCCTGGTATCTTCATTGGTTTATGCCATAGTGGGGGGACTTACAACCCATTTTGCAATTGGGAAAATACTAGTATGTGTGGGTGGTTGGACTTTGCAACACTTTCGTCTATTTTCCTTAGCGGCTTATGTGCCATGTGGGGTAGGAACAGATAGTACCTCTTGTATAACCAACTTCTTCCCAGTAAAGGACTTAATTGGGTCTTTACAAATGATATTGGGACATTTGTGGTAGCTCCACCATCCGTCTACCCGCCCGTCAAAATATTTTGGAGGGGCTTGGCATGTGTCTGGAGATTATCTCAAATAATTGTGGAAATGGGTAGTTGGGAAGATTTTGGAAGTAGAAACTGGGCAAAGATGGCTTATTGCCTTCGACACCATGAAGGAGGGTATTATGGTTTCGACAAAGCTTATCGAGGCATACCACTACATGGAGCTCATACAATGCATCAATTAGGAGTGGGAGACTTGAGGACCTCCGGGAGGAGGCAATAATGATGAGTTAGGGCCGTCTAGTAGCTGAGTGCAGGTTTTTTGAAGCTAGGGAATTTATGCTTGTGTTTTGGTGAAGATTTTGTGTAAGTATAAGTCTTTTGATATTTTTCTATGAATATGGTTATTTGGTAGGTATTGGATAGGTTATTAGGGGAAATGTACGTTGGTTTTGTAATTGGAAAGGGAGTGGCCTGTTTAACTCGCTCTACTAATATTTCATGTAGTGGTTGTGTTCCTAGATTTGAAAACAAAAATGATTTTGACATATTTTGTTGTGTCATTTGATGAATTTTTCATTTGAACTATCTATACCAATCGCTAAGGCATACATAATCCTTTTGTTCATGTAAATGATAAAATGGACCGCCGTACTTGGGGGTTAAAAAATAATAGCAATTTTAAAAAAGAAAGGAACGCGCCCATGTATGTCGTATGGGTTGCCTACGTACCTCTGTGGATTTTTAAAATTCATGAGTTTCAATTTTGAAAAGAATTATTTTAAGGGGATTAGGTCCCACGTAGTTCTGGGTAAGGGTAATGAAGAAAGTTTTATGGAATAGAAGGGGGATGAGAAGAATGATAGCACAGCGAGAACTCAAATTAAGGGTAGAATTTCTTGAGAGTTCCAAATTGACTGGATGAACCATCTCTTCTCCATCGTGGTCTGTGAGCATGGTAGCGCCGTCTGACACAATTTTCTTCACGATGCAGGGGCCGTTCCAATTAGGTTTGAACTTCCCTCTGGGGTCCCAAACAGGTTTCTTTGAGGACAAGAACTCCTTCTCGGAAACTGTGGTCCTTGGTTTTCCTATTGAATAATTGTGCTATCCGGTGATGATATCCCTATATGTGGTATAGAGACTTATGTTTCTTTTAATCCAAGAGTAAGAGTTCGTCATAATGGATCTGATGCCATTCTTCCTCATTGATTTTTCTCTCAAGCATGACACATAGGGAAAGTACTTTTAGTTCAATGTGAGAACTTCTTCCATGTCGTATACCATAAAATAAGGGAAAGCCCCATTAGGTGTTCTGATAGAGGTGAGGTAGCCCTAGAGTACTTAGACGATTCGATCGACCCACTCTCTACAACTTTTAATAATCTTGTTTATGATGGTTTTAAGGTTTTTATTAGCGGCTTTGACAGCACCATTGGTTTAGGGGCAGTAAGGAGAGGACTTGTGTCTCTGAATTCCATACTCGTCAACCACTTCTATGACCACAACTTAGAAGTGTAGCCCATTATAGGAAACTAACTCATGAGGAACTCTGTATCGGTAAATGATATTCTTTCTGATGAACTTAGCCAATTTCTTTGCATTTAACACTGCATATGACTCAGCTTCGACCCATTTTGTGAAGTAGTCAATGGCGATAATGAAGAACTAGTGCATGTTGGAAGCTTTAGGAGTGACCTTCCCTATGATGTCTATGCCCCAGGTGGAGAACGGTCAGGAAGAGGTCATGTTATAATATTCTTGGGGAGATAAGTGTTGAAGGTTAGCAAATTATTAGTATTGGAGGCATCTTCAAACATAGGCAATGCAGTATTGAACTATGGTAGTCTGATAGTACCCTGACGAATGATCTTCTTGCAAAGCATGTGATCGTTCATATGGGTCCCGAATTTCCCATTATGGATCTTCGGCATAATTCCTTCAATATCAACCCCTGTTATGCAATGCAAATGGGTTCCATCGAAGTTTCTCTTAAAAAGCTTTGTTGTAGATAATGTATTGCGCAGCCAGTTTGTGAAGGGTCACAAAGCCTTTCTTATCAGCATCTTGGGGATACCTACCATGCTTGAGGAGGTAACAATGTCATAGTACCATTATCTGTCCATATTGGAGTTTTCTTCGATGACGAGTTCAATGTGCTAGCAGTGGGTGGGCACAGCTTACTTCTGAAGTAGGAAAGGGGCAATTGTTATTCCTTCGGGCATATCGACCATGGAGGCAAGGGTTATAAGGGCGTCAATTGGATTATTCTTTGAGCGAGGAATGTAATGGAAGGTAAAATCTTTGAACTAAGATGCGAGCTCTTCTATGTGTTCATGTAAGGGTAGGAGATTATCATCTTTGACTTTCCATTTCCTAAGAATTGGTTATTTAATGAGGGAGGAGTCCCTATAGACGTCTAGGTGCTTGATGCCTTTATCGAGGGTGATCTTGAGGCCTATGGTGCATGCTTTGTACTCAGTCATATTTTTGGTGCAAGGCAAGTCCAGCTTAATGGCAATGGGCTGTGGGAGTCATCAGGAGCAATGAGGAGTATCCCAATGTCATACCATTTCTTGTTGGCAGCTTAATCGAAGAACATCTGCCATCTGAGATCATCCTGAGAGGAATAGAGAATGTTTTCATCTAGGAATTCAGAGACCCAAACATCAGTTCCTTCTATGGGATAATCAACAAGGTAGTCGTAGGTGGACCTCCCCTTTATGGCTTTCTGTGTTATTTACACAACATCGAATTCAGCTAGCAACATCAACCAGCAGGCCATTCGACTTGACAGGGTGGGTTTCTTTAGTTGGTATTTGATGGGATCCATTCGGGATACTAGTTTGATGGGAAAGGCAATCATGTAGTGCCATAATTTATGTGTGACCTAGACTAAGGGAACACATGCTAAGTAGTGTAACTAACTTTGTACCCGACCAGCTTTTGACTAGCATAGTAGATGGAACTTTTCTTATTAGATTCTTCAATGTACTGGGCTACCAAGGCCCCAGTTGTGGTATCAGTGATGGTCATGTACAGGAGGAGGGGGAGACCTATTTGTAGAGACACAAGTACTGGAGGTCAGGTGAGGAATATCTTGATTTAATCAAAGGCTTCTTAGAAGTCCTCGTTCCAAACTTTTGTTGAATCTTTCTGGAGAAGTTTGAAAATGGATTTCCAGATACACTTCAGTTGGTTAACGAACCGACTGATGTATTGTAATTTACCCAGGAATCCACGGACTTCTTTCTCCATCTGGGGTGATGGCATCTCGAGTATGTCTTTTAATTTTTGGGGGTCTGCTTCAATTCCTTTCTCACTAACCATGAACCCAAGGAGTTTCCATTTAATGACAGAAAAAACACACTTTCATGGATTTAGCGCAATATACAACTGTCTCAGTCACTCGAAGAACTTTCGATGGGTGGGAATGTGACCTTCCCTAGTTTTGGAATTGATGATCATGTCTTCAACATAAACCTCGACTTCTTTATGAATAAGGTCATGCAGGATGGCTATGGCAGCCCTTTGGTAGGTAGCCCCGGTAATTTTGAATTTGAATGGTATTATCATGTCGCCAAAAGTTCCCCAGGTGTGATGAAGGCAGCTTTCTCTTGGTGGTCACGGTGCATCTTAATCTGGTTGTAATCGGCAAATACATCGACAAATGATTTGAGGGTGTGGTTGGTCGTATTGTCCAAGAATCATTCTATGTTTTGCAATGGATAATCATCTTTTGCGCATGATTTATTCAAATCTTGATAGTTGATGCACGCGCAAAATTTTCCTCCCGACTTTGGCACGAGGACGATATTTACAAGCCATGTAGGATATTTGACCACATGAATGAAATTTGCATTCGGCTGTTTGACTACCTCAACTTTAAGGAACTATTTTTTTCAGAGTTTTCTCAACTTGTGATTGATCGGTTTGTAATTTAGGAATGTCGAGATTTCATACCGAGTTATTTTTCAGGTCAATGCCAGGCATGTCATCATAGGACCACGTGAAGACGCTTATGAACTCTTTTAGTAGTTCTTCAAATTTCACACTCTCATGCCCGTTAAGGGTGGACCCTATCCTAATCTCGTACTAATGGCTACTAGAACTGAGATTAATAACAACAGTCTCATCATCATTAGTTTGAACGTGATTATGTTGTTTATTATTTTTCTTAGTGAGATCAGTTAAGAATTATTCATTTATAAAATCATCATCATCAAAATTTTTACTAAAATCAATGCAATTAATGTAAGGCACGACAAAATACACAAAATCCTCATATATTTCATTTTTAGGGAAAATAACATTGAGAACCTTGTCACAAGAGGTCTCAGTTGCATTTACATTAAGAAAAGGGGAAAAAGAAACAAGTGTAGATATTTGAATAGGATAAACAGCAGGGTTAGGCTGAGCTTAAGAAGACTGGACTAGGATAGCATGCCATTTTAGAAAAGGTACATCAGCAATTGTGATCTGAGTGGATGGGTCCGACAGTGCATCATCTAGGCAGATTATGCAGAGACTCAGCCCCAGTGTCTGCAGATCAAATAAATCCTAAGAGTTATTACCCTCGAAGTTCTCAGTGATAGTCATGGTTTGCATGGTCAGAGGTTCCATGTCATGTTTCTAGTATTCATCCCAAGTGTTATTATCTTGAAATAAGATTTCTAGCCTCCGTTTCATCATCATGTTAACGTGTACATACCACGGTTCATAGAATCCATAGAAGGGGAAGTCTTCACCTTCCTTGACATATTTATTATTCAAAGAGTCACCCAAAATAGTATTTTCATCCTCTAGGATTCTCTTCGATCACAGTTGGTAGAGTGCTTTGAATTCAGCTGGTGAAGGTTGGTAGCCCAAGCCACATGGGGGAAAGCCTTCTTTCATGATAATGGGATCGGAGATTCCTTATTGGCATCGCCATAGCCCCATTCTAAGCATAATTTACATGTTCTTAAACATCTAAATTACATTGACGTTATCGTGAGGGTTGTGCTCTAGACAGACTCAGTCTTTGAAGTTGTCCCTAGTTGGGATAGGGAGCGGATCAATTCTGAAATTGGAGACGAGCATGTCATTGGTCCCATGCTGAATATTTAATAGTAGATTTATAGTGTTGGCATTGTCTGAACTGTCGTCGTCCCTGAAAATGGTGATAACTTGGCCTTTATCAAAGAACTTTAGTTTTTTATGGAGAGAAGAGTATACTCTTCAGATGTTGTGGAGATAAGGGTGACCCAAGAGTAGGTTGAAGCTAGCAGGTATATCGATGACTTAGAATTACGTCAGAGGATTAATAGGGCTATCCCCAAGTGTGAATTTTATGGAACCCATTACTTCTTGATGAGTGTCATTATAGGCGTGCACAACGATAAATTCAGGAGTGAGATTACTGACTTTCAATCCTAAGAAGTTGAAGGTTCTGAGTGGATAGATATGGAGAGCATCTCCATTATCGGCAAGTGATAGTGGGACTGGTCTTTCCTAAGACATCGATGGAGATGTTGAGATCATAGTTGTGATCTGTGACACCCTGCCTATTTTAATCACGGGTGATCACTCATTTATCAAAATAAATAAGAATATCATTTGGTTCATTCTTAGCATCACTGTCAAAAATGCTTTTTAAATTACTAACCAACTATGTTAAATTTAAGTCGGTGTCAATTTTATCTTTCATTAATGTAACGGCGTGCGGGGAAATAGAAATATCACAACTCATCCACAACAAAGATAAGAGTCTGAATCATCACACGATAAATAGATAAATAATGAGTACCGAATAAACCATCGGTTCCAAAACAAAATCCAAACCATAAGTCTACAGCAATAAAACTGAATCCAAATACATCGTATGATAAATAAAACTAAAAGCGTATCAACCGAAAGGGGCAACATGTCCAAATGAAATATTGAATCAAAATTCTAGTCTAAGAATGAATAACCGAAGCGACTACACAAAGTCCTATAATCCTACACAGATGTTGCGGCTACGAATCCTTGGAATGAGTCCTGAAGCTTGGTGTCCCTTTGGCTGAACACCTAAAATATTTTGAAAAATATTTTTGACACGGGCCAGAGCCCAAAACCTTTTGAAAAATATTTAGCAGGTAATTAAGATGCAACAATTAAATATGCATTAACACTTTTCATATTTAAGCGTGTGTCACACTCTTTTGATATATTACTCACCCCTCAACTATTGTGCAAACCTAACTCTTACCTCCTAACACATCTAGTTATACTACCCCACTTAACTAGACTTGTTACAAATCTTTCTATCACCCTACTCTATCCCGAGTACTTCCTCCCTTTGATTCATAAGTTATTTTACTCATTCATTTACTTAATTAATTTCGCGTTATTTGGTTATATAACATTCACAATAGTTATATAAGAAATTCATTCACACTTTATGTATTTAACTCCTATATAATTATCTACTCTATTATATACGTGTAATTATACTACAACAATCAGACATATATTACGTATAATAACCATCCTTTCGCGTATCAACTCACGGGATGCTTATCTCTACAATGGTATCATATCCCGGGTATACTCACTTTAACCCAATTACCGTAAGTCGGTGAACTCAAGTCGAAATAGGTAAATAAAATCGCAAACGTAGTGGAGGCAGTCATATTACCCCCAAGAGTGAGACCGAATCATACCCAAAGCATCTCACCTCGAAAATAAATCACACAATAAAATACTGGGAGATATGACTTGGGGACTATACTTTTCCCGCATTTACTAGCCAGGGAATTCACCCACATCGTGCAACCTCCAATAATAGCACTAAAGGGGGTATGTTTTCACATAAATATCATACGCAGAGATGTTTATAAAGTACGCACACCACACACACACACACACACACACACACACACACACAGATATATATATATATATATATACACTATCTCTATTTTCGTATATATATAATAATAAAAACAAATCCGGCTAAACGGTGCTTAATACCCGTAGCACTAGCCCATAACCCCTGAGTTTATTTCCCCGACTCTTAATTTAATTAAACTCTCATTAACTAAATAATCAACCTAGCGTCACCCTGCTCGAGTATTCGGGCTTATCCACACAGCCCGTTCATCAACTATTTCTAAACTTATCTCATATAGTTCATAATTCACAATTATTCATCAATTATATATCTCACTATAATTCCTCCAACTTATAATTACACCATCATCCCTAGGTAATTTAACCTCTTTTAAATTTACCCTTAATAATATTCTCTAATTATAATAGGTTTTCGAATTCTCTTGAACCTCCCGAAAATACCCAAACCATTAAAACAACCCAAATTCGCGACTGTTAAAAAATAGAACTGGTTGGGCTCCTGTATCAAACCGGTTTACATGCCCATAAATCCAAACTTGTTCGGTTCTGTGGAGAACCGAGTTGCTGCCCAAATACAGCAAGCCCAAAACAGACGTTTAAATCCCAAATTCGGTCTTATCTCCTTCTACGTGATAATAAACCTTCATCAAGATGTATAAAACTTAATGGGATGTAACTATGATAATTCTAACATTCATAAATCAAGCTAACATCAAATATTGGACTAAAAATCACCATTTTAATCAATCGAATGAGTTAAATATTTTCAAATGTTTTGGTCTCTAACCCATATCAAATATTTTCAAAATGTTTTAGGTGTCCACCCATAGGGACGTTGAGGATGATTCTTCTCTCCAAGGTTACGTAATTGCAGCTGATGTGGAGGCTTGCAAGCTTTAAATTAGCCGATCCTATCGTTGTTGTCTTAAATTAGGTTCCATTTCAGATATCGGTTGGGCATGTCACCTCTTTTATCAAACTTATTTACTTTCAGTTTTATTTAGTTCAGTTCGGATGATTGTATCCGATAAATAGTAACCGATTGTTTATTACGTACTTGGTTTTATTTATTTCCACATTTAGACTTCTTTATTGGTGTGATTATTTATATTGCATATTGTGAATGGGATTTTGGTGAATGGTTAATTTTTGGTATTGTAATTAAATATCCAAATTTGACACAATGTATTAAACTAATAGTTGTTAGCATTTAATTCAAATTCAGTAGTGATGCATAGAATGAGCAGTATGAGACTCTCGTTTTATTTTGGTAAAGGGCTGGCCACACGTTATTTTAATAGGCAGGGTGTCACAGTAACACAAACAAGTATTCATCATTGATAAAAGGATTAAACATTTCAAAGTTTCCAACCGACTCATAGGAAAGTTGTAGTAGTTGGATAACGATGAGCGAAAATGGGAAGGAAACGAATTCAGTCTGAAGATATGACTCATCATAACTCAGAGGCTTAATTCTAAAAGAAAAATATTCAATTTTAATGAAATGTTCTTCCAAAATTGTTTGAGGTGCAACACAAGTGTTCAAATCATCTTTGTTGTTCAAGGAAGAAATCATCTCATTGAAAAGTTCTTCAATCTCCATATCCCCACCATTTTCATTCTCCATTATGCCTCGGACAGAACAAAGAATGATTTGCTCTAAAGTGAGCACTGTCGTCTCAAGGACCTCAAATTTTGCATTTGGTTCAAAACATTCGTCGACATCCAAATTTTTAAGAGAAGAATTATCATTGGTTTCAAATAACAAATCCAAATCATGCTCATAACAACGGTTTTACTTCTTATAAAAGTTGTCAATTTTTTTTCGTTTTTTGACTTTTCACCAACGCACCAAATGAATTTGGTGGTATTGCAACTTCTGCAAAAAGATAAATTTAAGAACTATTATCATAACTTTCAATCTTATTCATATAACAACTTTGAAGGTTATTTTCATAATAGTTCGGAGAATTACTATCACAATGGCTTTCGACTTCATTATTGTAGCAAGTTTATGGAATTTTGTCATTATAATAAGTTTTGAAAATCCCCACATTGTTTGTTTGATTTAGTAAATACTCACCAAAAGTAATCTTATGATTTTCATTCTTCTCAACATGTAAGTATTCACCAAAAGTTATAGGCTTGGCGGGACTTTGAACATTATCCTTAAAATAATCTTGCGAACCTAGATTATTACAATCACTAAAAATATTAGCATAAGACACGCTCACCCAAAATGGCTTTTCTATAGAATCTTAACAATGTGGTGTGCAGGTGCGAATTCAACGTTTCTTGGTGCCCAAGTGTCTAGGCCTACAAAACCGATTAAAATAAAAAATGCAAATGCAAAGAAAAATAGTAGGAAATACTAAGTCAATAAAATTCTAAAATGAAAAATCCCCGGCAATGGTGCCCTTTGATACAACGCGTAACTCTATATGTAAAAGATGTCGTTAGGTGTTTATGCCCTATACAAACAAATACCAAAACTTGGATCACTAACTATAGAGTGTAGCGGCAACTAGGGATCAAATATACAGGGAATTTCGGTTAGAATTATATTAATTTACTACTTCTCAATTAAAAGTATAAAAGGTGATGAGTTAGCAAAACATTAAACTGGGTGAGTAATGAAACTAAATTAAAAACGAGAATAAACTATAAATTGGGAATCTTATCCCTCACAGAGACTAAATAGCATAAACGGTTACATGGAAAGAAAAGTGTTAACAAAATTAATCTTATTTGGATAATTAATAAAACCTAGAGTTGTCGTCCTTTAAATTCTAATAAAAACTTAATTTGACTTTTGTTTTAATAAATACTCCCTAAATTACATACAAAAGGTCGTAAAAAGGCGCATGGATGATATACACCGTTAAATCTCCTAGGTGTAATACCAAGAACAATTAATCCATTAAAATTGTCCTAAACCATCATACCATAGCAACGCAACTAATTGTTTCATGTGAGTTCAACAATCTCAACCTAAATTAAAATGCATACAATGCATGGTAAATAACATGTATTTAATGAAAGAAATTAATAAAGAAAAAAATGAAATTAATCAAAGTAATACCCTAATTATCAAAGCAATAAATAACAAGAAGGAAGCTTGACTTAATTGGAGAAGAAGATAAATAATAGCATATAATGGCCAAAAATGGCAAACTATGGTGGGAGGAGGAAAAGATCCCAAAATTTTACTCCCAACCCTGATTATAAGATAAAAACTAAGAGAAAACCAAGATATCTACCAAAAACCAATCCTCTAGCTATTTATGGCAAGTGGCAAAAAATTCAAGGCAAAGTAACAACAAAATAATAATCTGCACAAAATCTCAAATCATAGATAAATCGGTCAAACTGAAAGTTACCCACTGCCTTCCTTTCACAACAAATAGGAATGGTATCGACCCTTTTTGGTTGATCGATTGACGCTCTATTTTTTTAAATAATTCTCTTAATTTCAATCACTAATGGGACTTCGAGAAAAATTCCATAACTCGATTGTTAGGATCCGAATTGATGCACCATCAGCAATCACGCGAAGATAGCTCAGAGAGATACAACTTTCATGAATGGTTCGGGCAAGAAGCTCGAAAATTAAAAGGCCCTCGAAGTTGTGTATTGCGTTAAAATTTTTCCGAAAATCACTAATTGCACCGTTAAGCATTCCAATACCTACCAAAGATCAAATAAACCTTGCAAAGCATATATATGAAAAAACAAAGGTTATACTATATATGAGCTTATATAAGGGAATTAACGAACACAATTATGCTAAAATGCATAAGTACAATAACCGATAATATATAACATTCATGACTAATCACCTAACTTCCACCACAGTGAGTCCCAACTGCATCATACCCAAGTAGCCACCGAGTAACAATATTTAATAATGAGATTTGAAAGAAAACATTTGGAGTATGGCTGACTCGCCGACATTCTCTTTTGAAACTCGAGAAATTTCCTCACGTAAACAATGGACTCCATCTTGCTCTTTATGGACCCAATGACATACATGACTAAAGATGCCACGAGTTTATCACTACGGATCGATGTAGTCCATATTTGGTCGTATACTACGGCCTAGGGTGTTAACCCATGATAATTTGGATAATGATGTGCTCAAACTTACGTAATAGATATGAATACGTTACTATTAGGAGGATCAGAATGATAGACTTCCCTTATTAAAAGAAATACCCACCCTTTTTCTAATCCCGGTGGACACCAAACAATCATTGAAACGTCTATTACCTCTTTTAGTTTCCATGAATGCAACATTTCCTTATACTTATTAACATATTACACCCTTACTTGAACCTCAAGAATAAAACCCACTCAACTTGCCTACTAAACTGCGTACCTTAGGACATAAGTGACTGGTTTCCAAGAACGATGTTGCCAACAAGCCTGTCTCATGGCGTGTACATCTTACTATGAATGTCATCACTACAATGCCAATATATCATACACTCGTAATATTTCTAGGCAGCATGATTTCACTTGAGTGGTATGCTAATTATGTCATCCGATGTTGACACATTTAAAGAGGTCGTGATGCTCGAACCACACCTAAACCACCCTCACTATTGGGATTGAATTAGCTGATGTTTTATTTTTTAATTATTTCTTCAATTAAGAAAATGAAAAAGAATAATAGAATCATAATTCTAGGCATTCTCTCTCAGCCCATTCAGAAGGATCTCATATCATAATTATCCATGATTGTTTATGTCTCTAAGGTCATTAGAATGAGTTCTAATAAGCGGATAAATATAGTATATCACCTTACTTATTTCTTCTATGAGAAAAAAAGAAAATTGAATAACCTATGGATATGTGCAAAACTAAAATTCTTGTTTGCCAAGGAAAATGATTCTTATTTATTTCTATAATACTCAATACAAAAAAAAAGTTTAGGAATTAATAAACATGGGGCTCTAGAAGTGAATTACATCATCAAAAAGAGGATTTTATTGAGTAACGAGGAGTCAAGGAATTTAGGCCAAGAAGTCCCTACCAATTATGCTCTTTGTAAACAACTCATTCATTGTATTCATTCATTGAATAATCAAACGGCGGTAGCGTATTCTTTCTCTTGCCATTTTTTCACTGGAATAAGATTGGCCAACTTGGGAGCATAAGGTAACTTCATTTTCATTAAGGGTCAGAGCTTGAAGAAGCCCCTTTTCTCACCTTGCCTCCTAAGTTATTGCTTTTGGCGTGGGACGCGTGGAGGTTTAACTTTTTTATGTTTTTGAAACTTGAGAGAAGTGTGCTAGTCTGCACATAATGAAATGTCACTTGTTGTGCTTAGCATTCATACATGGATACCATTCCTATTGTGCAAAAGTTATGCTACCACAACCCTTGACTGATAACTATTCAAAAATTCACAACATTTATATATACAACTTTCCTTTTTGCCAAGTCATTACACTACTCAACATCTTATGCCTACCCTAAGTTAAAATGCCCAAGACATTTCCAATATGCTAAGCTACCTAACACCGTCGCACCTGATGATACTGCCTAAACTTCATAGATGTTAACTTTTAGCATAAACCCTTGCCTTTAAGACTCCAAAAATCTTAAAACTGTAAATTCTTAGTCCTATGACGATTCATGGTCACTAAAATTGTCTTATCCCTAAATACATCACTTGCAGCACCCTTGCAAAATGCAAGTATACTTAATATTATTGAAAGACTACAATATCCACCATGCAAGGCACCTCAATGCTCAATTAATAATATACTTTTACTTCCAATAACAATGTATTACCTAATGATATTTGGGGCAACCAAAAAAGAATCTACTAAAATTCCTCCTTCGATACCGGATCTTACCTCATATAAACGTTGTACGAGCGAAATTATTTAGTGCTTATCTACTCAAAGTCTCCTAGACCTCCAAATAATATACATGTGTCGCACCAAGATTCAACACTTCCCTTGGGCAATGGATACATTTAGCACTAAGTACCGAACCCCTTTGGAACATTCATATGATGATATTTGAAATCTACCAACATTAACCCATTGTGTGCATTTCCGTACTTCTACCAGTACTTAGCCATATTTCGAAACACATTTTGACATTACATGTGATGAGATATAACCTCGGTGCCATAACACTCTTCGTTACTATTATTACCTTTATACATACAGTGGATGTCAAGCTGAGGCACCTGCTTTGTGGGCTATTGGCCCATCATGCTTCCACTGCGTTATTTTGATGACCAAATTCCACGAGTTGTCATGACTCTTTTATCGGTTCCTTCCCGTTGAACACCTTAAGACATTAGTCAATACTCATCAAGGCTCAAACACAATTCAGTAATCTACATGGGATGTTAGCCATTTTCTGAAAATATCAATGTTACTACATGCTTTCATGGTAAATACTCACTAAGCCATTTGTCATCCTACCTGAGGATGCCGATGAGATGTGCGATGAATAAACTCTACCTATCGATGTTAATGAAGAAATTTCCAATAATTTTATAATCATTAACCCTAATGACGGGGTTGCACGCATGTATAAATCGGAGTTCTTACTCTCCTTACAAGGCTGAGACCTTGAACTTTTGACGATCAAAGATAAAAATTCGATTTCACAACCACACGTCACTCCTATAAGAAAATTTAAACCTAAATATCTTATATCAAGTTGTAACACCCTAACCTGGATTCAAGGGCCACGTGGTGGTTTACCTGAACTGATTTGATTATGTTAAGTGTGAAGTGAGTTAAAACAATCTAGATAATGTTTCAAGTGCATTTTATATAATTAGTTTAAATGAGTGATCACGCAATTCCATTTTATAGTCATTTAAGAAGATAAAAGCAAGTGTGAAAAATGTTAGATAGTGCCTTAGGATTCGTGTAATCAGAGCTACTAACATAAATAGTAAGAAGCACTTACCTGCGAAACACTCTTAAAGACGGAGTATCGCATAACTTGCTATAACAAAGGGAATTGGGTGAGCCAATGCCCATTGGGATTTCGAACAACAATGCAGTATAGAAACGAAGGGCATAAAGGAAAGGATGCAATACCGAATAGGCAACAACTAAACTGTATATGCACTAACCATGTTTTAATTAAAATACATCTCCTTTAACTTTAGTTAAAGGCAATCAACCTTGGATCACATAATTCACCATTTTATTAAAAAAAACGTTTCTTTAATCCATTAATATACATGATTAATAAGTAATAAATCACATCTTCTTATTACTCTTTTAGATTAACCAGATTTCCTTTGAAGATTATCAATTTCACATTAACTGTCATAACCATGGCATTATTCAAAAAGTCATCTTACACATGCACTCGATGTATAAAAAGGCTCCTTTAACTTATATATATATGTGTGTGTGTGTGTGTGTGTGTGTGTGTGTGTGTGTCTGTGTGTGTTTCAATATAGGGTGATTACCTCTAGAGGTCAATTGGGCACCCTATTATGATCTTTAGCACTTCATTCCCTTAACCTAATTCATATACCATTCGTTTGTTAATTATTTCAATTACACATTTACTCTTTTATTTAATTACATGTGGCATATAACCCTTTTATTCCCGTTTAATCTTGGAGTTAACCGTACACCATTTGTGCTTATGGACTTTCACCAAAATCCACAAATGTCTTAATATGATTCCAGGTAGCACTGGCAAAATTATGGGCTGGGCCTAATTTGGGCGGGTCAAATATGGGTTGGGCTAAATGTGGGTCGGACCAAATGTGGGTTTGGTTAAATGTGGGCCGGGCCAAATATGGGCGGACCAAATATGGGTTGGGCAACCCATTATTTTTCTACTAAATTAAGTATTACAATTCGAGGTATATATAAAAAAAACTCATATTTTACTCATAACTTTTTAAAATGAGTATTATATTTGATTTGTATCTTTTAAAATTGAGCTCCATATTTGATTTTTTGCTTTCAAATATGGGCCCCATATTTAACTCATAGCTTTGAAATATGGGCCCCATATTTAACTCATAGCTTTTAAACATGGGCCCCATATTTAGATGCCTGGGCTAATATGGGTTGTTTTATTATTTGGGCCACATTTTGCCACTACTAATTCCAGGCTAGTGGTTTGGGGTCTATGCCGAAATCAAAGCGCCACCCTAGGGTTTCGAGCCTTCCTTAATATTTTTTGGTACTTCTTTGTGAAAATTCTCACTGAATATTAATTCCTTTTACTTGCGATCTAACCATTGTATTTATCAAAACACGTGGCTTATGTAATACCCCTTATTTATGAGTGATTATTTTTATACTAATTTGCCTTGTGTGTTAATTATATAAAATAAAGGAAGTTGAAGTAAATATTAATCATATTATGTTACGTTGCTTCGTTGTGCTTTAAACGACGGTTATGACTTATATTCTAAGTGGATCACTATTAATGAATTAATATGATGTTTGAACATGAAATAATTTATGATATCCCGAATACCAATTTAGAGGGTACGGTTAGTCCGAAAATGGTTGAAACAGTCAAAATAAATACCAAGCTATATTTTGGGTTCCGGGTACTTTTGACTAGTTATAACTTAATTATGATGTTACGAGTCGTTTTAAGTGTGTAGTAGCATTTAATGTTAGACTTAATGTATTTAAGACACTTTGGGTATTTAGTCTTCCAAGATCATTTTAATTCTCATTTTATGTTCTAAACCTAGAAGAGAGTTAGAGAGAAGAGAGAGATTGGGAGAAAAAGGAGAAAAAGAGGAGATTTGCTACTTTCGGCTTGGAATCGTTTCAACGAGTAAGAATCCGAGGCTTAAATATTGAGTCAAGTTTCTAACTTGCACATATGTGTGATTGACTGTGAATAATTTGTATATATAGTTGTGTTCTTGAGATTTAACCATTAATGGGTTTTAATGACTTTTGGTGTTTAAACCCTTATATTTTGATTTAGATATGATTTGAGTTGGTTATATTAGTTTGTTGTTATGTAGGAATGATTGGGTGAAGTTATTAGATGATGAGGTTGGGATAAGTGGAAGAAATAGGTTTGGATGTTTAGGTCTTGTAAGGGAAATTGGGGGTTGGCCATTGGATCTGGTGCCACTGGTCAACCACGGTCCAGAGGCCGGTCGACTGGGCCTAAAGAAAAAGCCTACTGCTTCTCTCGTAAGGCAAATTTCTATAACGTGATCGACCGCATTCCAAAGGCCGGTCGATCGGGCCTAAGGGGAAGAGCCTACTGCTTTTCTCGCAAAGCAAATTTTAAGACCGCGGTCGACCGGGGGTCAGGGGCCGGTCGACCGGTACCCTATTTTTAAGCCATAAATCTAGATTTTTCTTCTACTCTTTTCTTTTAAGGTTTGAGTCTTAGGAACCTTCTTATATGAAGTAAAATATAGTATTAGGTCATGTATTAGGAGGATTAATATTCTAGGTTAGAAAGGGAGTGTTCAGGCTTATGTCGGGAGTTAATTGATTAATGAAATAATGGAAGTTAGGGTCTTTTCATCTAGTAAGCTAGTTTAGGACTAAGAAAGAGTTTAGTAGTATTATTTTGGACTTTTACAGACCAGTATGAAGTAAATTACTCTTGGTAGCTTATAGTGTTGTCGTGAACTCTCGGGGGCTAGTATGGGGTCAATCAAACTTTTTAGCTCACGATGTTAGGCACATATGGTTCCGAACATAATAAATGTGTATTGTAAATTGGCATATCCTGTGATTTATATCTTTCATATACATATCTCTCTAAATTCTATCATAAGGGAAGTTACGCGAATGAGGTGAAATCCCCTGGCTAGTGAATGCAGGGTGAATATAGTCCTCGGCCATAGGACCAGTGGTTATGTTGTGTTGTTGTTTTATTAGAAGTGAGGTAATTCCGGTTATGGTTATGACTCACTGTCGAAGGTATATGGCCGCTTCCCACGCGACGCGAAAGATGATAGCTATTTAAGGGCGCATCCAGTGGGGTGAATCCCGGAAGGATGGTATTAGAATCGTTATATTTTGATTTTTACTATTCTCACAATTGAGTAATGCATTTACAAATCAACTGTATGGAATAAGTTTCCCCAATGATAAATGGATTTATGAAATTGTAAATTGAACATGTTAAATGGAATTAATCCATTTCTCTTAATTAAACTGGTAGTTTAATCTATAATGATCTAGTATAGTGCTAGTATGTGCATTTAGATGAGAGGTAAGGATTATTCTTATATTAAAGAGCGAACTTAATCTACTAATTATGTTAGCATTCATAACTGTCATGAATTTTATTCACACGTATATCATATCAAACCGGGCCCAGGCCCGTTTATATTTCTCTGTATTGTGTGGTTCTTACTTATGCCCAGGTGCTCTGCCGCAAGGACGCCCGTGTTAATCTTTCCTTCTCAGTGTCAGGGAGCTACAACATTTTTGCGGATGTTGTAGGATTTTTTTGTAATAGACGCATCAATTTTTTTGTATAATCTACTTATGATCAGATTGTACATTCGGGCATGTTGCCCAAGTTTTGTATTGGCATATAATGTGATATTTAACTCTAATACTTGGTGTAACCTGTTTGTACTAGTCTGTTAACCGACAGCTTATTCGGTTATTATCTTAAAGATTGGTTGTTAAACTGTTACATGTCTCTCTCTCTATATATATATACACCTTCTTTTCATTTTGGGTTGTCGAAATGGTTTTAATTAAACTTGCAAACTAATTTGACATCCATTTTCTAAAATAATTGGAGGTTATCTCGTACTATTATTTTCACGACAGTGATGCTAAGAATGGACCATCTATGATTCCTGTATTTATTGGAGTATCGGGTTGGCCACCTCTTATTTTAATAAGCGGGGTGTCACAGCTTATCACTGGATTTTACTTGCGTAAATGCATCTCTTATTCAGTTAGTGTTGTTTTAAACATTTTACATGACCCGAAGGTCAAAACCCAAGGTAAATATCGCTTAGTTATCCTTGTTATATACTTGAACACGTTTTGTCGTTTAGTCGTTATCACATATTGTTTATGCGTTACCAACATCTTTACTTTTATAAAGTCTCATTTTATTTCCATGCTTAAGGACCACTTCCATCATTTAGTGTTCATTTAAATACTTATACAACAAACTACCCTTTTATCACAATTTACCAAGTTACACGCTTTGTTTGCCCTTTTTAACTTTAAGATCCTTACTTTATGAATATTACCAACTCAATACCATTTCACCTTTCAACACTTTACCTTTATTATTTTATACAAAATATACCAAGTTTCAACGACCTTAATTAAATTCGCACTAATTTTGGGTAGTTTATGCAAAAGTGTGACTTGGGGTACCAATTTATAAACATCATAATTTTGGTGGAAAAAATGTATTTTTTACATTTGAGAGCCTATTTTGCAAATAAACAACATTAGGTGCTCACGAATATTGTATTTTATTAAGCCATTTTCTATCAAATGTTGCACTCCATACTCGCTCATTTACTGTATAACCTTGATATTCATTATTAATCGCTTTTTCGAGGTTTATTTGAGTATTTACGGGATTTGAAAAGCTAATGGTGAGGTGTGGAAGAATTCTGAAAAAGAAACATCCACAAACGCTCTTTTAAGGGCAAAATAATAATTCCATAAGGGCAATACCAGACTCAGACTTTTCACGAAGATTGTCATGATCGGAACATGGAATGTATGGGTCTAAACAGTGCGTCAATTAGATTTCAAACAAAGAAGTTATGAAGAGTTAAAGTTTGAAATTGAAAAAAGTCAAAAGTCGTGATCCTATGCTGCTACGTTGCATGATCTGGGTGAGCCACGTGTCACAACCGTGCACTACCATATGGCATGAACTCATGGTGCCATGTGTTGCAATGTGATTACGCTATGTGGCGCTAATGATTCTTCTTAAAATTAAATGGCTAGGAGAACTTAAAACCAGAACCTCCATTTCCCTTTCCTTTTTATTGCCACCAGACCAACCTATCATTCAATAAATATCATGCACCCATTAATCTATAACTCATAATTTAACCCAATTTCTTTTCTCATATTTTTCCACCCCCCCCCCCCCCCCACCACCACCACACACACACACCTTATTATTTCTTTCTCCCACTTTTTTCTTTCCCTTTTTTATTTCTTATTGTTTTATATTTTTCCCACTTTCTTCCTCCCCCTTTTCTTTATTTTTTTAATATTACCCACATGATTTTTTTCTTTTTTTTCTTTCTTTCGTTATTTTTCGCCGCATGCTCTCATATTTTTACCCATCACCCTTCTTCCCACTACCATTTCTACTACATTAAATTAGTGTACAATGCTTATTAAATAAGTATTTTATTATTTTTAAAATCCCACCAAAAATTTTAAAATTACTATTTTACCCCAAACATAATTTTGTTCACCTATATAAATGAGCATCAGAAGACACATTTGATCATCCATTTTCTTATAGTTAGCCACCAAATCATTACTGTAGGAAAACCATAATTATAGAGTAGGAAACTCTATCTTAGTTTCATTAGTTCAGTATTTTTTCAAGAGATTTGTGAGGTTGTGATGTGAAAATTGAGTGACACGTTCAAATATTCAATTTAAGTTCTTCTCATTTTGTATTTCTTTCTTTTCAAGGTAATTGTTATTATTTTTACCGCTTTCTCTCATGTACTGTTGTATTTAATTATTTAAAAATAATTTTTAGATAATTAAATTAGGATGAGATTAATGAACTCACCTTAGGTATGTAGTTGCTTCGCTATGGTGTGATGGAATAGACTTGTTTTGATAGGTTAATTATTCCCAATTTTACACCTAGAAACCTTAATGGGGTATATCACATATACAACGTATTTTCTACCATGTGTGTGTAATTTTGGGAGTATTGTTGACGTCAAACTAGTATTTAGACATATATGAAAATTTGGGGAATGAAACCCTAAATTTAAATAAGGGGGGTTTGGCAAAGGTCCTCATAATGTTCAAAGTGTATAAAAATAGGACATTCTATATAATTTTATAAATTTAGTCCCTGTACTAAAAATATCATGAAAAATGGTGAAAAATAGTGTCGTTGGCGCGAACCAAAAAAATAAAGGTATTGTACCACAGGGACTAGATTTATAAATGCTATTGTACCACAGGGACTAGAATTATAAACTTGAACAGCATTGTCCTAAAAATCCAAATATAGGAAGGAACATGACCTTTACCTTAATTCTCTATTTAAATAATTGTTTAAACGAGTATTAATCATATTTTAATCTCGTTTAACTATGTAACCTTTTATGCCATGTGATCTGAAGTGAGGGATTTAATTCTCAACCTGTAGTTTTTATATTTGTCAATTAATTTAGTTCCAACACACGCCTAGATTAATTGTAGTATAAAACCTGTAAAAATTAAAAAATCACCTTTTACCCTTTTTGGTGAGTAATAAATCAATTAAATTCTAAATAACTTTATTTGTGGATCGATACCCTAACAACCACTATACTTGTAAAACAAGTGTATTAATTGTTTAGGCTTTTGCATTGAGGTGGTAAATCAATCGACGATAGTGTCCTTACACGACTAATCATTTTTCACCCGCTCAAAATGGCATCATTGCTAGGAAATGATTTTCTTTAAACTTAATTGGTTTATTGCTTTGATCCCGACAACTCGCCCAATCAAAATGGTGTTGTTGCCGGCAAATGATTTGCTTTGAAACTTAATTGATTTATTGCTTTGATCTAGACAACGCACAAAATCAAAATGGTGTCGTTCTTGGGGAGCGTTTTGTTTAATAATTTAATTAATTTCTTTATTTATATTTGTACATATTTTTGTATATATTTTGTTTCTAAGTACTTTAACCATTAAGATCCAAGAAACATTATAAAAGGTTGAAGTTCATGTTCTTGTGAAATTCTCGGATAGCAAACTTTCTGCAAGTATATCTTCATTTAATTCTTTCAATGGTAATAATAGTTTTGATAATGGTTCGTAAATAATAGTAATAATTTTCAAAGTTCCCCACCACCGATGTCTTTCGGTGAATATTCACATAATTTTGAAAATCAATTGTGGCGAACTTATGAAAATTATTATTATGATAATGGGTGACAAATTTTTTACACTAACAATAGTGAAAATAATAATAATTATTATTATTATTATTATTAATTTCAAAGTATTATAATAAAAAAATCAAAATTTTATAATGAAATTTTTGCTACTAGTTACAATAATGACTTTTTAATTCTTGTTAATGAAGAATTTGCCCCAAAACCGATGTCTTTTGGTGATTACTTGAAAATTTAACAAAACACGAGAATTAAACATCATTCTTGCACAACTTTAAAGGTCATTTTGACTTAACTCTTAACTTTTAATGCATAATTTGACTCAACACCTAATTCTCATAATCCATTGATTTTGCCCCCCAATATAGGGGTTAAGGCTAATTTGACATTATAAATATGGGTCAAAGTCAAATAAATCTTTTGACTTTAACCTATTTTTATTCAATATTTTGAGATAACACCCTCATTCTAGGAGACATATCAAAGTGGAGATTAAATCAATAATCATGTTTAAAAGTGGGGATTAAGTCAAAAAAGTCCAAATTTTAAATAAGGAATGTCTTGAATCATATGATGAATCTGAGAATTTTGATAAAAAAAATTGACCTCTTTGGAACAAAGCTTGTACTTAATTACCCAAGGCTTAAAGGAAATGGAAATGTCCCTCAGGGTGTTGCTTCTAATCTTAGAAATATTAAAAAAAATAATGATGTTATTGGATTAGAGGCACCTTTGAATGAACTCTTCTTTTAAAAACATGACTGATTTGGAAATTTATATTCCGTCTCTATTATTTTTAGAAGATCAACTTATTAAAAGTGACTCAAATTCTTGTGAAATTTAACTAAGATTTTATTCATTTATAGAAATTAAAATTCTTTCATCACCATTTTTTTCGACCATTATCGAATCATTAGATACTACAAGAATCGGATGAAAGTCTTTATGATTTTGATCCAATTCTTGTTGAAGAATGCTCATTCGAAATGTTTTCTATGATGAGAATTTTTTTCAACATGTGAACTACCCCCCATTCAATTTGAAAAATCTAAGGGAGATCATGTTCTTAGAACTCATTTGGTTTTGCAACTGAGAGACACCACGCCTATTAGTCTCTATTGTACCTACCCCACTATATCCAAACCACCCATTACCCAAAAAACTATTTATTCTAAAATTTGTTATAGTTCAATTTTTTTGCCCAAGGCATTCTCTCATTTCATAAACGAAACTCCTAGTTTTAGGGAGACATGAAGCCTCTTGGGAGTCCACCATTAATCCCACAAACTTAACATGTTTTATGGGTGGACCCTCAAATATTTTGCATTCTACTTTATGGTAAATTGGAGGTTGATATTTTTTATATGTACATATTTAATAAAAAAAAATTGTTTATTTTGTTTATTTTTGTTTTGTTTTTATTCGTTTGAACATGTTTTGTAGGTTCATTGAACTTGATAATCGAGGACCGTCCCATTTTCAAAAATATCTCTCTATCACTTTAATTGAATATTGTTCTTAATTAACATTGAGTACAATGTAATATTTTAGTTGGGGGTGTCATTATGTATTTGCATACATCATGTTCATTTTTCATAATTACATGTTATCACCAAGCTTGTGTGTGTGTATATGTCTATATATATAAAATTAAATATAATAAAAAAATGGGTTAAAAAGATTAAAAATTTATTTTTAAGTGATTATTGACAGATGTTTCGTTATAAAACCAACTCTAATCATTTAAATCATTCTTTTATTTTAAAAAATCAAAAATCAAAAATACTTCTTTCATTCTTCTTTTTAGGCTTTTTTACCTGACTTTTTATTTTTCAAATATTTAACTCTCTAGTTACTATATTTTTTACCTTAAAGCAATTACTCATATCTAAGAGTTTACTTGACTTAATATTTCTTTAGTTCATTTACCATCATTATTATACCTTATTAATTCATATGATTAGTGAATTGACACCTTATGCACAACACATATTATTTGTATAATTGTTAATAGCTAAAAGACTCGGTAAATCTATAGATACATAGGTATACTTACCATGTGAGCCTTATGTTCTCTCTCATGTTCTATGTGATGTATACAACTAAGCGTTATTCTTTTGAAAAAAAATCATTGGTAATCTCAATATCTTTTGTTTTAATTATTGACTAAATGATGGTGATGTGATCTTAATGAGTTTATCAAAAAAAAAGATATGATCTTTATGAAAAAAAATTCTAAAATAATGTTTCACCCTCACGTTTGATCAAAGGCAATTCATCTTTACCATTACATCAACTTCACCAACATCTTAAAATTTGATTAAAAAATAAATACAAAGTGAAATAGGGACTAAACAATAATAAAAGAAGAGACGAAAAGAAAAAGGAAAAGAAAAGGGAAAGAAAAATAGAAATAAGGAATTCAAAAAGAGCAAAGGATTGCAAAAGAAATCAAAAGAAAAAAAATAACTCTTTGTGGGTACCTTTATTTGTCACTTTGGCCCAGACGAGAAGCCTAATTAAACACGACCCAAAGTCTAAAGGCCCTGTGCCTCAACCAATTCAGTTTTGACCCAGTCAGTTCCTAAAATCTCTCTTCAGAGATACTTTAGGGATTGTGGGCTAACGTGGGGGAGTCCCACTCCTCCACCCTCCGAAATAACATGTATATAACAAACCCTCCGTGGAGTAAAGAGAAATAATATACAGAGAGAACCACCGTGGATGTAGGCCTTCTTGTCGAATCACGTACATCCTGTGTTGTGTGTGATTATCATTCTTTTTAATTATTTATTTATACCAGTGATTGCTTTTATTTGTTATTTTATGCTGAATATATTTGTCACTACAATTGACGCCGTCTGTGGGAAACGTTTGTTGTCCTTTAAGAAATCCTTCACCAAAAAAGAATTTGGAATGTCTGGTCACAACAGTAATGCCCCTCAAGTAGGGGATATTCAAGAGAATCCTGCCCCTTGCAGGATCAGATCTGAATTTCGACGTTCAAATCCTAGGGCTCGCCCATAACGGCAAGCTTTGGAGGAGAACCAAAGGCTAGTCAGGTGCACACAGGTCACCAGGCTAATCAACACCTATGAGGTCAGGTTCCAAGAGCAAGAGGAGGCCACTCACAGGCAAGAAGCTGAGAATGCTCGTCTCAAAAGAAGATTGGAGAGAATAGAGAAATAACTCCATCGTAGTACCAGGCAACGTCAATACCTCACTCCTAGCCCTCAGGCGAGCAAATCTCGCAATCAAGGAAGGATCCCTAGACGTGGATCTCAAAGGGTTGAGGGACACAGTTCAGATGATGACTTACTCAAGCAACAGCAACCAGCTCGCCGTTATAGGAGCCCGACTCAAGGAAATGATGACATGCGAAATTTGGTCCGAAGAGAAATGGACCAGCACCGAGCACATCGGGGTGCCAGATCGACTAGAGAGTTAGCCAGGCGAGCTCTCATGGCCCATATGAAATTTCCTTTCTCAAGGGAGATAGAAGAAGAAGAACTCCCCAAGAAGTTCGTGATCCCTAGATTCAAAATCTATGATGGAAAGACTGATCCTATCGACCATGTTGGGCAGTATAAGTAGGCCATGACCCTCTGGAACCATAAGGACGCCCTAATGTGCTGAATATTTCCATCGATCTTGCACGACGTGGCCTAGAATTGGTTCGAGAGACTCCCTCACAGATCCATTAGGAGCTTTGAGTACCTGGCAGAGCTCTTCACAACTCGCTTTATTACCAGCATCTCCCATCCGAAGAGGATGGATGCCTTGTTGACAATGAAGAAAATACCCCGGGAGAGCCTTTGGGACTATGCAAAAAGGTATTGGGAGTTATTCAATGGGGTCGAGGACTGCTCAGAGTAGGTCGTTGTGTCATCTTTTAAAATTGGCTTACCCAGCTCTTGCCTCTTGCACCAATCCCTCACTAAGAAGGAGGCCAAACCATTGATGACCTAATAGCTAGCATCGAGAAATATGCCAAAGTTGAGGATGTAACCCGCCTCAGTGTAGGGGATGATGGTCGAGCTAAGTTCGCTGCCAAGGGTAGCGAAAAAGCTGAGAACCAAAAGAAAGGGAGCAAGAATGGGGGTAAGGGTAGCACCAAGAGCGGGAATAAAAATGATTCTTCAAAAGCATTTCAGACAGTGAACATTGTCTTTAAAAAACCAATCTATAAGATCCTACTAAAGATTAAGGACGATCCGTTCGTTAAGTGGACCAGAAAGATGGGAGGAGATCCCTTAAAGAGGAACAACGCGCTAAGATACTCTTTTCATAAGGAAGGCGGGCATAAAACTGAGCACTGCAAAGCTCTCAAGTCTCACGTTGAAGAATTAGCCCAGACTGGGCATCAGAATGAATTTATAGAGAAGAAGGCAGAGAAAGTCGTTGCCAATGGAGACACAAGGCTCGACAACGTGCTCGAGGAGGATGTTGTCCATGAGTTCGCAGTGATTCATAAGGCATCGGACCTAAAGCAGATTCAAGGAAATTCAACTCGGATGGAAGTTAAAAAGCTTACGGCAGTAATGCAAGTTTTTTAAATCGATCTAGCTAAAACACAGGCAGGGAAGCGTCGACGAGCAGATGATGTCGACTACAGCAAACACATTGTGTTCACAGATGAAGATTTGGTGGGAGTAAGGATCCCACATCATGATTCCTTGATCATTACACTCAGGATGGCTAACTATGACGTCGACAAATTGCTCGTCGACTAGGGTAGCTCGTTCGAAGTAATGTATCTCGATCTATTCAGAAAGATGAAGTTAAGCATAGCCGACTTGAAGGAAGCCACTGTCCCTCTAGTCGATTTCACGGGTAAAGTGACCATCCTTTTGGGAAAGATTGTACTTCCAGTAAGGGTAGGAAGCGTCTCCAAGATGATCAATTTTTTGGTAGTTGACATTGACTCACCCTACCAGGCCATCCTTAGCTGAGGATGGCTACATGCGATGAAGGCCATCCCCTCCACTTACCACCAGAAACTCAAATATGTGACTGAGCGAGGAGTAATGGAAATCCATGGAGATCAGGTGATGGCAAGAAAGTGCTTTATAGCAACCAGTTGAGAAAGCCAAGGAGAAAGATGAAAAATAGGAAGGTTCGATGCCTTCCAAATAGCAGTTAAAATATCGAAGACCTGGAGTGGAGGAGACCATGCTCCTCCCCTCTGAGCGGGTCGTGGAGAACCTGGAGGACGTTGCAGCCAGGGGAAGTAAAAAAGACAGGATGTTCTTTATCGGAGCCTCTCTCACAAATCGAGAGAAGAAGGATGTGACACCCCCCGACTAATTAAATACCGGGTAGCTACTCCTTTATTAAATTAATATAAAATGTCAAGTTGGTTCAGTTCATTGCATCACTGTCGAAAAACGTTTTAATAATTACTAGCCACCTAATATTTAAAAAGTGAGTTGTCAATTTTAATTAAATTAGATTAACATACCACAAGTATTAAATTATGAAATAATGATACCACAACCACAATACAGTCACGTTACAATAATAAAGGAATAAATGAATCTGGAGTAACACTCCTATGAAATAATCCGAAAATACTGAATAAAACTCGATACAAGGTCTGAATCATAAATTAATTACATACAACACTGAAATGAAACTGAATAAATAAACTGTCACTAAGAAAGAAGGGGCGACATGCCCTACAGATAAATGAGTCTGAAATGGAGTCAAGGTAGAAAGTGAAGGCGTTTGTAATCGAGGTCTTGTAACTTCCACAGCAGCTACAGCATGTCCCTGGAACGGAACTCCTAAGCTTGGTGTCCTTGTGGCTGGGCACCTAAAAGCTTTTTTTTTACAAGAAAATAAATTTGAAAGCAAACGGGTCAGAGCCCGATTGTGAAAACAGTTTAAAATACAACAAGTGTTTAATATCATTAAACAGTGAATATAAAATGCATGGTAGCGCGTGCACTCACGTGAGTTTCTCACCTCTCAACTAATTGTGCACTCCTACATACCCATACCCATTCTAGGTATTCCATTAACTAACTAGTATAATTCAATATCTAATTTTTACTATACTATTCATGGTTTAATTCCCGACGTCTTAATATAAACTGAGAGTTTTACCTTCATTCCTCAGAATTAATTACAATAATCACTAAGAGTTTTCCCATTTTTTTAACTCTACAAAGATGTTACATTAATTCACACTTGTACTTATATAAACAGTTCATTTCAATATTTTAGTATATCAATATCATCATAAATATAAAATAATAGCACCCCTAGACTAAGTTGTTGTGCACACATACTCTGCTATCAAATCCCGATACATCACGTACATAAGGATCACGTATTACGAATCTCTCAGGAACCGTTTCGATAAGTAACAAACATACATAATGGAGGCGAACATAGTTCACATCACATGGGTCACGCACATACCTACGCTCCCATGATCAGCAGACTTATTAACTCCTCAATAAGTCATTCTCTAATCTATGTCCTCGAGGTACCAATCTAAATCCCCCCGTAGGCACACAAAGATTAGATGGCCCTGGTCGAACGCCGACCTCCCGTGATAGCAAGTATGGTAGGTATGTTATACACAGATAACCACATATACTAAGCATTCACACATCTTAGATATCTTATAATATTAATAGAGATATATTTTACATTCCTATACCTTCATTAATGTAGTATACTTACAAGTCCCCGAATAATGTACATCATAGATAATCAACTCTTCTCACGTCGCAAATTCAAGTACTTATTTCCTAACTCATAGATGTCATCCGGTTTACTACAAAATTCTAAGTTTTATTCCTCAACGTACTTCAAATCTCACAACTATACCCACTAGTCAGCAAGGGAAGGTTAACACCCAATTAAATAAGTCTACTGGAAGTTAGAAATAAAATCAGGCCTAAAAAGGCCATTCTGTCAACTCGTTAGAAATCTCATTCGAACGAGTGTCGTTCGAGCGAAGGGCTTCGAGCAAACTCGTTAGAAGGGATATTATCATCTCGTTAGAAGTCTGTTCGAACGACCTGGGCAGGTCTTTTAACGAGATGGCAGAAAACGCCCAGAATTTCCCAATTTCATTTTTCAACATTTTTCTTTTCTCTAAATTCATCCTAAGATCATCCCAATAACATTTTAATGTTTTTAAACTACTCTAAGTCCTCCTAGGTCGCTTCTTAACATATTATTGGGGGTCAAATCCTCCTAATCAACATACAATTATCATAAATCCCCAAATTTTACCCCAAGCCCTATGAACATGAAACCAAAATTTTATTTTACCTAAATACCCATCATTAATCCATTTTTAAATCATCAAAGTTAAGTTTTTGGGTACCAATTTCGTCCATAATCATTCTACATGCAATTCCTAACCAAAATTAAGAGTTTCTACAACAATCCCATTGGGTTTTCCACAAAACTTTCATAGCATATAAGGTTTCTACACTAAACATGGAGGAAATATTCATTGCAATTAATGACATCAAATCACTTACCTTAAATCCGATGTTCTGGTTCGTTGTTGATAATCAAGCTTGGCTCTCTCTATTCTTTCCGGTCACAAATCCTTTCAAATTTCTGGTGATCGGAGATGGTTTGGTTTGGAACCTCTTTTAACTTCTCTCAAAACTCCCGTAGCCCACTCTCTTGCCTTTTGCTGGTAATGGCCTTAGTGGCCACTTTAAAAATATAGAAATAAACTCTAAAATTCTTGGGTCTTAATTCCTAAATTTTTAAAATTACCAAAATACCCTTCTAGGTTGCAAGTTTGGCCTAAAAGTGCCCCGAAACCCAAACCAAACTCCCGGCTAGTGTTTTCTGACTACTTCGACCCTTCCGAACGCGTTGGCGCACTCAAAATGATCATTCGGTTGATAAAAATATAAATTACTTTTTAATCTAATTAAATTCATTCCTGATGCGACTGACACGCGCGTCCCAACTTAATTTCTCAATTTGTCGTATTTCTGCCTCGTGACAAATTTAATATTTTGAATACTCATATATTACCATATATACTCATAAATATTCAATTTTAACATTATACTCAAATACCAACTCACGTCTCGCTAGTATTTACATCCGGATTAATTCCCAATTAATTCTCATTTGATTCAATTAATCCCTTAAATAAAAATCAAAAAAATTACGGGGTATTACAAAGGAATTAATAGCACTTTTACAAAACACTTGGATGTTTTCGTTTGGGAACCCTACAAGCTACCCGAGATTGATCCTAGCGTGGTTTTTCATTGGTTGCACGTTGACCCGGCCTTTAAACCAATCACATAAAAAGCACAGTGAACTGCACCCGAGAAGGCCAAGGCTATGGAGAGAGAAGTGGAGAAGCTGCTGGATATAGGGTCTATACGGGAAGTTCAATTACCTAAATGGTTGTCCAACCCAGTAATGGTTCCAAAGAGTAATGGGAAATGGAGAGTTTGTACTAACTTCACTGACCTTAATAGGGCATTCCCTAAGGACAGTTTCCCTCTACCGAAGATCGACCAGTTGGTGGACTCCACAGAAGCTCATGAAAGAATGAGTTTCCTGGACGCATACTCTGGGTACCACCAGATTCCTCTGTACGTACCAGATCAAGATAAGACAACATTCATCACCATCGTCGGATTATATTGTTACAAAGTTATGCCATTTGGGCTCAAAAATGCAGGGGCAACCTACCAGCGGCTGGTCACCAAAATGTTTAAAGACCAAATGGGAGATACCATGGATGTCTACATCGATGATACGCTCATTAAGAGTAGGCATAAAGAAAATCACCTCTCATACCTTTCAAGGACCTTCGAAATCTTCAGGAAATACCGAATGAAGCTCAGCACAAGTGTTCCTTCAGTGTCCAGTCAGGAAAATTTCTCAGGTACTTAGTTAGCGAGAGAGGCATTGAAGCCAACCCGAACCAGATTGACGTAATCAATAGAGTGTAGACCTCCCGCATGATAAGAGACATACAGAAGCTCACAGGCATGCTCATCACCTTGAATCGGTTCATCTCGAAGTCATCTGAGAAGTGCCAACCATTTTTCCAGCTATAAAAGAAAAGCAAAACTGTGGAGTGGAACCAGGATTGCTCAAAATCATTAGAGGAGCTCAAATCTTATCTCAGCACACCACCCTTGCTCGCAATACCTCAAAAAAAAGATTCCCTGTACCTTTACCTTTCAGTTTCCAGCCACGCTGTCAGTTCTACATTGGTATACGAAAGAACGAGAATCCAGCACCCAGTTTACTATGCGAGTAAGACCCTCTTGGACGTCGAACATCGATACCTACCACTGGAAAAGATCACCTTTGCACTAGGGGTAGCTTCGAGGAAACGGAAGCACTACTTTGAAGCTCACTCTATCATCATCCTTACATCTCACCCCCTTAAAGCAGTACTGCAAAAAGCAGATCTGTTCGACAGACTATCCAAGTGGTCAGTCGAGCTCGGGAGATTTGACATCCAATTTCAGCCAAGGAATGCAATCAAGGGACAGGTCCTCCCCGAATTCATCGCAGAATTCATAGGAGAATATCCTCACAATCAACTTCAACCCGTTGGTCATAAGGAAGATCACTCGGTGCAAGGTGTTTGGCTACTGTTCATTGATGGAGCCGCCAACTCCAAAGGGATAAGAGTGGGCATTGTACTGGTCACCTCAGAAGATACAATCCTCGAGCAAGGAATCGGGATTGGATTTGAAGCCTCCAATAAAAAATCAGAGTATGAATCATTGATAGCAGGCCTACATAAGGCACAGGCATTAGGAACAAAACAACTTTAGGTGTTCGGTGACTCACAGCTGATCTCTAATCAGATAAGTGGAGACTTCAGCGCGAGGGATGAAAGAATGGCGGCCTACCTTCCAACAACGAAAAAGTTAATGTCTAACTTCGAACAGGTCAGCGTCCAACAGTTTCCTAGAGGAAAAAATAGTCATGCTGACACCCTAGCAGCCTTAAGCTCAACGATTAATTCTGACTTGAAGAGAATAATTCCTATCGACTTCCTCGCCCAGCTGAGCATTAACCAGAGCAGCAAGCAGAGAGACACGGTTCATATTCTTCAAATTGAACCAGCCCCCAGTTGGATGGACCCCCTGAAGGATTATTTGAAAGATGGCACCCTACCAGATGATAAAAAGGCCGCACATCAGATAAGAGTCAAAGTTGCTTGCTTTCACTTATCTCCTGAAGGCAAAATGTATAAGAGGTCTTTCAGCATTTCTTACCTCCAATGCGTTCACCCAAAGGACATCGAGCAAGTTCTCCATGAGCTCTATGAGGGAATCTGTGGAAGTCATATTGAGGGCAGGTCGCTAGCCTTTCGAGCAATGAAGGAAGGCTACTGGTGGCCATACATGCAAAAAGATTCTACGATATATGCTCACAAGTGAGAGAAATATTAACTACACGCTCCTATAGTTCACCAGCCTGCCAGTGACCTAAAATAACTTACCATCCCCTGGACTTTCGCTCAATAGGGACTGGACATCATGGTCCCTCTCCCTACTGCTTTCGGTAATCGTAAGTATTTATTGGTCGCAACAGACTACTTCACTAAATGGATAGAGGCAGAGACACTGGAAAGCATCAGAGACGCGAATATGATAAGGTTCGTATAGAAGAACATTATCACCCACTTCAGGATCCCCAAGACCATCATCACTGACAACGAAACCCAGTTCAAGAGTGGCCTCTTCTACGGTTTCTGCAACAACGACCACGAAATCAGGCACCATTTCAGCTCGGTGGCATACCCTAATGCAATGGACAAGCTGAAGCTTCCAATAAAATAGTGATTGATGGATTAAAGAAGCATTTGGAGCAACCCAAAGGATCATGGGTAAGCGATCTACCACACATCCTATGGGCCTATCGCACTACCCCACGACGAGCAACCGGGAAAACCCTATTTGCACTGACATATGGTATGGAGGCAATCATCCCCTTAGAAGCTGGCCTCCCCACCATGAGGTCCACCCTGGTCGACCAAGGCCAAAATGATGCAGCATTACTCGCTGAACTTGACCTAGCTGAGGAATGCAGAGAGTTGGCTCTGGTGAAACTAGTAGGCTACCAGCAATATCTAGCGAAGCACTACAACAGGAAGGTCAATCCAAGAGAATTCCAAGTTGGGGACTACGTCCTAAGGAAAGTTCTTGGCAGTGCAGTAAAACCATCAGATGGAAAGCTAGGACCAAACTGGGAGGGACCATTCAAGGTGATAAGGGACAACCTGCAAGGAGCCTATAACTTAGAAATACTGGAGGGCATGGAGATACCTCGAGCTTGGAATGCAGCCAATTTAAAGAAATTCTACTTTTAGTTTTCTGTTTTAATCTTTTATTACAATGTTAAAATTTTCAATTAATAAAAGATTGTTTGGCAGTGGCATTCTATGAAGTGTTGATTTATTTTTCAGAAACTTTATAACTTGTGCACCTTTTCCAAGTGACAGTATCCCCTCTTAACACATATAAGCAGGGTTTTACCCTCCTCAGATTCTCATCGTTTAACACGAACAACCTTTTAGCATTTCCCTTGGCAATATATGAAGCCCTACAGGGGAACCTTAGGCATCTCGGCCAACTTGAAATTGGTCGTCAAATAATGTTTGGCTCAAACAACCTGCTCGGATACTACATCCAACACCAGGTGTGTCCTCGCCATTGCCACACTTAGGCCTAAGGGAGTTTGCCGACACGACCTAAAAGGTAAAGTGGGGCAGAATGGTATCTTGTAAGCATACTGAATTGGGAGGATACTCACGCAATAAAATAACTCTAGTCGGCTAAGAAAAGCCCAAGATAATCAAACAAGAAACCAATGAAGTGGACAATATACAACACATGTTTAGTTGGTAAATTTGCCAAAACATAATTATTTTATAACTTCATTCCATTTATAAAGAGTTACATTAGTTGAATTAAATAGATCCTAGTGAGGATTAGGCCTCCGAGCAAGATAATCAGCTACTTGCGCTCTTCGGCCATCATCTGGGTGAGGAGCTAACTCCTCCTCGACTTAATTTGCATATGGGTCTAGTAACTGCCTGAGGATAGCATCTATGGGGACCCATTGGTCATCCCTCCTGAAAGGATTAGGCATCAGAGTCGAAGGGGAGATCTCATGACGATACCAGAGAACTGAGTTCCTGGGGACCTTCAACTCCTAGAGAACATTCAACCATCCCCTAATAAAGGATAGCTCTTCGATCTCTGCCAACCTCGTCAAAGCATCTATCCAACCCTGATCATAACCATCAACCCACACTCATCGAGGACCTTTCTTGAACAGATACCTCAGCAGCGTAACATCTCTTTGGAGCTCGACAGCTATCACGTATGCTCGATGAACGTCTCCTCGAAGCTCGTCAATCTCCCTAGATGAACCCCTATAATCTATACCAGTCGATGAAGAGGAACCTCGCAAAACTTGAGGGACAATGCTCGGCGCATGCTCTCTAAGTCGTGACACCTCCCTCCTCAGAGCTTCATTCTCTTATTGAAGAACTTCTCCGACCTGATTGATCTCGGAGGCATCCAAAAGTTTAGCTCTCAGAGCATTCACTTCCTCTTAAACGGAAGCGCCAACCTCTTCCATCTCCTGACGCCTATCCTTCAATTTTGAAACAAGATTCGACTGGTCTTTAAAACTCTAGTTCCTTTACCTAAGGGACATACAAATCCTTACAAAGGCTTGGCGAAATTGGTTACTATCATTAGGACCAAGAATCCTTCCTAGTTAAGAAGAAGCAGGTATATACTCATCAACATAAATCAGTTACAGACCAAATAAGCATTAAAGAATGAGATCAGTATGCAGAAGGGAACAAAACTTCATTTTATTAAGAAAGGATTCACAGTACATGAAAGGGAAAGAACAATAAAAGAAAAAAAATACAAAAAGCACCCTAAGAAGGACTAGTTGGCAACCTCAATCTGCTCTGAGGTCGTTGGTTGCTTCCCCTTGTCTGCAGCGGCTCCAAGCTCACCTCCCTCAGACGGAGCAGTCACCATTCCCTGGTTGAGGGCTTAGGGACAGGATCGTGCTCGTCAAAGAGTGGGGAGTTGATATCCACCCCGACAGCCAGGAAAGCCTTGTTCCAACCCTTCTTGAAGTTCAAATAGCTGATACAGCCAATCTGAACATCAGCATCCTCATACGTAGTGGCCCATCCGGCATTGTACGAGCTTTTCTTAATGGTGGCAGCCTCGGATTCCACCTTTTTCACCTTTCCCGCTAGCACCTTGATCTCTTCCACCACGACCAGTTTGCTCAAACAGACCAAGTCATAGGACTGCCTCAACTCCTCGAGCTCCTTGGTCGCCACCCCTTTCACTCAATTGGCTTCAGTAAGGGTAAGATCGGAAGACTTTTGGGAAGCATTGGCAGTCATCATAATGGCCTCCAGCTTGGCATTATTCTTTTCCAGCTCGATATTCTTCCTCACCAGCTCATTACGGTTGTGGTAGAGGACAACGAAATCGGCCACAAACTGCAGAAAAGAGAAATTTTAGCAGGAAAAGTATTTAACAGAATATTACAAGAATAGAGAAGTAAAAGCAGACTTACAAAGGCTTGCTTCTAACTCGCCTTCAAGGCTAACTGGTCAGTCCCCATCACCTTCTGACAATCAGCCGATAAAATTGCTCTTTTGAGCAATACAGGAGCCAACTGAGGAGAAAGAGAAATAGAGGCCCCCTTAGGCAAAGCGAATACGGGTAACAGAGCTTGCCCCACCTTTGTCCTTACCTCAACTCTCCTCTTCTCCTCTTCCCTCTCTTTTCTCTCCTTTTCTACTCTCTTTCTATCCTCCACCTTCTTCTTCTCCTCCTCCTCCTTCTTTCTCTCCCTATCTCTCAATAGATCCTCCTCCTTCCTCTTTTTCTCCTGCTCATGGGCAACAGACTAAGAACCAGTAGAAACATCCCCACTACCAGACTTCTGCTTCTTCAATCGGTGAGTGAGAAGCACACCATCATTGTTGATGTAAAAAATTAGATCACTCTAATTATTTAATCACAGATAAATAAAATGAGACAAATATTTTTAAAGTGGTTCAGCCTTATAAGAATGGCCTACGTCCACTGTTATGTTATTGCTGAGTGTTTGGGAATTCTCGAGTATATGTTCTTTCAAGAAATTCCGATCCCTTTGAATGAGGGTGATACAAGGTATTTATAGCCCTTAGGCTGTACATGAAAGGGTTGATACATTAAATGATATACATATGAAATGGTAATACATTTAATGCAGCGTGTGCGTCAAAATGATAAACATTCAATGAATAATTGAACTATTGATTATCTGGCAGTTTATGCTACGGCCGAGATGCAGCTCGGACCGCCTTAGTTCCTCGGAGCGCTAGAGTACCTCGGAGTGCTGAAGCTCCTCGGTGTATCCTCGTTGCTCGGAGAGAACATGAGTTGGTCGGGGAAATGAACTTCCTCGTTGCTATTATGCCTAGTAGATTAACACGTGTCTTCATATCATTCGTCCATATCAGCATATTAATTTTGGTATCAACAGAAGCCCCCAATGTTTCATATTTCGAACTTTGAGGAGTATGGAACATTCTTTCTCAGTATAAGGCGATATTAAATGACTTTCCTAGGTTCTAGGAGCCTTTTCTTCATATTTGAATTTCTTTCAAATTCACAGAATCCGCCTTTTTTGAATTTTTATGAGTGCTTGGTTCTTCGTGCATTTTTGTCCTTTTAGCCGCCAGTGGCGTATTAGTTTCTTTTGTGTAATCATTTCCTTCGCAGCTTCCCAAGGTAAAGTATTTAAACTTCTTAGGTAACCATACCGTCTTCTACCTTTTCCAATTTTCTGCATTCAAGCTTTCTGTTCTCTCTCTCTCTTGTGCGTTCATCTTTTCCTTCGCTAGTTGTCAGCTCTTACTTTTTCCTGTAAGATTCTCTTCTTTTCTTCTGTATTTCTTTTATTCAGTATGGTTTATATTGTGGAGTCTGTTGAGAAATTTCGTTCCGATTTTTCCATTCCTTCCTGGGTAACTCTGGAGGTTCTTTCTGAGCCTTTAGATTATTTTCGATTGGCTGAGGGACATTGGTTCCCCAGTCTATTCATTGCTGAATGTGGATTTTCTTTTTCGCCAAACCCCTTATGCTTAGAGTTCTGTCAGTACTTTGACGTTGTTCCTGCAAAAATAGCCCCCAATTCATGGAGAATAATTAATGGGGTGTATAAATTAAATTTAACTCATGGAACTCGTATAGGGATTCCTGAGATTATGTATTGATATAGATGGGCTATTTTAGATAATGTGTATTACTTAAAAACTAGGTTTTTAAATAGGGCTCTTGTAGTTAACCTCCCTGATGCAAATAGAGATTATTTTGAACATGGGGTGGTGATTAAAAATTGGCAATATGCCCCCTTGGTTGGAGATGCGGTATACCAGGGTCCTAAATGCCCCCCATATGGCAATGGGATAGGTTTATTCTCATTTTCCTTTACTTATGAAATTATGCTTTTATCATGTTTGACAAAATGTATGACTGATATCTCATTATGTATTTATTTGCAGTTGATAGCAAAAGAAAAACTCCAAAAGAATCAGAGGTTAATATTAAGCATCTGAAACTTATCTGGGGTTTGCATAAGAACGTTGCAGATGAGCACATCAGGTCTGCATCATATTTGCTGCAGTATAGGAGCTATACGACTTCTTATACTGCTCGTCCTGTTGAGCCAGCCTCAACTCCAGAGGATTCTTCTTCAGATTCTCACATCCCTTTAAGTCAAAGAATGGGCAGGAAAAGAGCTCCCCCTGCTCTATTTGATGACACTACTTCTGCTGCTGAAGCCAAGAAAAGCAAAATTGATGTCCCAGAGGGGACTAAGAAGGTGGATGTTGCGCCTTCCAAAGCTACCGAGAAGCCCCCAGTGGCTCCGAGCAAGAAGGTTGCTCTTGTGGAGATGACTGCTATCTCTCCGACCAAGAGCTCTTCCTTGGTTGAAATTGCTGAAGTTACTTTGAGGAGATTGAGGAAATCGTCCTCAGTCAATTTGGCTGAAACTGCCAATCTAACTGAAACCATCTCTTCTCTACCAGCTGGTGGTGTTGGTGTTCCAACCATCATTCCTCCGAGCTCTGCCATGAGCTCGGTAAAAACTTGGATCATACCCGAGGTCCAAGGAATTGATGAAAAGATTTCTAGGGATATGCTGACATCCCTAGCTACCCGTCACCTTGCTTCAGTAAATTTCTCACACTCTGAATTTCCTTTCTTTCTTTGAATACTTGTATTTTTGTACTGACATGTTACTTTTTCCTTTGTTTAGCTGGTGAATTGTCTTAACAACATCGTGAAGAAAGACGAAGCCATTAAAGCTTCCAGCTCCTCGTCGGGGGTAGAGGATGCTCTGCTAGGTTTGACCCAATCCTTGAAGGATTCTCGTCAGCAGTATAGTGAGGACAAAGCTGTCTGGGAAAAGAAGTTGTCAATAGTTGAAGCTGAGAAGGTGAAGTTGGCTGAGACCTCCAAGAGTTTGGAGAATAAGGTGAAAAGTTTAGAGATTGAGCATCAAAAATATGACCACAAGCTCAAGAACTTTGGAGAGCTTGAAGATAGGATGAAAAAGGCAGAGGAAGAATTGACCGTTCTGCGAGATATCAATCGCCAAAAAGAAGAATTGGAAGCGAAGTTAAAGACTGCTGAGGATCTTCTATCCGAGAAGCTCTCCTCGGAGTAACTGAAAAGAAAGCTCGCAGTTAAAAAATCCTTCAGCGCTGGCTGGGATAAAGGATGGGACAAAGGGATTGCTGCGATGACATCCCAAGTACAATACGGGAAGTTGAAATACTTTCGAGATGGCTGGGTAGCTGCCCTGCAGGAATTGAAGATCAAAGAGGACTCTAACCTATTTCAGTTACACCTCCCTGGTCCTCCCCCACCAATTGTAGAAGAAGAAGAAGATGAGCCTATCTCTGATGAATCTTCCATGGCCATAGGTCATCAAGTCCCTACCTCTCTACCTTCTGCAAACGATGATATTTCTTCCATGCCTCCTCCTCCTGAGAAAATTTCAACTCCTGCTGATCAAGCTGTCGTTACCACCGAGCAACCAAGCTCCTCATCCCAGCCTCCCGAGAAAGTCTTGGGAGACAAGGAAAAGGTGTGAAGTTGTTCGGTATCATTTCTATCTTTCATTATTTGTAATCAAACAATGTAATCTTTTTATGATCTAATAAAATACATCTTTGTTCATCTCTGTTGTTGATGATTTTTTTTTGTTGGCTGTTGTCTTCTTTTCATCATTAGTTTGTGGCTAGAATGGAACTGATATCTGCACATGACACAAAGCTAATGCAGCAATGCCATGAATATTATAAAGCAGGTCATAAAAATTTGAGTGTATCAGAAATTGCTGACATCCTTGGCCATGATGCTTCAGAACAAGCAATTGAGGCTTATCGATACTTGAAGGATTTACTTGACCGAGTTGTGGCCAACAACGTGGCCTACTATGAATTGATCGAGGAACTTCATCGTACCTTAGAAGATCTACAACATTAACACAATGAATCAACTGCTTTGCTGCACAAGGAGTATGAAACTAGATATCAACAGCTTTCTTCTGAAACAGGCCATAAAAAGATCCTTGTTGGATACGATTTTAGGGAGAGAACTCTAAAAGGTGAAGTTGAGGCCTGCAGGCAGATTGCTGAGTTGCTGGAACAAGAGAACAATAATCTGCAGAAAAATTTGGCACAGTATGAATCTGCAGCGTCATCTTCCACTGCTTTAGTACCGGTTACCGATGAAGGTTTCTCGTTCTTAGAGGTTGAGAATGCCAAATTAAAGCAAGAACTGGATAACTTAAGAAGATCTGGTACTCCTGTTACTGCTCGGGGACGAGGAAGAGGTTCTCGGGGGCGAGGAAGAGCTGTTCAAAATGTTGTCGAGGAGCAAAATTCTCCACCTGCTCGGAGTCGATCAAGAGTTCTCAGCCGTAATATTGAAGAATCTCGTACTCTGTCAACATTGGAAACTCAAGCATACTAATTGAACGCCAAAGATCGGGATTTATCTTAAATGTCCAAGAATAATCTATCTTTGGAAGATCAACTTACTGCGACGAAGTCTGCCTTGAATGATAAAGATGTTTTTGCCAGGAACCTTCACGAGCAACTAGAGAGAATAACTTTCCAATTTCACAAACAACCTCGTGAGTTTTGGATGGCAGGCTACAATGAAGCCCTTTGTCACTTGGATGCTCGTCTTGAAAGTGCCAATAACGAAGGTTATAAACAAGGATGGTTGAACGCCCTGGGTGTGTTAAAGCTAGAGCAGGGCCATTTCTTATGGGATTATCATGCTCCTGGGCTACTAGACTTGCCTGTACCGCCTTATAAACTAGACATGGAGTGGATCCCAGCTCGTGCCATTCCTCGGAGCCTAATTTCAAAATACCTTGGTGACTATAGTCTTCATTCTCAGATTGAATTATCTCGTCCCGAGCATCTCTTGGATACTCCTTCTGTGATGAAGTCAGAATGCTCAGAGATATTAATTTCATTAATTCTCCTCTTTGCCTGGAGGATCCTCCTGCTGGCGAGGAGCCTGTTTCCAAATCTAAAGGAAAGAAACTAATAGAATAGGTTTTTCAATGTAACAGTTAGCACATATATGTAGCTTTATTTTGAATTTAATGAAAGATTTTCATCTTTGTTTGCAAATCAGTATTGCTATTGTTTTGTGTTTATCAAACATTTTTACATTTGTGCATATGTATCTGTTTAAAAAGATAACAATATTGTGCTGTTCATCAACCAACTTAGTAATAAAAATTACAAGTATCAATGTTGCTCAATCACTTAATAATAAAGTAATGAGTATAAAACGTTTAAAATGTTTCCAACCAACCAAGGTTGTTAAATTGTGTTTGTCAACCAACTACAGTTGATGGATTTTTATCTCAATCAGCCATACTTGGTAAAAAAAATTCATAAAATGTGTCCGACCAACCAAGGTTGATAATTTATCCTCGTCGACCAAGTATAATTGATCACCGACCAACTATACTTGGTTCAGTTTGGATTTTTTTGTATTTTCTGGAATGATTTTACCTTCCGACCAACTTGTTGGCATATTTTGTTTCTTAACTAGCCAAAATTGGCATTTTTAAGAATGTTGTTCTCGCCCTTTTACCAACCGGAGTAGGTCATGGGTTTGAACTATTGGGTTCTTTCGAACTATCTTGTCCACAAGCTCTTTTACCAACCGAAGTTGATCACGCAAGTGTACGCCTCCTAACCAAAGGAGTATAATTTGTTCTCGCTATTTTACCAACCGAAGTTGATCACGCTCGAACTATCAGGTTCTTTCGAACTATCTTGTCCACAAGATCTTTTACCAACCGAAGTTGATCACGCAAGTGTACGCCTCCTAACCAAAGGAGTATAATTTGTTCTCGCTATTTTACCAACTGAAGTTGATCACGCTCGAACTATCAGGTTCTTTCGAACTATCTTGTCCACAAGCTCTTTTACCAATCGAAGTTGATCACGCAAGTGTACGCCTCCTAACCAAAGGAGTATAATTTGTTTGTTCTCGCCCTTTTACCAACCGGAGTTGGTCGTGGGTCTGAACTATCGTCTTCTTTTTGCTGTCGAGCAGCGTAGTGTACAACACTAGTATTCCCCGAAAAACTTTCAAACAAAGGAGAGAAAAATGGTGAAAACATCATCGTTTTATTCATATTGATGGAACTGTTGTACATTTTACATCATTGATAATACTTTTGAAGGTGTTCAGCATTCCAAGCATTCTTGAATTCCTCTCCTTCTAGAGTTGCTATTCGGTAAGTTCCTGGTCGGACAACTTCTGTAACTCGGTAAGGTCCATGCCAGTTGGCTTCAAGTTTATTGTGCTTCTGAATGACCTTCTTTAGCACATAATCCCCTTCTTTTAAGTCGCATTTCTTCACCCTTTTGTTGTAGAATAGAGCTGTGCGTTGTTGGTAAGCAGCATTCCTAATGGCTGCCTCTTCTCTAACCTCCTCGAGCATGTCTAAATCTAATCTTCTCATCAAGTCACTGACTGGGGAATTGAAATTCAGCACTCTGTGTGTTGGGAGACCCAACTCTACAGGTATTACAGCCTCACTTCCAAATGCCATCATGTATGGTGATTCTTCAGTTGCTGCTCGGGGAGTTGTTCGGTAAGCCCATAATACTGATTGTAGCTCATTAATCCAATTAGCTTTAGCCTCATTCAGCCTCTTCTTCAAACCATTTAGTAACGTTCTGTTTGTCACCTCAGTCTGCCCATTGCTTTGAGGATGACCTGGTGCTGAATGGGTCTTCAGGATGTTTGATTGTTGACAATAAGTAGCAAACTCCTCGTTGTCAAATTGTGTTCCATGATCTGTGATGAAGGCATGAGGGAGACCATATCGACAGATGATATTCTTCCAAACAAACTGGTATACCTTCTCATACGTCATATCGATAAGCGGCTCAGCTTCTACCCACTTAGTAAAATAGTCTACTGCAACGACGAGGTACTTGAATCTTCCTCGAGTGGTCGGCAGTGGTCCAACTAAATCAATTCCCCATATGGAAAATGGCCAAGGAGAAGTTATTGGTGTCAACAATGCTTGTGGAGTTCGTCGGATGGAGGAAAAACGTTGGCACTTGTCACATTTCTTAGCATAGGCTATACAATCAGCCCTCATCGTCGGCCAGTAGTATCCTTGAGTCATTACCCTTTGCAAAAGTGTTCTACCTGCTACATGAGCTCCACAAGACCCTTTATGGATTTCTTCAATCAACTCTTTCACCTCGGATGGATGCACACATCTCTACAAACCTGCCATTATTCCTCGTCTATACAAAACACCATTAGCTAATACATACCGAGCAGCTTTAAACTTCAATTTCTTTGCCACGAGCTTGTTCTCTGGCAATTCTCCTTCTTCAATATATGCCCTGATGGTATCCATCCAAGATGGTCCTAACTCAAGGGTAATAACATTCATCGTCAGGTTTTCATCTATGCTCCGACTTTCTAGTACTTCAATTGGTATTGTTCTTCGCAGCTCGGTACGAGTAGCTGATGCTAGTCGGGCCAGTGCGTCTGCTTGTGCATTTTCTATTCTGGGTATTCTGATCAACTGAATCGCATCAAATTTTGCCAATAACTCCATTACCTTGGCATGATACTTGACCATTAGTTCTCCTTTAACTGCATATGTTCCCATCATCTGATTCACAATCAATTGAGAATCATTGAATACCATCACTTGTTGCGCTTCCATAATCTTTGATAAATTAAGACCTGATATCATGGCCTCATACTCAGCCTCATTATTGGAGGCTTTGAATTGGAATCACAAAGTATATTCCATATCAATCTCGTCTGGGGTGTTCAAAACAATTCCTGCCCCACAACCTGTTGTGCAAGATGAGCCATCTACATATAATCTCCATATGGGCAACCCGTCTTCAAATTTCTTATCTGATAGAGTTCCTCGGTGAAATATTTGTTTCTTCTTTTCATCCTCCCCTAACACTTTTCGCTCCTCGTCGACCATCTCTTCTCGCTCTTTTACCAACCGGAGCTGATCTGAGTTTGAAGTTGATGATCCTTCTACATCCACAAGCCCTTTTACCAATCAGAGTTGGTCTGGACTTATGTGTGTTGATCCTGTAACATCCACAGGTTGATCAGCGAGCAATTTTTGTTCCTCGGGGGTATCAGGATACGTAAATTCTGCTATAAAATCTGCTACAGCCTGCCCTTTCAATGATGATCTGGGCTCATATACAATATCATATTCACCGAGCTCTATTGCCCAATACATCAGTCTCCCTGACTTTTCTGGCTTATGAAGGGCTTGTCTCAATGGCATGTCAGTATACACAATGATGGTATGGGCCTGGAAATATGGCCTCATTCTTCTACTTGCTTCAATTAATGCCAATGCCAATTTCTCCAGCTTTGGGTATCTGATTTCCGCACCTCGGAAAGCCTTACTTGTGTAATAGATTGGTTTCTGGACTCCATTCTCCAATCTGATCAATGTTGAACTGACTGCATTCTCTGATATTGCCAGATACAAGTACAACTTCTCTCCTGTTATTGGCCTGGACAACAATGGAGGTGCTCCCAAATACTTTTTCAAGTCTTGAAAGGCCTTCTCACATTCATCAGTCCACTCAAAAGTTTTTCGAAGTGTTTTGAAGAATGGGAGACATTTATCAGTTGCTCGGGACACAAATATGTTGAGTGCTGCAACTCGTCCTGTAAGACTCTGCACTTCTTTCTTCGTCGTTGGGGATCGCAGCCCTAAAAGAGCTTTAATCTTCTCTAGATTTGCTTCAATACCTCGTTGGTTAACAATGTATCCTAGGAACATCCCTTCTCGTACTCCAAATGTACACTTCGTCGGGTTGAGCTTCATTTGGTATTTATCCAGTTGATCAAATGTCTGAGCTAAGTCAACTAGATGATCTGCAGCTTTCTTGCTTTTTGTCAGCATATCATCAACATAGACTTTCATGTTGCAACTGATTTGCTCAGTGAAAACCTTGTTCATCAGCCGCTGGTATGTCGCTCCTGCATTTTTCAAACCAAAAGGCATAACATTATAGCAATATGTTCCCCGAGGGGTAATAAAAGAAGTACTTTCCCTGTCTTCAGGTTTCATTTTGATCTGGTTGTAGCCAGAGTAAGCATCCATGAAGCTGAGCAGCTCATGTCCCGAGGTAGCATCTACTAGTTGATTAATTTTGGGCAATGGAAAATGATCCTTTGGGCACGCCTTGTTAATATCAGTGAAATCAACACACATTCTCCATTTATTGTTTTTCTTTTTTACCATCACCACGTTTGCCAACCAGTCTGGATACTTTACATCTTCAATGAACTGGGCTTTCTGGAGCTTCTCGACCTCCTCTTGTATTGCCTGATTTTTCTCGGGGCTAAATACCATTCTTCTCTGCTTTACAGGCTTGATCTCCTTATTCACATTGAGCTCATGACATAAGAAGTTTGGATCTATTCCTGGCATATCTTCATGACTCCACGCAAAAGTTTTCTTCCTGTTTCTTAAGAAAGTTATCAACTCCTGTTTTATTGAAGCATCCAACGTAGAACCTATCTGGGTTACTCGTTCAGGGTGCTCGTCGTCCAGAATAATATTTTCTATAGATTCCACCACCTATCCTTTTACAAGTTGGGATTCATCTCGAGGATCCAGTGTCTCAATTTATGTACCTTCATCCACCTGGTAGGTAGTAGTCTTTTTTCTTGAATCTTCAAGTTCCTCTTGCTCGGCAGACGAATAATAGCATTCCCGAGCTACTTTCTGATCACCTTTCACAACTCCTACTCCAAAATTTGTTGGGAATTTTAAGCACTGATGCACTGTAGATGGAACTGCTTCGAACTTCTTCAAACCAACTCTTCCCATGATGATGTTGTAGGCTGACTGCACATTCTTATCCATCGCAAAGAATCGTATTCTCTCTGTTCGACAAGCAGGCCAAGTTCCAATGAATATGTCCAACTTGATCGTCCCAAGTGGAAAAACTTTCTCGCCAGCAAAACCCAGGAGGGGTCTGTGATACGGTTCCAATTGAGATAATTTCAGATTCAAACTGTCAAAGCATGAATAGTACATGATCTCTGTCAAACTTCCATTGTCTACCAACACCCTTGAAATCACTACTTCCTTCATCCTCATTTTGATCACCAGAGGATCGTCGTGAGGATAAAGAACACCTGCTAGGTCGTTTTTTGAAAAGACAATGACCAGCTTCTCTTTGTTTACCTTCCTCGGACGATCGTCCTCGGCTAGATTTATTCGCTGAATATATGAACAAGCTTGAGCCTCTCCAAGGTAAGCCTTTCTTTCTGCAGTAAGGTCTCCTCCTCCTGTAATGACATTACAATCAAATGACCCAAAACGTATAGAAAATACCTCTCGTTCTGGCTGTCTTGGTTTCTTGGGAAGGTCGGGGTCATCATCTGGATCATCTTCATGGTTTCTCTTCTTTTTCCCTTCTGCTCGACGAGGAGATCTAGACCTCTCTCTAGTCCGGTCGTTATTTTTCCTTTCACCTCCCCGATCAACATATTTTGTTAACTTTCCTCTTCGGATGAGTGTTTCAATCTCGTTCTGAAGAGCTATGCAATTTTTGGTCATGTGACCATGATCTTTATGAAACTCGCAATATTTATCCTTACTCCTCGAATCAGGGTCTGACTACAGTTTCTTTGGCCATTTTACCTCCTCGTTATTCTTGATTTCTTCCAAGATATGATGAATACCCATTTTCAAAGGAGTATAATTTTCGTATTTCTTCAGGACTTCCCATGATGATTTATTATTTCTGGAGCGTTTATCACCGCCATTGCCCTTATGCTCTTTATTCTTAGACTTGTCGACTTCCACCTTGGTGTCTTTATCTATATTCTTCTTTGCAGCCATAGCTTCCTCGGCATTCATGATTTTGGCAGCTTTTGCCATCAGTTCTGACATAGTTTTAGGTGGATCTTTCGCCAAAGTATAATACAACTTATTAGGCAACAACCCACTCATCAAAGCGATGATTGCTGCCTTCTCTTCGTAATCTATGACCTCCAGCTTCTCGTTATTGAAACGAGTTATGTAATCTCTAGTACTCTCACCAGATTTTTGTCTAACACTTAACAAGTGTGCTACTCGTTTTACTGGCTTTGCTCCAAAAAAGAAATTGCCAATAAACAACTCGGCCAACTGAAAGAAAGTTGAAATCTTACCCCTAGGAAGATTGTTGTACCATATCTTGGCAGCTCCAGTAAGAGTTCCTGAGAACACTCTGCATCTCATCTCGTCGGGGACGACATAGATGTCGGCAGCAGCTTGATATTGCTCTATGTGAAGAACAGGATCTGTCTTTCCATTATATTTGGGGGTTACTACAGGTGCTTTGAACTTTGACGGTGTAGGAAAATTCACAATGGCCTGTACAAAATGTGTTCCTCGAACAAAAGTTCGTTGTAAGGGGTTCTTTGCCTTGGCCATTTCTCCCAATTTATCCTCCAACCGTTGGAGAGATTCTTTCCACGCTTCATTTCCTTCCTCGGGCCTATTGGTTCGAGCAATTGATCGTTCTGAGGTAGCTTCTTGAGATCTATCTTGACGAGCAGCTGGTCGTGATTGTGTTGATCCTTCTCTTAGATCTGATGGTTGTCGAAAACTCCTCGATATGGTCTTAGGTGGACTCCTATTCCTCCTAGGGCCTAATCGACTGAAAGGAGACACCCTACTCAGTCTTTCTAAAGCACTGGGTCTTTCTGGAGAGAGGGTGATATGTTGATCAGTATCTGTAGCCCTTAGTGACGAAGTTCGCCCAGGTTGATAAGAGAAATCATCAGATTCCTCATTACGACGTGACTCAGTACGCCTGGATCGTGAAGCAAGTAAATAAGTTTGCCTCTGACCACTTTGCTGTCCTGAACGTGCAAGTGCACCGCCATGAAGGGTTTGTATGATTTGCCGCATCGTATCTTGCATGGCGGTTTGTCCTTGAGCCAGATTTGTCATGATCACAGCCAGATCTGGAGGTGCAGAGGGATTAGGAGGATTTCCAGCATTTCCAGCATTTCGATTGCTAGATTCTGGGTTATCTGCCATTGGTGATGAATAATTTTTGGTGAAAAACGATAATAACAAATCGTTTCCCACATACGGCGCCAATCTGTTGATGTAAAAAATTAGATCACTCTAATTATTTAATCACAGATAAATAAAATGAGACAAAGATTTTTAAAGTGGTTCAGCCTTATAAGAATGGCCTACGTCCACTGTTATGTTATTGCTGAGTGTTTGGGAATTCTCGAGTATATGTTCTTTCAAGAAATTCCGGTCCCTTTGAATGAGGGTGATATAAGGTATTTATAGCCCTTAGGATGTACATGAAAGGGTTGATACATTAAATGATATACATATGAAATGGTAATACATTTAATGCAGCGTGTACGTCAAGATGATAAACATTTAATGAATAATTGAACTGTTGATTATCTGGCAGTTTATGCTACGGCCGAGATGCAGCTCGGACCGCCTTAGTTCCTCAGAGTGCTAGAGTACCTCGGAGTGCTGAAGCTCCTCGGTGTATCCTCGTTGCTCGGAGAGAACATGAGTTGGTCGGGGAAATCAACTTCCTCGTTGCTATTATGCCTAGTAGATTGACACGTGTCTTCATATCATTCGTCCATATCAGCATATTAATTTTGGTATCAACAATCATCATCATCTCGGATTAAATTCTTCCTGGGAGGAGCCATGTCTTTTCCGCTTGAACTGCTTAAATACCATGAATACTCTTAAACATTTGAACCCACTTTTGAGCTGGAAGATTTTTCACTACCAGAGCTCTCCTCACTGGAATTGTCTTCGGCACTGCCCCTGTTAGCACCCTCGCTCTCCTCACCAGAGCTGCTTTCCTCCTCATCCAATTGGATAGGGTCGGTAGTAACTTCTTTGGTGATGTCTAGATCAGGAATGCTATCCACAGGCCTCGCAATGAAACTTAACCAAACGTTATTGTACTCCAGAAGGAACGCTGCTGATCGAGGATGCTCACCGCCAGCCAAGAGTTCCCTAATTTTCCAGGCCTTAACCAGCTTAGCAGCTCAGATCTCGCTAAGAGCATGCTCTGAGTTTTTTATCTTTGATGAAAAAGAGAGAAAGATATGAAAAAAACCCATACATAAACAGAGGATCAACGAGCAGACAAGAACTAAACCTACCTATGTATTCTCTCCTATAAAAGGGAATCACAAATCTCCCAGACCTCGACCCTTCAGTATGGGGAGGGAACTGCCAATTTCTAACAAGAAAACCCTCATGCCAGTAGTCCTTATGGGAATCAGGTAGATTTACTACCAATACCCTATCAGGACTCCTAGACTTGAGGTACAGAAGACCAGAGCTTGTTTGAGAAAAAGAGTAACATAAGTAAATTTCAGCAAGCCCTAGATTGGTGCCATAGAGCTGATTTATTCTATGCACACGATTGACAATTTTTCAGACATTAGGTGAGCATTGTGCAGGGACTATATTGAAGTAACCAAAAAAGTGCAAAAACAAATTACTTGGGGGAAAAGTGACCCCCCCCCCCCCCCCCGGGACAACAAGAGAACATGAATCCAGTGATCGTCCTCAACTTCTCTGACATTACGAGGGACAGGGGGACATTCAATGTCCACCCAGTTTGGAATGTTATAGTATTTCCTAAATTCAGTTATCGACCTATTGCCTATTTGGACATAGAAAAAGAAAAACCCTAGTAGCGGATATGAAGAAATTACAATAGAAAAAGGAAAAAGAAAAAATGAGAAGAACTTACAATGTAAGAGTCAGCTTGAGACGAGGCAAAGTCACAAGCAGGGATGATGAGAAGATGTGAAAAAAGCTTAAACATGGAAGACGAGACCTGTGAGTAAAGAGAGCTGAAGTGAAAGCTTGGAGAAATTGAGAGAATGCGAAGAGATATGAAAGCGACGATTCAAGGAATGACCTCTATAAAATGATTTAAACCTTTCTAATCATGATGCACCAGAAACGAGGCAATCTACTGCCTAAGTCAGTTCGAAAAGTGCGCTTTAGTTCAAAAGTGTGGCACAAATCACATAAATGCCATTAAGACAAATTATTTAAAATTATTGAGCTCAAATTGTGACCCAAAAATTGTAGGGGCAATTGTGGGTACCTCGATTTGTCACTTTAGCCCAGACGAGAAGCCTAATTAAATATGACCCAAAGTCTAAAGGCCCCGTGCCTCAACCAATTCAGTTTTGACCCAGTCAGTTCCTAAAATCTCTCTTCAAAGATACTTTAGGGATTGTGGGCTAACGTGGGGGAGTCCCACTCCTCCACCCTCCTAAATAACACGTATATAACAAACCCTCCACCTGGGGCAAAGGTCATGGATTATTTTCTGTAAAATACTCCCTGGAGTATAGAGAAATAATATATAGAGAGCACCACCGTGGACATAGGTGACACGACTCAGAATGTGTCTCTAAGGTGTGTACTCTCTAGGCTCAAGTGCAAGCCTGTCGTTCAAGTAATAATCCGACAAGTCGGGTATCGATCCTCAGGGAAAAAGGACAACGGGGTTGTGACGACGGGATAAGAAAGAGGAATCCTAACGTTGACTCTAAGAAGAAAAGAAAAAAATTTGATTTTGGTTTTTGGGATTGATTACACTAAATGCAATTATGAAACTATGATAAAATATGCAACTAACTAAATTATCTAAATGAAGAATGAATAATTAAATTGAAATTGCTAAACTTAAATGATGAGAAAATAGGATGGGAATACAATCCCCCAACCCTAGTGTAATGCAGTGACAACGTTGATCATAAATTTATCCGATTAATTCAAACCCGGAATTTAGTACTCCCAAGCATTATGTATACGAGGTTCAAGCCCGCGTCATACCTAATCTGAGGATGAGTAAATCGGTATCGCGGTAATTACACTCAAATTGTACTCTAAATCATCACGAGTACCCATAGGCAAACGAGATATAAAGATCTACAATTATTATGAAATTACGCGATACGATCAAAATTAATCATTAAATTCAGCGGATCGACGTTATACACATGCACTAACACATCAGGTTGGGTTCATGCATCCCAACCTTGAAAAACCTAGCCAGACATGTTACTTTGACTAATGCATGAAATAATAACGTTGCATGTGTATGAATTCATGATAAAACTAAATCTAAACATGTAAATACGTATTATGAATGCGAAAACAAGTTGAATCTAATGGGAAAACAAAGCATGCAAGAACAATAATAAGAAACAAGAATCTTGAATTAAAACTTGCAAAAACAAACCCGAAACAATGAATTCTTGAAGTAATTTGTGTCCTTGATGTTCCTAGATATTTCTCCCCTTTTTCTCTATCAAAAACTCTCTAAAAATGGCCCTAAAAGCTGCTCTTAGGTTAGTGCCTCCGTTCCCCACAAGTTTGGAGTCTTTTAAACCTATTAGGAGACTTGGACACCAATCCAAATGAAAGACAAAATTCGCGTGTCAGGTACAGCGAACCGGTTCGCAGGTACAGCGAACCGGTTCGCATGTACCAGCCTGGTCTTGCTCTCAGCACTTAGATTTTTTTCTGGTTTCTCTTCTTTTCTTGGATTTTTCTTCAACTTCAACTGAGCATAACTTTTCAACCGTAGCTCGGATTTGGGTTCCGTTTCTTCCAGTGTTCTCGTTGTTCCGAGCTATTCAACTTCCCAGAAGGCCTCACCTCCATAATCGGGCTGTAAAATTACGAAAATGCCCTTGAACTTGCCTTCCTAGCCTTTCTTCTATGATTTTTCCGCAACTTCAAGGGGTCATAACTCTTTCATCGTAGCTCGGATTGAGGTGCCGTTTTTTATGGTGTTCTTGTAATTGAAAGATATTAAACTTTATAGTTGGACCCACTTCTGGACTAAGGCTGAAAAATTACGAAAATGCCCTTGAACTTGCCTTCCTAGCTTTTCTTGCACTGTCTTGCTTCCTCCTTTGCACTGCTTGCATAATTAACCTGTAAAACCAATAGGAGAAGCACGAAACACGCAATACTCGCCAAGAAGGTTAGAAGCATAAAAGTGAATCAAATCCATATATGTTACATCATTCGGGTTCACAAAAGTACTGAAATTAGGGGGATAAATATACAATATTTATGCCCAATCAAACCCCCCTAACTTAGAACTTTGCGCGTCCCGAGCAATGTAAAAGAATGAAAGTAAGAGTTAAGGACACTTCAAGGACTTTATTGGGATAGAACACCTCTTTCGCGGGCAAGCGATTGCATTTAGCGCATGCAACAAGCCTTTAAACCCCTAGGTTACCCTAGTAGGACGAGTTGTGTCTCGTGAGGGTTTGCAGTGAATATACCCACAAAATTCGACTCAAAGAAAATTCAAAATATGCAAAAATTGTGCAATTCAAACTTTTCCAGAAAATAGTCATCATCAAGTCATATTTACGAGTCTCAAACCGTAGTGTGTGTGTGCGTAGCCAGAAATATAACCGCCAATTTCCATCGATTGATTATTACGTTACTTATCCGAAAATTCGTTTTGATTTCAATTTCTCACGGAATGCACTCACAAACGAATCTCTCGGATTATGGATATTCTCTCGGCATGCGTGATATAAGGAGTAAATATAATGGAAGCAAATACACGCATGCATTTAGAAAGACGGAAATTTCATGATGAAGGGATCTCTTCAACGGATTACGGTTTTAAAAATGGGAGCATCGCCTCTATTTCGCGCATTTAACCTCTTATATTATCTTTTGGTGTATTAACTCTCCACGCGGTACTCAATTTTCGCAATTTGGACTCGGTTAGGACTTTTTCGGGTTAAAGGTTGTATTGGGTAAAATGAAAATGGTAGGAAAGGTTGGAATTGGAAAAGTCATTCGTGATGTCCATTTGTGCATTTTCCGGGCTATTGCTCATTTTTTCCTTCTTCTTTCTCTATTTTTTTTTTCTTTTTTTTTCTTTGTTGCTATTTTTGTTGAGCATTCTTCTCTTTTTTTTTTTTCTTGCCCCCTTTTTGTTGCACTTTTCGGACTTTATTTGATAAATGTTCGATTTTCACAATTCCGGGCTATTTTGGGTTTTTCGGGTTGTCAAACGAGAGGGAAAAATATTCGGCTCAATTTGGGTTACAAAAGGGATAATTTTTCGCTACTTTTTTTCTGGCCAATATTTTTGGGTGACAAACGAGGGCCTACTTCATTGTCCAAAATACCAATTGCGTTACCATATGCGTTTCGAGGTGAATTTAAGTTTAGAGACTAATTTGGCACGATTTTCAAGGCAATATTGCACACATTTTTCAAAACCGATCAAATGAAAAAAAAATTTGAGATCCTTGACAACTTATTAAGCGCTAAAAAGAATTTTGAGTTAGCTATTAACTCGGATTGATTTCAAATCTCGCAAAACGTGATAGGCTCGAATCTCACCGGGTTTGTTAATCTCCACATTTATTCGTTAAGTCGTCAATTTTTCGCTCAATTTCCATCTTTAGTCAATTTCGGCTTTGTGTATGTTGGATGTTTACAATTTGAGACTTCAATTTGACTTTTAATGATATTTTTGAAAAATTTGAATTCCAATTTTTTATTTATTTTGAACAAAAATATTTTTGGCTTTTTCAAAATTTTATGATTTTTTTGGAAATTTTGGGCATTTTTGAAAATTTGTGAAGTTTTAGAAATACGCACTTGTGACCCCCCCTAACTTAGACTTTTGCATTGTCCTCAAGCAAAAAGGACGAAAATCTAACTCAAGGCGAATGAAAAGTGCGAAAAAATAAAACAAACAAATATGAAAAATGGAACAAGACACTATATGACACTCATGCATGACTCAAAAATGCAACAACAATCACCCCATACGCGTCGGGGGTGCGACGACCTCTCATCTCTCCACAAACTCACCCGACCCCACTTACCGGGTTCGATGCTCTCCTTGTCACTCCCATCCTAGGATTATATTCCAACAATCGGAACAAGTTGGGACCTCGCCCATAGATAAAGGATAGACCGGGAGACTCGTCGTGACTAATGGGAAAGGGATCCTCGTGATGCTGACTCAAAACATGGTCAACGTGCACTGACTCGGAGGGGACACCTAGGTTTCTTTCAATTTTTAAGATGCATGGGTCGGGCTCTAAGTCGGATGAACCACAACTTTTCTCCTCACTCGCCTTCGGGGCCTCTAGTGTTGTGGGTGGATTGTCACAACGAAGGAATTCATCAATTTTTGCTTTTAATTCACTGTCGTCTAAGTGACTACATGAATCCAATAGGGATTGGCCTTCAATAGTAATACTTTCATCCACCTTCCCGAATTCTCTTTCAAAATCTTCCATGCTCATGTCGCCTAGTTCTCCCTCTCTCGTAGTGCCTACATCCTCTCTTACTTGCTCGATCTCCAACTCCACTAGTTTTCTCTCTTCTACCCCCTCTCTCTCTTTTTCAGTTGCGGTCACAACACACCTCTCCCCCTCTTTTCTCTCATCGTCACATCTACCACTATTACCTGATGAAATAGGGCACACCCCTAACGGCTCTCTCTTGTGGGACCTCTCATTCTCATGGCTCGACACTAAACAGGACCCTAGGGCCTTTCCACAATCATTTTCCTCAAAGTACTCCCCTACGATCTCGTCTATAAAGCTCACCGCGTGAAGGTCATCTTCTTCTTCCGTATGTTGGGTGACATGGAAGATGTTGGTCTCTAAAGTCATATTCCCAAAGGTGAGTTGCATTCTCCCATTCCGAGTATTAATGATGGCGTTAGCCGTAGCTAAGAAAGGGCGCCCAAGGATGATGGGAACATGGTTACTCCAGTTAAATGAGGTCTCCGTGTCCCAAATGACAAAGTCTACCGGGAAGTAGAAAGTGTCAACTTGGACGATCACGTCCTCGACTATGCCTCTTGGGATCTTCACTGTTCGATCCGCTAATTGGAGAGTGACCTTAGTGGGCTTGAGGTCGCCCAAGTCAAGTTGCCTATAGATGGAGTAAGGGAGGATATTGACACTTGCTCCCAAGTCAAGTAAGGCTTTCTCGATTTTGTTTTCTCCAATGATGCAGGAAATGGTGGGTGCACCGGGATCTTTGAATTTAGGTGGGAGATCATTGAGTATAATGGAGCTCACATTCTGTGCTAGAAAGACATTTTTTTTTACCTTCATCTTCCTTTTTACCGTCAACAAATCTTTGATAACTTTGCCATAAGCTGGAATTTGCTTGATGGCATCAAGAAAGGGTAAATTCAGCTTTACTTGCTTAAGTACTTCTAGCACTTCATCACGTGGATTCCCTTTTTGAGCGGGAATTAGCCTTTGAGGAAACGGTGCCGCGGAGGGTGGTTTCACTACTACCTCGGCCTCACTAGCGTCTTCTTTATCACCTTTATTCAAGGAGACATCTTCGGCCTCTTTCGTGCCGGGCGAAATCTCCTTGTCTTTAAGTACGTCTCGTGGGGGAGGTGACAAGTCAACTACCCTCCCACTACGTAGAGTGGTGATTGTGCTACATTGCTCAGGATGGTCGTGGGGTGTCGAGCTAACACTAGTTTGACCTTGGAGAGGTCGTTGGCCCTGGGCAGGAAACTTTCCCTTCTCTTGAACACTCAATGAGGATTGTATTTTAGACAGATTCGCATTTATGTCGCCAATTAGACGATCATATTTGGCATTGTTTGCGGTCTGGCTTGCGATGAATTGATTCACAGTATCCTCGAGAGTTCTCCGCTGTGGCGGGATATAATTTCCGTGAGGTGGTGGTACTTGCACATGTCCTTGTATGTGTGGAGCTTGTTGAAATTGGTGTGGTGGAGGAGGGGCAACATGCGAAGGAGGGTTCATTGCGGCATGTTGTTGCCCGTAGCTAAAACCGGGATGATTTTTCCACGAAGGGTTGTATGAATTCCCGTGCGGGGCATCGAAATTACCCTTATAGCCTCCTATACCACTAACTTGCTCTTGCAACATTACTTTGTAGGCGGGTATCGTCGGACATTCCTCAGTTGAATGTCCCGCCTCACAAATCGCACACACCTTCACGACAGGGTTTTGGATAGATCCAACTACCTCACATAAGTCTCGCAATCCTTTCTCAATGGTGTCCAATCGACTGTCCGTCATAGAGTTCTTATCTACGTGGAATAGGCCGGACGCCGATGGAGCAGTGGTGGGTTGTCGATTTCGATTTTCAGCGTTCGGGTCAGAGGTATCCCAGGATTGGGTAGTCTCGGCGACATACCTCATGTGAAGATCAGCATCGTGGGCATCTAGATCGACAAACGGGCCACTTCCCATAGTTTCAACAAGTTGTTTGGAGTTAAGATTTAACCCATTATAGATAAAGGAGATGATTTGCGATGGATCAAATCCATGATGGGGACATGAAGCCACTAACTCGTTGAAACGTTCATAACATCGATGGAATGGCTCATTTTCAAGTTGTCTAAACGCTTGAATTTGAGCCTTGATAGAGATTGTTCGATGTGTTGGGAAGAATTTCTTGAGAAATTTAGACTGTAGCTCATTCCAGGATGGAATCGAGCTTGGAGGTAAAGACCATAGCCAAGCTTTGGCTTTATCTTTAAGCGAGAAGGGGAAGAGTTTGAGGCGGATTACCTCTTGTGTGCAGGTTTGATCGTTGAGAGTATCACACACGTCCTCAAATTCCCTTATGTGGAGGTATGGCTTTTCAGAATCCATACCGTGATAATGTGGTAGTGTCTGGATCATCCCATTTTTGAAACGGAATTGCCCGGCATTATACGGGAGTATAATGCATCCCGGAGTGACAGTGCGCTCGGGATATAAGAATTCTCTCAACGGGCGGTACGGGGGCTCATCCTCACCAGTAGCTGCATTGCTATATTACGACATCTCTATCTCACTTGACGATTCGGCGTTCTCACTGGGTGTGCACGACGTGTGTCCTACGAAGGAGAAGGGAGTGTTGCTAGAGATTGAGTGTGACGGTGTGGGAGGTGGGATCCAGAATTGTGGGGCTTGTGGAGTGTGGGGACTATCAGGATTATACTCAACAAGTGGATTTTCGTGAATGTTGGTTGGAGTATTATGGGGTGTGGGAGTGGTTTCAGAATTTTGCATTAAGTTCAAGAGAGATGATGGTGAATCTTTTTGGATTTTTTTTTTTATTTTTTATTTTCAAATTTTTTTAAATTTTTTTTTAATTTTTTTGGATTTTTGGTCAAAGTTTTGGATTAACTCGATCTAATCCTAAGTCTACCTAATTCCCCGGCAACGGTGCCAAAAACTTGACACGACTCAGAATGTGTCTCTAAGGTGTGTACTCTCTAGGCTCAAGTGCAAGCCTGTCGTTCAAGTAATAATCCGACAAGTCGGGTATCGATCCTCAGGGAAAAAGGACAACGGGGTTGTGACGACGGGATAAGAAAGAGGAATCCTAACGTTGACTCTAAGAAGAAAAGAAAAAAATTTGATTTTGGTTTTTGGGATTGATTACACTAAATGCAATTATGAAACTATGATAAAATATGCAACTAACTAAATTATCTAAATGAAGAATGAATAATTAAATTGAAATTGCTAAACTTAAATGATGAGAAAATAGGATGGGAATACAATCCCCCAACCCTAGTGTAATGCAGTGACAACGTTGATCATAAATTTATCCGATTAATTCAAACCCGGAATTTAGTACTCCCAAGCATTATGTATACGAGGTTCAAGCCCGCGTCATACCTAATCTGAGGATGAGTAAATCGGTATCGCGGTAATTACACTCAAATTGTACTCTAAATCATCACGAGTACCCATAGGCAAACGAGATATAAAGATCTACAATTATTATGAAATTACGCGATACGATCAAAATTAATCATTAAATTCAGCGGATCGACGTTATACACATGCACTAACACATCAGGTTGGGTTCATGCATCCCAACCTTGAAAAACCTAGCCAGACATGTTACTTTGACTAATGCATGAAATAATAACGTTGCATGTGTATGAATTCATGATAAAACTAAATCTAAACATGTAAATACGTATTATGAATGCGAAAACAAGTTGAATCTAATGGGAAAACAAAGCATGCAAGAACAATAATAAGAAACAAGAATCTTGAATTAAAACTTGCAAAAACAAACCCGAAACAATGAATTCTTGAAGTAATTTGTGTCCTTGATGTTCCTAGATATTTCTCCCCTTTTTCTCTATCAAAAACTCTCTAAAAATGGCCCTAAAAGCTGCTCTTAGGTTAGTGCCTCCGTTCCCCACAAGTTTGGAGTCTTTTAAACCTATTAGGAGACTTGGACACCAATCCAAATGAAAGACAAAATTCGCGTGTCAGGTACAGCGAACCGGTTCGCAGGTACAGCGAACCGGTTCGCATGTACCAGCCTGGTCTTGCTCTCAGCACTTAGATTTTATCTGGTTTCTCTTCTTTTCTTGGATTTTTCTTCAACTTCAACTGAGCATAACTTTTCAACCGTAGCTCGGATTTGGGTGTCGTTTCTTCCAGTGTTCTCGTTGTTCCGAGCTCTTCAACTTCCCAGAAGGCCTCACCTCCATAATCGGGCTGTAAAATTACGAAAATGCCCTTGAACTTGCCTTCCTAGCCTTTCTTCTATGTTTTTTCCGCAACTTCAAGGGGTCATAACTCTTTCATCGTAGCTCGGATTGAGGTGCCGTTTTTTATGGTGTTCTTGTAATTGAAAGATCTTAAACTTTCTAGTTGGACCCACTTCCGGACTAAGGCTGAAAAATTACGAAAATGCCCTTGAACTTGCCTTCCTAGCTTTTCTTGCACTATCTTGCTTCCTCCTTTGCACTGCTTGCATAATTAACCTGTAAAACCAATAGGAGAAGCACGAAACACGCAATACTCGCCAAGAAGGTTAGAAGCATAAAAGTGAATCAAATCCATATATGTTACATCATTCGGGTTCACAAAAGTACTGAAATTAGGGGGATAAATATACAATATTTATGCCCAATCAATAGGCCTTCTTGACGAACCACGTACATCATGTGTTGTGTGTGATTATCATTCTTTTCAATTCTTTATTTATACTGGTGATTGCTTTATTTGTTATTTTGTGCTGAATATATTTGTCACCACACTCTTCAAGTTCATTATTTTTTAAAATAAAACTTATATTAAGGTGATACTTTTAGCACCCATGAATACATTTTCCATCCTGAAAAGTCCTTATATGATCTTCGGGATTAATATATTTTTACACATAGAAAACATTACATTTTCATATCCTTTAGAAAACGGTATCTAATCATGAAATTACATTTTATCATTTTATATAAACATCTTTCATCCCTGACATATACAAGGCTTTGTTTTCAATTATAATTATTCTTTATGCCTACATGTACCGATTGACTTACACTAATTCATAGTTTCATTTTTTAAGTGTAATCACTGGCAAGAATTGAACTAGTGTGCTTCATTATAAACATCGCGTCATTAAAAGTTATATACAATTTCACTTGTAAATTTTGCACCGCACACCATACACTTAGTCAATATATAAATTTCATGAATTATTTTAACATAATGGTATAGTAAATAAACTATTGGAGAAATTTGTTAGCCATTGTTATTTGCTTGTTAAAATCTTAGACTGTATTTGAGTTTTGTGTTCAAATAATGGGCAACTATTTTGATAAATATCTGGTATTTATGAGTATCATCATCGTAAACCCTCACGAGATAAAAACTCATCCACTAAGGTAACCTAGGGATTTAACGGCTTGTTGCAAAAGCAACATGCAACCCTTCATCCCGCGAAAATGGATCTCTATTTTTTTTATAGTTTATGAATAAAATAGAGAATTTGACACAACGTATCTTTCACTATATCGCTGGGGACTAGCACATATTAGTTAGGGGGTGTGATCAGTGTCAAATTTTGTATTCTATTACGCCATTTTCTATCCAATATTGCAGTCCATACTCATTAAATTACACTAATTATATTCATTAACTGTATACCTTAATATTCATTATTAATTATTTTTTCAAGGTTTGTCGAGTATTTACAAGGTTTGGAAAGCTAATGGTGAACTCTGGAATCATTTTGAGCAAGAAATATCCATAAATGCATTTTTAAGGACAATATGGTAATTTCATCCGGGCAATAGTGACATTGGACGCTTCATGAAGATTGTCTTCCTCAAAACAAGAAATGTCTAGGCTCAAACGCCGCATCAATCCGATCTCTAATAAAGAAGTTATGAAGAGTCAAAATTTACTATTGAAAAAAGTCAAAAGTCGTTATCCTATGCTGCCACGTGGCATGATCTGGGTGAGCCATATGTCATAATCCTTCTTTTTTTTCCACCCAATTTATTTTCTCATCTTTTCTCACCCACTCTCTCTCTTCCGCCTTCTTCTATCTTTATTCTTTCTTTCTCCCCTTTCTTATTTCCCTTATTTCTTCCTCATTTTTTAATATTTTTCCCACTTTCTTCCTCCCCTTTTTCTTTATTTCTTAATTTTATCCACATGATTTATTTCTTTTCTTTTTTTTTCTTTCTTTTCTTATTTTTCTAACATTATTCATCTTTCTGACCATCATTCATTCTTCCCATTACCATTTCTACTCTAATAAATCCATGTGCAACACTCATTAAATAAATATTTTGGTATCTTGAAAAATTCCACCGAAATTATTGAAATTCTTATTTTGCCCCAAACCTAATTTTTTTTTCTCATCTATATAAAGGAGCATTTGAAAACAAATTCGATCATACATTTTCTTAGAGTTGATCACCAAATCATTAGAGTGGGAAAATCATAATTTTAGACTAGGAAACTCTCTCTTAGTTTTACTGTTTTAGTATTTTTTCGAGATATTTACGAGGTTGTGATATGAAGATTGTGTGACGCATTCAAATATTCAACCTAAATTCTTCTCATTTTGCATTCGATATATGTTCAAGTAATTGTTATTATTTTTAAAGCTTTCTCTCATATAGAGTTGTATTTAATTATTTAAACATGCTTTCGAGGTATTAATTTATGTTGAGATTCTTGGGTATGTGGTTGATTCACTATGGTATGATGGAATATACTTGTTTTGATGGATTAACTGTTCTCAATTTTATACCTAGGAATCTTAATGTGGTCTATTGCGTATTCACCATATTTGCTACCTTCTGTGTGTAATTTTGGGAGTATTGTTGATGCCAAACTCGTATTTAGACTTTTATGAAAATTTGGGGAGTGACACTCTAGATTTAAATAATTGTTTAAATGAATATTAATTATATTTTAATCTCGTCTAACCATGTAACCATATATGCTATATAGTCTTAAGTGAGGAATGTAATTCTCAGTCTGTAGTTTTTATATTTATCAATTAATTTAGTTTTAATACTCGCCTAGATTAATTGTAGTATATGTAAGGACATTTTTCTCATGTCCAACATGTTACATTTATATATGTCGTACGTCGCTACATTTGGCACGTCACCTCACGATCTCACATGACAGCCTCTATTCGAATTTCGGGAATCAAGCATTCAACATCTCCATTAATTTGTCCCACATCTGCCTCAACGACTTCACGTTCCACGATTTTAGGGACTTAGTGCAAGTGGTACGCAAGATAAGTCAAAACAGTGAAAAAAAAGGCACGATAGGAGAGTTAAAGGGCATTTTCGTAATTTTACAGCCATAGTCCGGAGGTCTGGTCAATTGGAAAGTTTAAGATCTCATCATAATGAAGATACTGGAAGAAACTTTACCTCAATCCGAGCTACGGTGAAGGAGTTATGACCTTTTGAAGATGGAGAAAATTCCTTGAAGAATGTTGTTTTCTTTTAACCCCAAACCAGTAAGGTATCGCATACCGCATAGGGAACCGGTTCGGGGTACCTGACGCTGCAAGAGTCCAAAAGTTTTAAAATTCGTTTTGGATTCCTTTAAAAGCCAACTTCGGGGGAGCAGTTTTGCAAGACTTGCAAAGACGATTTTGAGAGTCCATATACCTCAAGTCTTCACCTTTTTTGAGCCCCAAGACTCATGTTTTGATTCACAAAATTGCCAAACCTTTATGAATATTTTTGGTAACCAAAGAACACAACCTTGTGTTTGTTCAAACCTTTGTGAAGAGATCTTTGCAACCAAGGGCTGCGTGTCATTGCTGAGGGAGTCTCTACAAAGTGTTATGGCTACGTGTCATTAAGGAGAGCTGCGGTTCTTCCTTTGTTGATTGGACTGCGAGTCCTTGGAGGGTGCCGCGTGTATTCTCTTGCTGAGTTCAAGATTACGTGTCTACGTGGGTTGGCTACGCGTTGATCCATTGCATATTTCTCTATGTAATTGTAAGTTGTGATTTGTATATTCATAGTGAAATAAAGGTTTTACCCGAAAGGGGTTTTTTCCTGAAATCTGTGTCTCAGATATTTACTGTGTCGCATGCTTTATATTTGATGGGATGATTTAGATGCATGTTTAAGGGCTGAATTTATTTGATTTAAAAGTAGTCCCTAATTAAATAAGGGTTACTTGGAAACTTGCGAAATTTAATTTAATCAATTATCACACAGTCGCACTTTTCAGTATAAAACCTTTAAAAATTGAAAAATCATCTTTTACACTTATTTTTAAAGTAATAAATTAATCAAATTCTAAACAACATTCTTCGTGGATTAGATACCCTACGCACCGCTATAGTTATAAAACAAGTGTAGTAATTATTTAGATTTTTTAATTGAGGTGGTAAACCAACCAACGATAGTGTCCATACACAACCAGTCGGCTTTCACCCTGTCAGTGTTGTTTCTCTAATTATTTCAACATTTACTCAATATTTAAAATTAAAGACTTTAAACTAGATTTTTATGTATTTTCATACTCATTCATGGAGTTCAAGTACAATAAAATGTCATTTGGGGTTTTCACCTAAACTTTCCTTAAATATACTTACCAATATTTTTAGTAAAATCATACATTTTTAACATCATAAATATTTTGTCCCAAAATTATTTTAAATTAGCTATATCATTTTGTCACATGAAATAACAATTTGTCACACAGATAACATGTGTATAAAACGTATATACGTAAATAGGTAGCATGTGAAGTAGGTGTGAATAATATACTAATTTATCCTAAACAAGCATTATTTTTACGCAAAATATTTGCTTGGATATAAAACTCCACCACTAGTGAAGAAAAACTCCACGAGTGATCCAAATTATACCTTGCAACACTATGAAAGACCCATTAAAGTGCCCAAAGGCTCCACAAAATATATTTTATGAAAGCCCCATTAAAATACCAACTTCAACCAATAAAAAAATACTTCACGAGTGCTCCAAAAATATATCCTCACAACAATTCCAAAATGCATCAATAACACTTTTAAGATATTACAACCACCTCCAAAATAGTGTATTTTTCCTTACTATCCATGGTAATACGTGTGGGTTTGGGATCCTTATATTCAAGAAATTATTTATGGATAGCACACTAAGGGTCTTGGATCTTTTGCAAAAGGTATATTTTGTGTGAGTTTTATTTTTGTAGAAAATGGGTGTTATATCTATACCCTAATCAAATAAAAGAATGGTCTCCAGAACATCTTAGACGACTAGAAATATTAGGAGGGATTGAGAAGAGATTCTCGGTTGATTATATATGCACATGTTTCAATCATCTGTGGCTTTAGATCTTAAAAGAGGAACACGTTTCTACTTTATAGACAAAGCTCGAAATTCTGCTTTGTTTGCCACCATAACGGTGGTAGTCCTCCAATTGTTTCACACGTGCCCCATGCGCTTCCATACAAGTAAAGTAACTCCCCTATTTACTTTCTTTTATTCCCTTTTTATTTTTGAAACTCGTACAAGTGTATATATGTTGTTTGTAATATGTCTCTTTGCCTTACCTACCGCAATATTTGACCAAGGAGCTCCACCTCATAAGGTTTCCATAAGCCTATCTCCTTGTAACATTTTTGCATTACCACAAGAAACATATAATTGGTCTGCATTACTTTTTCTTTCGCTTTTTATCCTAATGCACTAATCATCCCATATATTATAGTTTAGTATTAAACACGCCATACTACCCACTAATAAAACTAATATTTACCAACAAGCATATTGTTACTAAAGGTTTAATAGTATTCACCCAACTAAATAAACTTGAAGTCCCTAATTAACCACATGTGAACTCCAATGTTAACAACAATTAACTAATTAAATCCCCTTTCACTATAAATCCATTTTCTGACAAAACAACACATTTTTACCAAAAATGAGGCTTGTAATCTATATATTAATAATCTTACAAATATGTCCACGACATTTATTGTATGTTATTAACATACTACAAGTGGTTCGCGCAATTTTATTTTGTAGTTTAAGGTCAATTACCAATTTTTATCATTAATTATCCTTTTTTAGGTTCGTGAATCACCAAGTCAATCCCGAACAGGACATGCTATTTCGCATTTGTTATATTCAACCCTCGAATACTACATATAAATTTGTGAATGAAACTGTTTACGTGAAACTTTCATTTAAAGCATAAATTATCTTTTTTAACACTCATTCGACCCATGCAGTGCAATGCATGTAACTATTTTATGTAAAACTTTTGCACGACCCATATATTTAACAATTACTTTATTTATTAAAGTCAAGGGGTATTAAAAGCATAATCACCACTACTTCTCTCATTATCTGAGCTCTCTTCATCAGACTGAGGTGCTTTAGCAAATAGGCCGAAAAATATACATCAGGAAAGAGTCCCTGAACTGTAGCTTTTCAAGCCTCAAATCGGGAGTTGAACTTCAAGAAAATAAATTTCTTGAAGGGTTCAGATTCGAGATAAGCATCTAAGTTTCTTTTAACTAAGGTATGAATATTCCCCTAGAGCTCTGTGTGCTTCACTAAGACCTGAACATAGTCTTTTTTTAGTTCTTGGACTTTAGATTTTTAGTGATCCTTTATGGAGTTGAGGTCAGACACTAGTTATTTAAGAAGATCCATGTCCCTCTCAACTTGAAGGAGCTTCTCTTGATAGTTTGAAGCTGAGGTCTGGGAATGAAGTGCCTCCGCCATCACTTTGAATTGGATCTGAACCAGTACAAAAGCTTCCTCAGACTTAGAAAAAGATTCCTCGTGAGAGTCTTATCATTGAGAAGCTTGTCTTTCTCTAATGCAGTGATCTTAGACCTCAACCCTACTCTCTCAGCAAAGAAGCCACCTTCATCGGTTGATTATTAAAAATTTGGTTCAACTCCAGTTGGACGAGGTCCTATTTGTCTGCCATCTCCATAGGCTTATTCCACCCCTTTAGTCCTCAACATCATCGGATATGAAAGCCTCAGTCAAGTGTTGATCCTGTAATGAAAATAAAATAATGATAACAAGGCATGAAAAGCAAAAATTTAATGAGTAGAAGATAAATGAATGCAAAAGTACCTTCCCCAACAAGTTGACCAACTCCTGAGCATTTTCAAAAGTCCCTCAACCCCTTAGTTTGGACACCATCTCAAAAAAATTTGTCTTGGCCATCTAACGAATCACCTCGACTACCGAGGTATAAGCATTCACCTTCTCTATTGAGGGAGGAATTGAATGACCATCCAACTCCTAAGGTCTGCAAGCCCTCTGTCACAATAACTAATGGTCCCTTTGATTAACTAGATACCTCTACACCACCCTTTAGACCCCCTCCTTCTAGGGAAAACCACTACATCCTTCCCTTTAGTTAAGGGACCACGCAAAGATTCATCAACCTTTGAGTCCATGAACTACACATCTCATGGAATAAAAGGATCACTCTGGGCTTCCCCAAAGGTCCCATTTGACTTCAAATCTACTTGTAGTAAGGGCAAGGTTTTAGTTATAGGCTCCATCATTAAGTCATAACCTGAGCCAGATCCTAAGTTTGCCTCCTCCAATAGCTTGACCCCAGTAGTTGGAAGGTCCACCAAGGTATCTAACTTCAAGCGTTTGGTGTTCATGGACCTCTTTTTCTTTCTAACTATGGTCTCAACAAGAATCACTGTGGAAATCCCCCTAGTTATCCTCTTTTCCTCCCGTTCATCAACTATATCAATAATAAATCAGAGTTATCTATCAAAGAACCATGAATGAAGACAATTATAGGAAAAAGAAATAATGAAATACTTACAGGAGGAACAATCGGACGCAAGAAACATGGTCTCATCAGCTAAGGATATGACCTCCTCAATCTTTGGTGAGAGCTCAAACTTACCCTTAAGGTGATCGTATCCACCCTCAAAAGACTTAAAAACCTCAGTAGATACCTAAATAGAGCCTTTCCTCTTCCACGACACCAAGACAAAAGGCTCAGACTCCAGTGTATCCCCAACCATGATTTTTTAAATCATAAGTTCTCCTTCAGGCATTAGAGGCTTAGGCTCAGGTCCTATATCACAATTTAAGAGGTTTTTTTTGCATTACAAGGACTTTAAAGGGGACAAATGCTAACTTCAGGGCCACAGCTATCCTGTCCACCTCTTCCTGAGAGGGATCAATAACCACTGAAAAGGATAAATGACGGTTAAAACTTGTAATAGGGGTCAGGAGAAATTCAAACATAGAATCAAAGGTAAAACTTTGACTCGCGTATATTCGAAAGACTGCACCAGGGAGTAGGGTAACCAATCGACTTAGCAAGGTCTAGAATGGACAAAGACCCAATAATAAAAAATAATCTATCATTCCAGTTTTTAGGTGCATTATGCTTATCGTTGGCAAGGATGGTGGTGGATTTAGGGTCTAGGTACTTCAAAACCTTGTCCTTAACCTACTTCTACTCCTGGACCCTGTACAACTTGAAGAACTGGGCTGCGGTGATGTCGTGCTTACCTTTACTTGATTCCCTGAAAGCCAAATTAGTAATCATTAAAGATCTCTAGGAGTTAACAACCAAATGAGTAGGAACTATCCCCGTGGCCTTTAAAATCCTCACCACAAGTGTAGATAAAGGGAACCTTGTCCCATATCAGAAGAAGCACTCGTTAAAACACACATGCTAAGCAACCAGGGAACAAACCCTCTTGTTGGAATTGGAAGCCCTAGGGGTAACAGAGTTCGAAATCTGCTAGTTCTTTCGGATGTGTACTTTAATGATTCGATCCTAGGTTTGGGCCTACACGAAGTCTTACCCGCACCCGAGTCGATGTGCCAATGCAAAAAACCTTTTTACTTTGATTTCAATTGAGAAAATCTCATTTAATGTATAGTTGATTTATTGATTTGTGTCGCAAAAATACAATTCGATTGTTTTTATTAAATGGTGATCGTTTATTGAAATAGTACCATTTATGATAAAGAGTGTTGTCATTTTCGTAGAATAAATAAGAATTAGAGAAATTCTACAACATCATGTCTTATTACAAACAAAATTTAAAATACTTAAATAAAAGTTGACACGATAAAAACCATTGTTTGAAATTAAATTACACATTTAAAATAAATAGTAAATGGGGCAATACTCTCGCGTAAATTTTTTCTTACCTATCGTAATTTACTTCCCTTTATCTTTCCCAAAACTACCGTGGCAAATGGTGGGCTATGAGCATGGGCCTTGTAGGATAATTACTAGCAGAGTATTACATATAAAGGAATATTTATACATATAAAGTGTATTTTAACAATTATAAAATCATGTTTCATTCGATTAAGTGTTGTTATGTAGTTGTAACCATGCAATTGATGTTTTTACTAAGCAACTCAAGCGATGATCATACTCACACTTAATCTTTATTTCAATACTACATGTATCACGTTAATTTAACCATTAACATACTTTCATATTTTTCAAGTTGTTTCATAAAACTTGCCTTTACATTAATGAGTGTCGTACTCAAAATCCTATTTTCACTTGATTAATCGGGGTACCAATCCATGAGTGTTATACGGCTCTTCACCGACCGACACCATGCCGCAATATGCTCCTGGTCAATGGTCTGGGGTTTAAGTATTAAGTCGGACCCTAGGGCTCTGGGCCCTTGTTAAATTTCTCAGTTACCTTTGAATATCATTTATTTATTACGTCTCTATAACCCTTTTCTTTTATGTTTCCTTTTCCATTTAATTTCCTCTTTCCTTTTATTTTTATTTTATACCTAGGTCGATGAGGCCACATTACACGGGATAAGACTAGTCCCGACCCACTTTATTTCCAAGTTTCACATTTTATCAAAATACTCGTTTTCATTTTTAACTCAAGTTTAAAAAAAATCAATATTATTGTATTTCATGTTTTAACCTAAACACTTTATTATTTTCACTTTTAGTCCCTTAATTCTTAAACTTCTTAAACTTTCTTCACATTAAAGTAGCGTCATTTTATGTGAGTAATATGTTGATTTTTTTAGAGTTATTATTTCAAGTTCAAAGGCTTGTTTAAATGTATTTTCAACATATAAAACCCATTTCCCATAACCACATATGATTTTGTTCATGAATGAAGAGATTTACACCAATAAAACTTGTATATGAGTCCTAATATTTCTTCTTCAAGTTCAACTAACATTTGATGTGAAATGACTAGTTTAAACATGATTTTCAAAAAGAATAGCTACCTTAAATATTCTGAGAATTAACTTAATTCCAACTTCAACTTTTACCCATCTTTATCACATATTTCTAAATATATATTCATAGGTGGTGATGATAAGCATAATTAGTCATGTAAATTATGCATATATACATATATCTAGCATGATTAGATTTAAACTTGAAAATAATGTAGAACCCCTACCTCTTAAAGATAACAAATCCTTTGAGGAAGAGGTAGAAAGAAATTCATATAAGCCCCTAGATCCTAGCTCCTTCCAAGTTTTTTATCTTAATTAACACCTTTAACACCCTCTCTAACGCTTAAAAATGGAAGAGTGGAATGGTGTCCTTGCAAGATTGAAGTGTATAGGTAATATGAAGACCTTAGACTGCTGAAACGGGTGAGGAAGAAGACTCAAAAGTCTTGGCTTAGGGACTGATTAACATTCGACAAAGATGAGGTGAATGTGTAGTCAAAGTCTCTCACCCCTGTCTCTTATAATGTTCCAAAACATATTCTAACGGTCCCCCATTAATCAATGATGAACCTGTGGGCATCCCCCCGATCCTCACGGCGGGAGGGACGAAGAAGAGCGGGCGCCTTCAACATCGAGAGGATCTTGGTCCCACGCATCCCTCTCGGGAGCGCTTCGGTCGGCGTCGGTGATGAGGTGAAAAATGTAGAGAGGTGGAGTCGCTAGTCTATTTTACTCAAAACAGACAAAAGAAAAAAGGGAGCCATCCCGAAGGACAGCATCCAAAGACATACTGATACATACGAAACCAAAATGATTCGAAAAGGGTTCGGAGGCGAAGTTACACAATGGGAAGGTGTTAGGCACCCACTCCGCCCTTACGGTCTCTCATGGGTTATTGCTATTTTCCTTTATTTCCCCGTGATATGTGTGTGCATGTGTATATGTAGTGGAGATAGGAATCATCGACTTGTATCATGGGAGAGATAAAGTGAGTCATCCGTAGGAATGTTCTTAAAAGTAATATTAGAAAAATAGGATTAAACCGATTATCCTAGAGTTGATCGTTATAACGGAACGATAACACATGTGGAATAATACGCCACTAAGCACAAATATATGTATAGAGAGTCTAAGAGAGTTAAGTTTAAAGAATATAGAAAGGTAGAAAAAAAGTAGGAAAAGGACTCGAGTCTTGGGTTTTAACCTGAGATGCCTACGTAGCCTATAGAATCAAAGTCCACGTAGTTCGTATGCAAAACTAGGGGTCGGGTTTATCCCATAAATCCAACGGGGGACTTCTCTTATATGTGTGTGTGTAAAAAAGTATTTTAATTATAAGAAAAGTGTGAGAATTCCCATTTGGAATTTATGAGCAAACCCTCTTTTTCTTATTTTTTGAGTTTTATTTATATGAAAATAAGAGATGTGCAATAATACTAGATAAAAAAATATATTAGGATATGTGAGATGAGAGAATAAAAGTGCTAAGTAATAAAACAAATTAATGCGAATTTAGGAGAATTTAAAGAGAGAGTTGAGAAAGTTGGACCTTCTTGAAGATCTTGAGCTTGATCTTGGATATTGGAGAGCATACCTTGCACTTGGGTGATGATGTATGGTACTTAATTAACCAAGTTTGATGAAAAAGGTGATGAAAGGTGAAGGTTGGAAAGGGATTTGTATCTGGAAATCACGCTGACTTCGAGAGGGGTTTTCTGAGCTTACTGAGAGTGATGGATTTCAGATCTTCTTTTTTTTTTTTGGAAAGAGGTCAGGACGTCCTTTTTATAGGCCTGGGACATTTCCAACCGTCATAGCCCTAGTCCTGCCAATCGACATGTGTGTTTAGGCACACTGCCGATAGGCAGGGTTTGGAACTTGCCGTTTGGTAGTCTCTTTCAGGTTCCTTCGGAGAATCGATCGTAGAGCGCAAACTGTTAATCCGAATAGTGCACGGGGTGAACCATTGGAAAGGTACTTAAGAGACATTCGAAAGTATTTTGGACTGCTCTCGGGTCTGGGAGTTGACTTTAGGTCAAATGTGTCTGGGAAGCGTTCATCGGTCCTTTAGACGTGAAATGGTAGGACGCAAACGGATCGTTCATCCGCATGGTAAGTCAGAATTATGCACGGGGTGGAGTGTTGGAAAGGTTAGGAGATGTACTTTGACATTTCAAAGATCTTGACTCGGTTTAGAGTGTTCACTTTGGTCAACCACGGCCTAGAAGCGCTCGGTGACCTTTCGGAGTAAAACGAATCGTTCGTCCGTATCGTAAGTTAGAATCCCGTACGGGGCAGACCGTTGGAAAGGGTTTTTAATGCCCTTTGAAGATCCATTCAGTCTCGATCGAGCTGAAGAGTTAACTTTGGTCAAACTGAGCCTGGGAGCATCCGGTGACCTCCTGATCAAATTTTTGGGGAAAACAGGTCGTTCATCCGCACCGTAAGTTAGAATCACGCACGGAATGGTCCATTAGAAAGGGGTTTTTGTACCCTTCGAAGATTCATTCAGTCTCAGTCACGATGAAGAGTTTGACTTTTGGTCAAATGGAGCCTGGGAGTGCCCGATGGCCTTTAGGTCAGTACCCGAGGTATGACTTAGGTTTGTAGCGATGACAGGAGGTGTTAGGGAACCTACAGAGAGGTTAGGGGGTGTTAGAATGGGGTGTCTATAGAGCCCCTCGATGGGTGAGTTTGGAACAAACGAAAATCATCGAATAAAGACCACATGATGCCTTTGAAAGAGGATGACCAATTCAGATGGTCGAGGCCAATTCAGAGGACCTGGGGATGAGGATGACCGATTCTGCAGGACGAAGCCAATTTTGAGGACTTAAATTGAGACGACTAATTTTATGCGTCGAATATAATTCTGCGGGATTAAGTTGAGATGACTAATTCTACGGGTCGAAGCCAATTTTGAGGGCTTATATCGAGATGACCAATTCTGCGGGTCGAAGCCAATTCTGAGGGCTTAAGTGGAGAAGACCAATTCTGCAGGTCAAAGCCAATTCTGAGGGCTTAAGTTGAGATGACCAATTCTGCATGTCGAAGCCAATTCTGAGGGCTTTAGTTGAGATGACCAATTATGTGGGTCGAAGCCAATTCTGCGGGCTTAAGTTGAGATGACCAATTATGCGGGTTGAAGCCAATTCTACGGGCTTAAGTTAAGATGACCAATTATGTGGGTCGAAGCCAATTCTGCGGGCTTAATTTGAGATTACCAATTCTGCGGGTCGAAGCCAATTCTGAGGGCTTAAGTTGAGACGACCAATTCTGCGGGTCGAAGCCAATTTTTGGGGCTTAAGTTGAGATGACCAATTCTGCGGGTCGAAGCCAATTCTGAGGGCTTAAATTGAGATGACCAATTTTGCGGGTCGAAGCCAATTTTGCAAGCTTAAGTTGAAACGACCAATTCTGCGGGTCGAAGCCAATTCTGCGAGCTTAAGTTGAGATGATCAATTCTGAGGTTCGAAGCCAATTATGCGGGCTTAAGTTGAGAGGATCAATTCTACGGGTCGAAACCAATTCTGAGGGCTTAAGGATGAGGGTGACCAATTCTGTGAGTCGAAGCCAATTCTGCGGGATTAAGATGAGATAACCAATTCTGTGCGTCAAAACCAATTCTGCGGGCTTAAGTTGAGATGATAAATTTTGCAGGACGAAGCCAATTCTGCGGGCTTCAGGATGAGGGTGACCGATTATGCGAGTCGAAGCCAATTCTGAGGGATTAAATTGAAACGACCAATTCTGAGGGCTCAAATTGAGATGACCAATTCTACAGGTCGAAGCCAATTCTGAGGACTAAGCTGTGGTGTTCTCGGGGAACTCTGCCTAGGAAATTACCTCGTGATTTTGATTTGAGCTGGGGAGCTTATTTCTAGGGAAACTTTGCATCTTTTGGAGATTTTGTGGAGGGAACAGTCAATTTGATGCTATAAATTACACTGGGGAAGTGATTAGGTGGTCCATGCATTGCTCGGGGAGGTTGAGACCTTTGGGGAATTTAGGATACTTTAGAGGTCTTTTGGGGATGTTATTAGGAAGAGATTCACTTGGTTTTTGATAGTTCCGCTGGGGAAATAGGGGTTCCACTTGAGGGAGCGGAAAATTTTGAAAATGTTCTAAATCCTTCCTGGAATTTTAAGGAATTTTTTGAGAATTTTTCAGGGTTTTCTGGTATTTTGTTTTGGGGAGTTTCTGTACGAAAATTAAGGGGAGTGCCGCTCGGCATGGTGTAGAGGGTGCCATTCGGCAGTGGCACGGACTTTTGGACTGCCTCGAGAAGGTAAAGGGTCAGTGTCGATCGGTAGTCTTGGGGTCAGTGTCGATCGGCATGACACTTGACATCCTATAAAAAGGGGGCGGGTTTCCCTCATTTTTCACAGCTTCTTGCCTTCTCTCTTTCTGCAATTTCCTTTTGCGAATCGTTCAAACATTCCATAGTCTATAAAATAGCCGCTTTTGTGAGCAATGCAGTACATCGGGAGTGGTGGGTTGTTGACGACTTGGCGAACGTGGAATGGAGGGCTAGGGCGCCTCTTTCTTTGGGGAGCGAGAACTCTTTTGACGCATTCGAGTCGGTTGCGGATGAACGAACCTTGCTGTGGGAGCCGTCGCGTCATTGTTCTTCGAGGGTGGTGAACCCTGGAGGTTATGTCAGTAAAATAACTTTTGGCATTCCTTTTTTTGTTGTTTTCCTTTTTTCTTGGATTTTGACAAGGTTTTTCTTTTGGCAATCTGATGTTTCTTTGTCGACGATGCGTGTCCATGGGATGACGGGGCTTAAGGATGTCTTAGAGCAACTTCCACCCGTGGTGCGTTGGGTGGTATCATCAGCAGGCTTTGGTAGGTTGGCGTCTGTGCTGGATGAGACGCCTCGTTCAACGGCAATTTTATGCGCTCTGGGGGAGAGGTGGTGGGACACTACCCACACTTTTAATTTTGGTTTTGGGGAGATGACTGTGACTCCCATATATGTACAGCAGCTGCTGGGGCTGAATTGCGATGGAGAGCAGATAGAGGTGGATTGCTCTTTATGGGTGAGGTCGGAGGCGGGGTGGGCGGCGCTTGGTGATGTGGGGAGGATAGTGTCTGGGGACTCCATCCGTCTGTCGCTGCTGAGGGGTGTTTTGTTGTGCAGGGTGATTGATGTGGAGGATGGGTTGCAGGTTAGGCAGATGGCCCGGTTGTTTATTTTGCTGGTGTTGGGGGGATTTCTGGTGGCGTCGAGCGACGACGTCGTCCATTTATGGTTTTTACCATACCTGAGGATGTTTTCGAACATCCCTCTCTATGATTGGAAAGCCTGACTTTGGCGGTCCTTTATTTTTCTCTAGATGCATTCGGTCGGTGCTTTTGGCAGTTTTTCACAGGAGCCACGTATCTTATTGAGGTATTCTTTAATTTGCGCATTTTCCTTTCATGCATTCGCATTTTCCTTATGCGCCTCTTTTGATTATGGATTTCTTGTCTTTGGCAGACGTGGTTCTATAAGTTTATTGGGTGTAATACCCAGCTGATTGCTTTGAAGGATGAGACCGTTGGGGACTTTTGCCGGTTGTATCGGTGGCGGAAGGCCAATCGACAATCGAGGATGTCTCCCTCTCTGGAGGCGGTGCGTCAGGTCTTGAATGGCCTGACCAGTGATAGGGTAAGACTTTTTTCTTCTTCAGTTCTGGTCTTTGTGTGCTCTGACTCTGCGATGACTTATATCTGCTTGGGATTTTTCAGGTGACTTTTTACCCCTCGGGGACGATCGTTCAGGACACGGGGTTGACGGGAGTGGATGCGCAGATGAGGCATTTGCTGGCGCATGAGTTTGGCCACTCTTGGTATCTCGGGGATAGTGTGGTCCGACAGATTTCCGAGGAGGAGGTGGCGGTGCCACCTGCGAGGCCACCTATGTCTATGAGGCAGGAGCAGCTGTTGCCAGAGGATGCAAGGATCGTGGCGATGATTGGCGAGTCCTATCTGTTGTACACCGATACGACTGTGTCGTATGATTGTATGGACATCGTGACGAGCTGGCTGAGGGCACCCAGCATATATGATGCACTGCCCTTCCCTCCTGCGAGTTCGAGTCGGCCAGTGGGGTCCTCACACTCCAGTGGTGGTCCATCGACATCTGTGGCGACGGCGACCTCAGAGGTCCCCTTTGTGCGGTTGCATACTCCTTCATACAACATCCGACGGGCTGATGGAGAGATGGTGCCTATGTTTCATCGTCCTCATGTGATGGACCCAGAGGAGTTGGGCTTGACAGAGGAGGTTCTTCGTCCTTTGGTATATCTTTCTGTTCTTTTCTCTTGGTTTCTTTTTTATTCCTTTTGATCTTTTCTGCTTGATATTGATTCTTCCTTTCTTGCAACAAGTCTGAGTGTCCACCACTTGGTTGAGGGATATTAGGGACTGAATATCTTCGGCGACTGCCCACATTCGGGATGCGGTCCCTGTTCCTTCTTGCTTGGTGTCGTCTGCCTCATACGGGAAGGAGTTTTTTTTAGGTAGTGGTGGTGCATCATCTCGTCGCAGGGGAAAGAGAGCGCGTCACAGGGGTGAAAGCTCTTAGAGAGAAAAGGGGAAGGGTAAGTGAGAGAGGGAGAGAATGTGGGTTCGGCCTGAGTCCCGTTGTTTTTGCTTTTTTTTTATTTCCTGCAAGATTGATGTAACACAGATAAATATCTATGCAATGCAATGGAGTTTTTTGATTATTTTCTGTTTAATGATGGATGAATGAATGCATGCACATGCGCTTTTTACTTTGCTGTTGAGACCGTAAAAAGAAATATTTTTGGGATCTGAAGGAAAGTTTTATTTAAAATGAGAATTTATATAAAGATGGAAAGGGGATTTTTAAAATTATGTTGAGAATATCGATTTATTTTTATTGAGTTTTCTGATTTTGACAAAAGAGGAAAAAGGGAAGTTTCTAAAAGTAGGGGGTTGCCGATCGGCAAGCACCTTGTCCTGCCTATCGGCATGTCAGTCCAGTCCCATCAATTCGAAGCTTTGATTGGTACCTTCTTCAGCCTTTGGTACATTCCTCCAATTTATGCAGGGGTTATGTCTTTTGTGAGGGTTTTCAAGTATAAAAGAGGGGTAAGGGTGGAGTGTTTTCATCACACCTTCACATTCTATCTTTATTATTCTACGAGATGGCTCTCCCTGGTAGTGTTGAGTTTGCCAACTACCTCGAGACTTTGGAGGCAATGTGCACCTACAACGTCGACTACGATGCTTTCAACATGCGTTGAGTCTTTATTTGGCGTAATCGGCCCATCGAATGGAACATGCTGATGGCAGCGGTACAATTTTGGTACCCGAAGACCATGTATTTCGCTTTGGCTTGGAAGAAGTCTGTCCGACTTTTGAGGAATTTTTTGCTATGTTGGGAGTAAATCCTATTGTGGTGGCTGATATGCCTAAGTTTACCTGATCTCCTCGGGAGCTGTTGGTTAGACTCTCCGTGTCTCGCCCTTGGTGGGTAGATCCTTGGTTACTGGAGGAATGATTTCTCTTTCGGCGGTGCTGTTGTCCGTGCATTTATAGGAGGTTGGTGATGCTGGATATACCGGAGCCGTCGTTCTAGGCTTGGAATCAAAATTATTATTGGTGACCAGGGAGCTGCTGGTGGACCCACAACTTATAGCTACTACTTCATGGATGTCCTATCGTCGCAATCCTACGGCGGTGATACTGGCGGAGACTTTGAATGGCCTGGATGCTTGGCGAGAAGGTCATTCTGACTTTTTCAGGGGTAGCCCCGTAATGTTCTTCATGTGTCTATCTGAAAGATTCTACCTGGTAACTCCTCCGAAAATATCCTTTGTTGGTTGTAACTAACTTCTTTTCATGCCATTTCATCAGTGTGGGCCTGGATATCGACAGCTGAGAGAACTGGTTTATGGAGCACGGGGCTCTAAATCTATATTGGTCAGTGCTTTAGTGGGGATAGTTTCTTCCTATTCTAGAGCTGGGGGAATACCCGTACGTCCGGCTGGTTGGTCTTAGACAGACCTCTTTCTATTTCCCTTGGCGACTTTTGTGCCAATTTGGCTGGGAGCAGATCGTGCCACCTCGAACACTAGATTTCTTTCCGATAGAAGATCTGACAGAGCGTCTGCGCATGTGGCTTGGCTCTTTGTAGGAGAGTTAGCGCCCGTCATCTCGTCCCTTTAAGTCTGCTGGGAGAGTTTGGCACATCTCTGAGGATTATATGAAGTGGTTGTGGGGAGAGTAGTTAGCAAGATATTGGTAGTGGAGACTGTACAATGGTGGCTTGTCTTATCTGATATCATAGAGGGAGGTGTTGTAGTTTTTCCGAAGCTGGTTCGAGCTTATCGGTCCATGGAGCGTCTGCGGCACTCCATTCAGGTAGGGGAAGCTCGAGGACCCTAGGATGTAGATGATGATGATGGAGCGGGCTCCTCTGGTAGCTGTGGGTAGGACTTTTAGGAATTTTATTTGTCTTTTTAGGAAGGTAGGGGGAAAGGAGTCATTCGGTCCTTTATGTAATTTCATTATAATCTATTATTAGTGAAATAAACAAGTTTTTTATCATCTAGCTGTGCCTTTTGATGAATTTTATGTTTTAATTATCTAGACTGATCGCTAAGGCATGCATAATCCTTTTGTTCAAATATATGTTAGAATGAACTGTCGTTCTCGGAGATAAAAAAATAATAGTTTTTTATGAAAAAGAAAGGGTCGTACTCTTGTAAGATGTATGAGCTGCCTACGTACCTTTGGGGTTTTTGTAAATTTTAATTTTTCTGAAAATGGTTTTTGCAGAGGATTGGGCCCACTTAGTTCTGGGTAGAGGGAAATGAAGATTTTTTTTTATTTTTTTTTAGAATAGAAGGGAGATGAGAAGAGTCGTAGCGCGTCGAGATTTCAGACTAGGGGTAGAATTTCTTGAGATGGTCCAGGTTGACTGGACGAGCCATATCTTCTCCATCTAAGTCGATGAGCATGGCGGTACCACCGAACAAGATTTTCTTGACAATGTATGGGCCGCTCCAATTGGGCTTGAATTTTCCACTGGGGTCCCATATGGGCTCTACTATATCTTTGAGGGCTAATTATCCTTCTCGGACACCGCGGTCCCTGACTCTCTTATTACATAAACGCGATATTCGGCGATGGTACCCTTGTATGTGATACAGCACTTTAAGGCTCCTTTCGTCCAAGAGTGACAGCTCTTCGAGATGACTTTGATGCTAGTCCTCCTCACTGACCTTGATTTCAAGCATGATTCATAACGAGGGTATTTACATCTCCACGGGTAGGACTTCTTCCATGTGTAGACTAGAGAGTAAGGGATAGCCCCAATAGAGGTTCGGATTGAGGTTCGGTAGCCCCAGAGAACGTATGGGATTCAGTCGGCCCAATCTCGATAGCTTTCAGTCATTTTACTGATGATCGCTTTGAGGTTCTTATTGGAGGATTCGATGCACCATTGGTTAGAGGACGATAGGGAGAAGATTTATGTCTCTGAATCCCATACTCGTTGACCACTTCTGTGACTTCTGCCTCGAAATGCAACCCGTTATCTGATACTAGCTCGTGCGGGACCCCATATCGGTAGATGATGTTTTTCTTGATGAATTGGGCCACTTTCTTGGCATTTAGGGTTGCATATGACTCGGCTTCAACCCATTTGGTGAAGTAATCAATGGTAACCAGGATGACCTCGTGCCCGTTGGAGGCCTTGGGTGCAACCTTCCCTATAATGTCGATGCCCTAGGTGGAGAACGGCCAAGGAGAAGTCATGTTGTATAATTCTCGCGGAGGCAGGTGTCGAAGGTTGGAAAATTATTGGCATTTGAGGCATCTCCGGACATAAGCGGTGCAATCCTGGACCATGGTAATCTCGTAGTAGCCTTATTGCATAATCTTCTTGGAAAGCATGTGGATCGTTTATGTGGGGCCCACATTCCTCGCTATGGATTTTCTGCATTACCTCTTCAATGTTAGCCCCTACGATACAGTGTAGGTGGGTTCCATTGAAGTTTCTCTTAAACAGTGCTTTATGATAAATGATGTACTGGGTGGCCAGTCTTCGAAGGGTTACTCGATCTTTCTTGTTGGAACCCTTGGGATACCTACCATGCTTGAGAAGGTGCCAGATATCATAATACTAACAATTGGCTAGCTTGGGATCTTCTTTGATGATGAGCTCAACGTGGTAGCAGTGGGTTGGTTTGTCTTGCTTTTGGACTAGGAAGAGGGCCATTGTTAGTCCTTCGAGCCTGTCGACCATGGAGGCTAAGGTATTTTTTGCTCGAGGTAGGTAGTGGGAGGTGATGTCTTGGAATTAAGAGGCTAGTTCTTCTAAGAGGGCATGGAAGGGTTGGATTTTCTCGTCCTTGACTTTCCATTTTCTGAGCACTTGACCAGTGATGAGGGCAGAATCCCATTAGGCATCTAGTTATTGAATACCTTTCTTGAGAGAAACTTTGAGGCCTACAGTACACGCCTCGTATTCAATCATGTTGTTGGTTCAGGGGAATGCTAATTTGATAGAGATGGGAGTGTGAGAGTCATCTGGGGCAATCAGAAGTATCCCAATGCCATATCGCTTTTTTTATCGCGCTGTCAAAGAACATTTGCCATCGGATATCGTCTTGAGCGGTGTAGAGGATGTTTTTATCTGGGAATTCGAAGATCCAATCATCAGCTTCTTCTGTGGGGTAGTCAGTGAGGTAGTCAAAGATGGCTCTTCCTTTCATAGCTTTCTGCGTGACGTACACGATATCAAACTCGGCTAGGAGCATCAAACATTGAGACATTCGACTGGATAAGGCGGGTTTCTCAAGCAGGTACTTAATGGGATCCATTTGGGATATAAGTTTGATGGGGAAAGCGAGCATGTAGTGTCGTAACTTTTGGGTGACCCAAATAAGCATGACACATGATTTTTCCAAAGCAGTGTAGTTGACTTCGTATCTGGCTAATTTGCGACTGGCGTAATAGACGAATCTTTCTTTGTGGGAATCCTCAAGGTATTGGTCTAGCAAAGCCCCAGCTGTAGTGTTGTTATAGAAGTAAGGGGAGACTAGGCTATGGTGGCATAAGTACCGTAGGTTGGGCAGATATTGTTTGATTTGGTCAAAAGCTTCTTAGCAGGCCTTTTTCCAAACCTTGGTTGAATCCTTTCGGAGAAGTTTGACGATAGGTTCGCAGATGAAGGTTAGCTGGCTAATGAACCAGCTAATGTATTGCAATTTCCCAAGGAAACCACGGACTTCTTTTTCCGTTCGGGGAGGTGGCATCTCAAGTATGGCTTTCAGTTTGGCAGGATCTTCTTTTATCCTTTTCTCACTGACCAGGAATCCCAAGATTTTTCCCTTTGTAACGCCGAAGACACATTTCTTTGGATTGAGTCTCATCTGATATCGTCGCAGTCATTAGAATAACTTTTGAAAAGCGGGGACATGACTGTCTCTAGTTTCGGATTTGATAATCATATCATCTACATAAACCTCGACTTTTTTGTGAATTAGATCGTGTAGGATGGTCGTGGCAGCCCTCTGGTAGGTAGCCCCAGCATTCTTGAGACCAAATGGCATAACAGTGAAGCAAAAAGTTCCCCACGGCATGATGAGCGCGGCTTTTCTTGGTGATCCGAGTGCATTTTTATTTGGTTGTATCCGGTAAACCCGTCGATGAATGACTTAAGAACATGACTGGCTGTGTTGTCCAAGATCATGTCGATAATGGGTAGTAGGTAATCATCCTTTGGAGAGGCTTTATTCAAGTACCGATAGTCTACACACATTCGAACTTTCCCTCCTGATTACGGCACAGGCATTATGTTGGCTATCCAGGTGGGGTATTCGATCACACGAATGAAACCCACGTTCAGCTGTATGACCACCTCTTCTTTGACTTTGAGCGACCATTCGGTGAGAAGCTTTCTCAGCTTTTGTTTAACCGGCTTTTAATCTGGAAGAGTGGGGATCTCATGCTGAGCTATTTCAAGATCAATGACGGGCATATCGTCATAAGACCATCCAAAGACATCCATGACTTTCTTTAATAATTCTTCGAGTTCTGCGCGCTCATGCTCGTCGAGGGTAGCCCCTATCATTATCTCACGCAGTTGGCTACTAGAACCTAGGTTAACAATGACAGTCTCTTCTTTATTAACTTGAACGTGGTTATGTTGTTTGTTATTAACCTTATTTAGATCAGTTAAGAATTGTTCATTTGCAAAATCATCCATCAAAAGTTTGATTAGAATCTAAACAATTAATGTAAGGCATAACAAGATACTCAAAATCTTCGTTTATTTCATTAATAGGAAAAAAAGAATTGAGAACATCATTAAAGGAGGTCTCGATTACATTTGAGAAAGGATAGACAACAGAAGAAGAAATGGGGTAAACATTGGAGTTAGGTGGGATTTTAACAGGTAGAACGGGCACAGCATGCCAATTGAGGAGAGGTGTATCAACATCTATAATCAAGTGGGATATATCCAATGATGTAGTGCTTGAATGAACCATGCAGAGTGTCAGCCCCAGTGTCCGCAAGTTAAAGGAATCTTCAGAGTAACTTCCCTCAGTCTCTTTGGTATCTTTGATGAGCGGTTGTACATGGTGTTGGGAACTTTCAGTCCATGGTAGCTGTCTTTGAAATATATCTCCATTACGAGTTTCATCTTCTTGTCTGTATGGTCATACTAGGGTTTTGGAAAGCCACAAAAGGGTAAGTCCTCTCCCTCTTTGATGAATCGTCCATTCAAGGAGTCACCTGGGATAGTTTGAATACAGTCTAGCCTTCTCTTTCGTTGATATTGGTGGATCATTCTAAGCTCTTATTCTAATGGTTGATACCCAAACCACAAGAAGGGAAAGCTTTCTTCAGTTTAATGGGATCAAGTATCCCTTGCTTTCTTTGCCCTAGACCCAGTCCGGGCATGAAGTGCATGTTTCTAAATATTTAAATCACATTGACGTTGCCAGGAGGGTCGTATTCCAGATAAACCCTTTCTTTGAAATTGTCCCCTGCCGGGAGTAGAAGTGGTTCAACTCAGAATCCTGATAGGAGCATTCATTTGACTAATGCTGTATCTCAAGGATTGTACTGTTGGTACTTGCACCCTCGGCATTATTGTCGTCGCCCAAAATGGTGATGACTCGTCCGTCGACGAAGAATTTCAATTTTTGATGGAGTGAAGAAGACACGCCCTTGATACTATGGAGACAAGGTCGTCCGAGCAACAGGTTGAAAGAAGCTAGTATGTCAATAACTTGGAATTAAACGATAGGGCTTATAGGGCCAGCCCCTATTACAAGCTTTATGGATCCCATTACTTCTTAAAGATTATTATCGTATGCACGTACAGTAGCGGAGGTTAGAGCGAGGTCACTTTCCTTCAGTCCTAAGCATTTGAAGGTTCTTAATGGGAAGACATTCAAGGCGGATCCGTTATCAATAAGAGAGAGTGGTACGATCTTCCCCATAACTTCGACTGAGATATTGAGTGCATGATTGTGGTTTGGCCCAATTTTGGGGATTTATTATTCGGAAAAGGATAGCATTCGGGTAGAGGTCAAGGATCCGACTAAATTTATCGCTTCTTCTGGTGTGGTAGAAGGAGGAACTGTGGGTCCAGTGAGTAATTTGATCAAAGCATTTATGTATAGTTGGGAAGACATGAAAAGCCCCCATAGAGTGATGTTAGCTTGAGTTTTCTTCAGTTGATTGAGGATCTTACTTTCCTCGAGGGTCATTTCTGGCATAGGAAGGTTTTCAACACCCTTCCCTTTGTCATTGGTTGGTAGTCATCTTGGGACCTGGTAATGCCTCCCTGATCTATTCATGTGATTTATTGAAGAAGGGAAGAATATAAACCCTATTTCTTCATCGATCTCGGGTTGTTCTGCCACTTTGTTTATTTCTCTGAGGATCTTCTCAAATGATATCATCCCACACATGTCGGCTACCGAGCCAGTTTTCTCAAAAGTTTGTTCTTCATTCAAATCTTCGAATTCTTCCCCCTATCCAGTGGCAACAATTTCGTCTTTCTATTTAAAGTCATTGCATTCGACAACTTTAATGGCTTCTTCATACAGGTCTTCCCATTTTGTGGGGATAAGTAAGGGAGGCGTCTTTGTAGCTTCAGAGTATCAAGTAACTCGGTCATACTGCAAATATCATTGGTTTGCTTGAATAATTCTGCCATGATCTGGACAACGTCAAATAGGCTGACTTCATCGGTTGGTACCACCCAACTATCTGACTCTCGATCCCATTTTTGTGATTCTAATAACAGTGTACTGAACCTCTGGCAATCAATGATCATCTGTGAGGGCAATTTTAGCCCAAACTCTAGGAGTTGGTTTAATACTTCTGATAACTCTATACCTCCATCTTCATAACGAGTATGTACAGCGATGCATGCTCTAGTAAGGAGTGACAGTGCTTGATCAGCAAGGCTAACAGGGTGTAGGAGGAAATATGGGCAAGTTTGGAGAGGTTTGGGAGAGTGTATGGGTGTGATTTCAGTTGAGGGATTAAATTATGGGTTCTCTTCTAGGCAGATGGCATTGGCATGATTTGGGAATGGGTTGTAAGCAATGTTTGGTTTAGGATTGGCCAGTGGGACAATGGTACCCCGATCAATTAGACCTTAGATTATGTTTCGGAGGTGAAAGCATTGGTCGGTGGTATGGCCAACAGTTTGGTGAAAGGCCCAATGGGCATCTGCCTTGAAATTTCTTGGGGGTGGATTTGGCAATGGACGGGGGTCCAAGGGTTTGATAAGGTTTCGACTTAACAGGGCTTGATAAACTTCGGAGAGGGGAGCATAAAGTTCGGTGTATTCCTTTCGGACTGGGACAGGGCGACTTTCTGGTGCCCACGAAGTGGTCGATTGAGAGATGTTATTGATGGTTGAGACTGCAGCACTGGCAGGTTTGTCATATTTTCTAGGGGTGAACTGTCCGGACACTTTCTTTGGTTCAACCTCTGCCTTAGCAAGACCTTATTCGATTTCTACTCTTGTTTCTTTTAGATCCCGAAAGTGGGGATAGTATTGTCCTCCCATTGTTGCTCAAACATGGGGTAATAAGTTCTTCTTTACTATGTTGACTTGTTCTTCCTCGGATGGCCGATTGGTCATAGTGGATGCTTTTTACCTCCATCGGGTTATGAAGTTACTGACTGATTCCCCAGAGTTCTGTTTGAGCAGCTCTAAATCACGACGGGTGACCTCAAGCTCTTCGTTGTATTTGTACTACGACATGAATTCTCAAGCTACATCCTCCCAGCTACGGATTCTGGACTCCTTGAGAGATAAAAACCATCGGAGGGGGCTATCCTTCAAAGTTTACTAAAATAATTGGGCCATCACTGATACGACGTAAATATTACGTATTTCATCCCTCGAACCTACGTATTTTAGCCCCTCGGGTGCCTAAATCTCTATATTTAATCCCGTTAATCAGACAACCTCGGTTTATATTTTTAACATGCCATATGAGGTAAATTGGGCTTTTGTAGGTATTTAGGTACTAAGTATGGAGTTCGGACACATTCCGCTCAATTTTTATACACGATCGCACGTTCAAGGGAATTTTAGTCTTTTCATAGCTTGGGCAGCTGGCCCAACATCTCACGGAAGTTGTAGCCCTCCTCGCAAGCTTCGCGTGGCCATGAACGGTGCGTGATTTCGATCCCTAATGAAGAAGTTACGGCGATTTTAGTAGAAGAGAAATCCAAACATGACAAAATAGAAGGAAAAGAAAAGCAGCCCTACTTGATCGATGGATCCTTTATAATTTTGCCATCGAGTTGAGACAGTGGGCTGATATTTTTACCATCGATCGATCGATCAAAGGGATCATTCGATCGATGCCCTGCTTTCAGCTGATATTTTGGCTTTTCTTTTCTCTTTTCTTTTCTAATTTTAATCCACTTACTATATAAACCATTTTTGTTGTAAATATCAGATATCTTGTAATAGAATTCGTTTTAGAAGATAGTTTAGGTTAGGGTTTGGGTTTTTGAAGAGGTATTCTTCATTTCTTCTTGGATTGATTTTGGGTTAGTAAGTTGACTATTCATTCACCCTCTCCATTTATATAGATTGTATTTTATTAATTCTTGCTTCGTAATTAGGTGTTCATTCTTTATTTACATGCTTTCCTTTAGTTGCTTTCTAGTGTAAATTTATCGCGTTTATTTACCGATTTCCTTTACCGCATTTTTACCATGCTTTCTAGCTAATTTAGTCTAGGTTGTGTTTGAATGGAACTAACTCGGGTTGACGTGGTGCTTTGCTTTGGTGATGGAGTTTACGGGTGTATTTCGGGTGCGTTGTCCTAGTTATTACGCTTAGGGTATTTGATGGGGCATATCATGTATATTCCGTGCTTACGACCTTGTGTGCGTAATTTTCGGGGTATTTGTTGACGCCAAAATCGTATAAGGCATTTATGCGGATTTAGGGGTGTGACAACCCTTGGTTCAATTAACTGTCAAAACGATACGGATTTGTAATAACTCGTCAACCCATGTAACCATTTTCTACTAATTAAATCAGGTGAGGGATATTCGCCGCAACCTATAATTTTACTCGCTTTGTTAATCTAGTTTCAAAACACTCGCCTAGATTAATCATTTCCCTTTTATTCATCTTTTCCTTTTTAGTTTGTAATTTATCTTTTACACTTTTATTTAGGAGTATTAAATCCCATAAATTCTAGCATCTCGTCTCTATGGATTTTCGATACCCGACTTACCGCTATACTTGTATCGCAAGTGTAGTTGTAATTTAGGTTTGTTTGTATTATCGCGGTGAAATGAAAACAACGATTGTGTCCTTACACGAACATTCTTTTCATGCGTAATCAATCACCTCTTCAGAAGCCCCTAGGAGAGTCATGGAACGGTGATAACTGCGAAGATGAATAATCGGGGGTCCACTTCCTCCGAATTTCTCGATATTTGGCATCTTGAACTTCTCGGGTAACCTTGACTTAGGATAAGGAGACATGAAGGTGTAGTCCATGTAATTTACAGAGATTCTGACTTGGTCTAACTTCTTAGTTAGCATCTTGAGATCTTCTTTGACCTTGTTCAACTCTTCCTCTTTTGGATCAATGATCATAGGCAAGTTAGCCCCATGCTGGGCAAGGTTCGGCATAGGAAGCTAGACAGGCGGTGATCCATTAGCAGGAGGGGCACGTGGAGCGTGCTGATACTCTTCGAAAACCCAGATAGGCTCGGGTGGACCCATAGCACGAGGGAATAGGGCCTCGGGATCTTGAGGAATAAGAACCTGGTTTCATTGCATTTCTCAGACCTCAGTCTGGAGGTTGTCAATCTTGGACACGAGCTGAGCTAAGATTGTCGTCAGATCTGGATGCGCAACTGGTACTTAATATGTGTTCTTCATGGAAAGTTGATGGATACCGAACTCGAAAGAAGTAGGGGAACGGACGGAGCTCTGGGGTGATTTAACTGAGGACCGAAGCCAATTAGGAGTCAGGCCAAGGGCGTGCGATCGATGTGAGAAGGCGTAAATGAGATTTATTCTTGGAAAAAAAAATGAAAATATTTTTGACATTTTGTTTTTCTTTTTGAAATTGAAAGACAGTATTTTTGGACTTTTGATAGAGGAAGGAGAATATTTTTGGATTTTTGATAAAGAAAGGAGAAATATTTTTGGATTTTTGATAAAGAAGGGAGAAATATATTGGGAGACGGGTCTCAACATGATTATTATTATTATGTTCTCAGTTGTATTAAATTCTCCTAAGTGAAAAAGGAAATACCGAATGGGACCCGAGCCTGGAAAAGTTGGGTTTGTAACATGTGCAAAGTTATGGTTGGACTTGTAACCAGGCTCACGGGCAGGGTCCCATTTTAAAAATGCGAGAAAATTTGGGTGGCAGGTCGACCCGGAATTTTGGCCGAGTTTCGGATCAAAATCGGCAATCTAACATGTGTGTTCTAGGCTTGACACCTATATGCGGGTAGGCAGTTGGTTTGGTGAATCGAAAAGCATTCCCCCTTTGGTGTGGCTTCCACGATATACGTCTTGCTTTTGAGGGCAATCGGTACGTGTGGACAAGTCATTTGATATACCTGAGTGTACATGAATTGCCTCGCTATATACCTCAAGGGGATGGTACGTGTGAGAGAGAATTCGATATACTCGGTGTACGTGAATGAGTTCCCTGCGATATACCTCCCGTCATGACTTCGATCAAGTGGTACGATGCGGAGGAACTAGTCGAAGGTACTTGGCCAATGGAAGGTGAGAGTCATATCGCTTAGGCTAACTGCGCCCTGCCGGACCAGCGCCCATCACGAAGTGACCCTCCAGTTACCGGCCAAAATTTGGTCAATCACAATGCTCTTTGGTGATGTCATGTGAATCATGCATGATTATCTTATTTGTATCTTATGATGAGAGTATCTTTCTTGATCATGCCCAACCGGGAGCAAAGTACAAATACCAATGGTATGCCAAGTATGGATGGGTGATGCGTGCCACATGGGGACATATGTGATCCTAGGTGCACGTGATGTGAAGTGTACATGGAGAATTTTCTACAAGTGTGTGAATAGAAGCATAAGAATGAGGTACACGTGAATAGTAAAGGGGAACATGCAAAATAGGGGAAAATATAACAAATATAACACCCATATAAATAGAGTCTATCCCTAAAAATAAAGTCCCCAGCGGAGTCGCCACTGTGGCCATCCCCCTGATCCTCGCGGTGGGAGGGACGGAGAAGAGCGGGCGCTTGTAACGTCGAGAGGATCTTGGTCCTGCGCATCCCTCTCGGGAGCGCTTCGGCCGGCGTTGGTGATGAGGTGAAAAATGTAGAGAGATGGAGTCGCTAGTCTATTTTACTCAAAACAGACAAAATAAAAAAAAAAAGTCATCCCGAAGGACAACATCCAAAGACATACTGATACATACGAAACCAAAATGATTCTAAAAGGGTTCGGAGGCTAAGTTATGAAATGGGAAGGTGTTAGGCACCCACTCCGTCCTTACGGTCTCTCATGGGTTATTGTTATTTTCCTTTATTTTCCCGTGATATGTGTGCGCATGTGTATATGTAGTGGAGATAGGACTCATCGACTTGTATCATGAGAGAGATAAAGAGAGTCATCCGTAGGAATGTTCTTAAAAGTAATATTAGAAAAATAGGATTTACGCGATTATCCTTGCATTGATCGTTATAACGGAACGATAACACGTATGAAATAATACGCCATTAAGCACAAATATATGTATAGAGAGTCTAAGAGAGTTAAGTTTAAAGAATATAGAAAGATAGAAAAAGAAGTAGGAAAAGGAATCGAGTCTCGGGTTTTACCCCGAGACGCCTACGTAGCCTATAGAGGCATCAAAGTCCACGTAGTTCATATGCAAAACTAGTGGTGGGGTTTATCTCATAAATCCAACCGGGGACTTCTCTTATATGTGTGTGTGTAAAAAAGTGTTTTAGTTATGAGAAAAGTGTGAGAATTCCCGTTTTGAATTTATGAGCAAAACCTTTTTTTCTTGTTTTTGGGGTTTTATTTATATGAAAATAAGAGATGCACAATAATACTAGATAAAAAGTATATTAGGATATGTGAGATGAGAGATGAGAGAATAAAAGTGTTAAGTAATAAAACAAATTAATGCGAATTTAGGAGAATTTAAAGAGAGAGTTGAGAAAGTTAGACCTTCTTGAAGATCTTGAGCTTGATCTTGGATATTGGAGAGCAGCCCTTGCACTTGGGTGATTATGGAGGGTACTTAATTCACCCAGTTTGATGAAAAAGGTGAAGGTTGGAAAGGGATTTGGATGTGAAAATCACGTTGACTTCGAAAGGGGTTTTCTGAGCTTGCTGAGAGTGAAGGATTTCAAATCTTGTTGTTTTTTGGAAGGGGGGTAGGCCTTCCTTTTTATATGCCCAGGTAATTTCCGATCGGTATAGCAATGGTCCTACCAATCGGCATGTGTATTTACGCATACTACCCATAGACATGGTTTGGAACCTGCCGTTTGGCAGTCTCTTTCAGGTTCTTTCGAAAAATCGATCATAGAGCGCAAATCATTGATCCGAATCATACACGGGGAGAACCGTTGGAAAGGTACTTCAGATACCTTCAAAAGTCTTTTGATTGCTCCCGGGTTTGGGAAATGACTTTGGGCCAAATGTGGCTCGAAAGCGTTCGTCGGTCCTTTGGACGGGGAATTATCGGACGCAAACGGATCATTCGTCCGCATGGTAAGTTAAAATCATGCACAAGGCAGACCGTTGGAAAGGCTAGGAGATGTACTTCGACATTCCAAAGAGCTTGACTCAGTTTGGGGAGTTGACTTTGGTCAACCGGGGCCTGGAAGCGCTCGGTGACCTTTCGGAGTAAAGAGGATCGTTCGATCGTACTGTAAGTCAGAATCGCACACGAGGCAAACTGTTGGAAAGGGGTTTTAGTGCCCTTCGAAGATTCATTCATTCTCAGTCGAGCTGAAGAGTTGACTTTGGTCAAATGGAGCCTGAGAGCGTCCGGTGACCTCTTGATCAAGTTTCGGGGGAAAACGGGTCGTTCGTCCTCACCGTAAGTCGGAATTACGCGCGGGATGGACCGTTGGAAAGGGGTTGAAGAGTTTGACTTCTGGTCAAACGGAGCCTGAGAGTGCCCGATGGCCTTTAGGTCAGTACCCGGGGTATGACTTAGGTTTGTAGCAATGAGGGGAGGTGCTAGGGAACTTACGGAGAGGTTAGGGGGTGTTAGAACGGGGTGTATACAAAACCCAACATACTAAATGGAGTAGGGATCTAGGTATTATGGCCAAAAATCATAGGAGGGTCGACTGCTTTTAAACCCATATCATCGCACATGTCGACAGCTAAAAAGAGAACCAATATCTTGCATCCAAATCGATTCGACCCTAGCCCAGATCGATTCGCAAGTGACAGGTATGAAATTTTATTCTAGTATTTTTTTTTAAATCCCTTATTTTTCCTAAATGATATATATATATATATATAATTTTGAAATTTGTTTCTGATAATTACTTGAATTCGATTAAAAGTGCTTAACTTAATAAATACGCGTAATACGGTATGTGTGATGTTTTTGAAATTTTCTCTTCAACCTTGATTATTATTAAAAAATAGTTTATCTAAATTAATCCCATTAATTTCTTGTAAAACTAAATTCCATATGTTTTACGAAATAACGTGACTTCATAAATTATAAAATCAAGTGTTATAACATCCCCAATTTGGGAATTTTCATCCTCGAAACTAAAACACTAAACAATTTAACTAAGTAATTTAGAATGTTGCTTCCTCATTGTAGATTATAATTCTCAAGGCACTCCCTCAATGCCATTGTTATCCCTCATAACTTTGAAGGGGGGAATCGTATTCTCGCTAAACATCCTTTGCTTGTGATATACTATCTCCATTATCCTTGTCTCATAGGAAGCATCGTCCTAGAGACCTAACTGAATCCAATTGATTACGTGCGACGGATCTGGAATATACTTTCTCAACATCTATACATGAAAAATATTATATACTTGAGATAACTGCGGTGGTAATGTTAAATATACAACATTGGACCAATATTCTCCAAGACCTCAAACGGTCCTATGTACCTTGGTGCTAACATCCCTTTTATACCAAAATGCGTGACTTATAGTCTAGATTTGATATTTAGAAACACATTATCACCTACGCTAAACTCTAAGTCGAAAAGATGAGTATCGGCGTAGTTCTTTTGATGGATCTAAACGGTCTTAAGCCTAGCTCATATGACTTGAATTTTCTTAGTGGTTTCCTTAATAATTTTAGAGCTTGATATGTGCTTCTTTCTGACCTATGCCCAATAAATTTGTGAATGATGGGGTCTTCCGTATAAGGCTTCAAATGGTGCCATCTAAATACTCATTTGGTAATTATTTTTGTAGGCAAACTCTGCTAATGATAGATGATCAATCTAACCACCCTGAAAGTCTAAAGCGCATGCCTATAACATATCTTAAAGTGTCTGAATAATCCTCTCAGACTGTCCATCTATTTGTGGATGATATGTTGTACTGACATTTGGGTTGATTCCCAACTCCTATTGCAATTTTTTCCAAAACTTGGACACAAATTACATATCCCTATCTAAAACCTTTTTATTATTCCATAAGTTTAAAGTCATTCAAAATTGGTTTTTATAAATGCATTATATGAAGGCGATCAATCCTCACCTATCATTTCACCCTCGGTCATTCAAATTCGATGGCTAAACAACTCGAGTAATTACTTTAATTATGGGCTCGAGGGCTGACGCCCATATCACTTCATCCAATCATTTGGATACTTTCATAATCTGAAGAGACAAAGATCAATTTTTAACCAAGAAAGGAAAGTATTTAAAGTCTCAACGTTATTTATCTTCATACACCCTCTAGATACCTTAATGAAAGCTCGATGAATCAGGCTAACACCTCAACTATATCAGAAGTCGACGATCATTTTAGTTCGCATGATCTCATTAAAAAGCTTCACTATGACTACAACGATACTCTCATCCCATAGCAAAAGCAACACACACTAGACATCACTTTGACTTAGCACGTAGAGGTACAAAGCTCATGGACAATTAGACTTCAAGTGATACTTTGGGAATTTTTCAAAAACTATAAGTCAGCACCTATTAATGATTGATTATATATCAAAGTCGAACAATAAAGAGAATTTACCTTGAAGAATTCACATATGATCACCCTACGGCTATTTTTTCAACATCAAACACCATTTGTATGACATCTTCAAAGACCAAATATGAACAAGAAAAAGGTCGAGTGAAAGGGAACATTCCCTTGACCATTTTGCAAGTTTACAATGCCCTTCGAGAATGGGGGCTTACTGATAAGGGAAAAATATCCCTTAATTTCGGACCGAACCGAACCAAATGGTGTTGATCACTCGACCGAACGATTAAAAAGGGTAAACACTTAGCCAAATAAATGAACGGATGAACACTTGGCCGAACGTGTAAACACTTGGCCGAACGGACGAACGACCAAACAGATGAACGAGATGGATGCTAGATAATATTAAAGTCCAGGACCCCATCGTCCGAATGTCATGATATATTATTTTAGTCACATGTTTCATATGTGTGCGGACTCATTCAAATTGTATAAGCACATGTCCTCTTTAGTTGGGAACCCTATTGTTTAAGCATATGTCCTCTTTACTTGGGAACGTTGTTGTTGTATTTAGCCTACGTAAAGGCACGTAACCATTGTAAAAAGCGAACCAGGCTCTCCCCTCATAAGATATCCATTATAAACACTCAAAGAGATTATAGTGAAGAGTGGGATGACCCCCACCGCGGATATAGTTAATTCACATCCAAACAACGTAAAAATCCGATGTTTTTATGTGTGCTTGATTTTTTTTAGAATTTTTTTATTGTGTTGTGTGTGAGAGAAAAAAATTTACACCAACAGGAGAGTGTGAGCACACCCGATGAAAGGGATCGTTATGAAAAAATTTAATGATAAGAATTTATTTATGCTATTAGGTTTGAGAAGAAGTGGGATTTCTTCACTTTGGAGTAAGGTTCACATAGCACGGCTGAGTATGAGAAAACGTACGCAAATTTGAATAAGTTGGTCTGAGAGGAGTAGGACACCGAGATCAAGAATAAGAATGGTTTCAACTATGGTTTGATTTGGTCGATGAAGAGGGTTGTGTTAGAGAACATGTCTTGCACCACTTATCATCAAGGTAAAGGTTAAGGATAGCAACAAAGGGAGAGAGTGCCGATTAGGTGGCTATGACATTTCAAGAGGTGTTTATTAGTCATATGAACGAAAAGACAAAGAGATACGCGATATCCTAGGTCTCAAGGTCGCTAGGTTCAGGCAAGTTTAGTTAGGGAGATACCATAGGAAATTACACCGCATGTGATTGAGATGGAATAATTTATTTTAGAACCTAGTCATGATTAGTTTGTTCTTACATTATTCTCTCTTATTCCCCGCTATGTTTCGTAGATGTGTATTCTATTATTGTTACTTACGTATAAGTGCACGGTGGATTTTAGGTGTATGGGAACCCAGTTATGGTATAATATTATTGCCATATGCGATCCCTACTTGTGATCTAAGATGACACGCAAGTGTATGTCGGCTAGATTATATTTTGATGAGCAGGCGCGAGTGAGCTTTTGGTAGTTATACGATTCATGTTGTTACAATTTTGTTTATGCAAACTCCGGGGATGAAATTTTTGTTATAGTGGGGAATATTGTAATACCCCAAATATTTAAGTGATTTATTAATTAATTTAATAATGATATATTATTAATTAAAAATTTATGAACCGGGTTCGTAATTATGGGAGAAATAAAATTATATGAGCAATGTTCAATTTATAAAAAGTTTCAAACATTTAATGTAAATTAATTTATTAACTTAACTTTTTTATTGTTAAATTATATTATGGGAATTAAGTTAGAACCTTGGGGGTAAGGGAGTCTTTTGGCATAATATTTGTTGATAAGTTAGGGTCTTAAAGAGGCCCATTTGAACCAGATTATATGTACTTTTGTTAATGTATGCGTGGATTGAAGAGATGGAGAGAAGGCATTTATTTTGGTAGTTAACCCAAAGAGGGAACCGTAACCATAGCAAACCTCACTATGACCGCGGCATTGGGACCTGCAATCGCGGGTGGAAGTAGCACAATCGGGAGGCTAGTTCGCAACCCCATCGCGGTTGTGGCATGGGTTATGCCACCTTCCCTTTTTAACTTGTTAAAACCTACGAAATTTCAGTTTGTGTATTCATTTCCCTCTTAAACCAAAACCCTCAACCCTATTTTCTCTCCATCTCTAACCTCGCAAACCCCAAACCACATTAAAATACAACCTTCAAACCTCCATTTGCGGACCTTAAGCTTGGAATTTAATGATTCAAGATGTAAAGTTGCTCAAATTTGTGAGGAGATCAAGGAACTCAAGTTAGATTTCAGAAATAGTTAAAGGCAAGAATAGTCTGCTTTCCCCCTTTAGTACTTAATGTTTGAAATACTGCCTAAACCTTGTTTATTTTTAAATAAAAGTTATTAGAGGTTTAATTAGGTCCAGACAAACCTAATTAATTTTCTAATGTTATTGTGTGATGTTGAATTTTATTGAAACCCCTCTTCTAATGAGAAACCCTTAGAATAGGCCTATGTGAATTAAATAATGTGATTGTTATAAAGATGAGTATATTAATATGCTAAATGGTAAATAGTTGAATTATATTCCTTATTAACTTTGATACTTGAAAAATGAGATATGAGGATACTTGTCCCGTGATATCATTAATTGTTGAGAAATATTATGTGCCCGCTTGAAATGTGCATGAGTTGTCAATGTAAGAAATTGTAGTTGTGCCATTAAAAATGTAGAAAATATGCATTGGTATTGACGATAAGAAACAATGAGAGTGAAAGATGTTATTCGAGATATAAATTGCATTTGTGTATCAAGAGTATAATTATTTAGCCCTATGTTATTAGTGTTAGGACTTAGAGGTGGATTAGTTATTGATGAAGATTATATGTTAAGAGATATTTATTTCCATTTCAAGGGTTATATTTATTGGCAATTTGATGACTTGGAGTATGAAAATTGTATTAGTTGTATATATTAGGGAAATTGGGATATTGAGGATTGTTGAATGGAGGATGTGTATTGTCAGACCGTTTATCTAAGTTATTGATTTTATTGTAAGTGTATTAATTGGTGATCATTTGTTGCCATTGAGTATTGATGGAATTTTGATCATGATATTGTTAGAAAATGGGTTATCGAGTAAAAATGTTATATTTGTGATTTGGGAATCTGTTCATTATTCTTATTTGGCAATGAGACTTTGGTTATTGGATCTTATTTGGCGATGAGACTTGGGTGATTGGATAATAGTTGTCATTGGTGAGATTTTGTTTCGCAGTTTATGTTGATGCACTATACCAAAATGGTCAAATTGGCACCCTTTAAGCGCTCAGCCTTGTCACGGTCATTGACTGTGACAAAAAAAATAATCATTTTTTGTCACGGTCATTGACCGTGACAAGGCCGCGACAAAGGCTTATCATGGTCAATGATCGTGACAAGCCTATAAAGTTGTCACGATCAATGACCGTGACATGTCCGTGACAATTATGTCAGTAAAAAAACCCTCCCTCTTCTTTTTTTCCCACCGATTTTGTTCCCTCCATTTCTCTCTCTCTCTCTACAACTTTGGTATGTTTTCTTTCTCTATTTCTACTCCATTTATGTATATGTGTATGTATATGTGCGTGTGTGTATATATGTGTGTGTAAATGTGCGTGTGTGTGTGTGTGTGTGGTGTATATATTCGTGGGGGGGGAGGCAGCAGGGCTAGGGGGAGGGGAGGGGGCGTATGAGCGTGTGTGTGTTTGTGTGTGTATATATGCATGTGTGTGTATATGTGCATGTGTATATATGTGTGTGTGTGCGGTTGTTGGGCAGGGGCAGCGAGGGGGGAGTGGGTAGGGGCAGTGGGGGGGAGGGGGGAGGGCAGGCGGTGTATATGTGCGTGTGTATATTTTTTTAATTAAATTTTTATTGGTTTATTAGATATTGCCCCTCATATTGTAGCGCCCCTTGTAAAAGAATTGATTGATTTAATATTGATTGGTTGTTAATTTTTTTTGTAAATTAATAATTGGTGCCCCTTTCATATGCAAGTAGGACTACCCCTCATTGTAAATTAGTAAATTAATAATTGTATACTTTAATTGTTAGTTTAATTGATGAAAATAATTAATTGAGTAGATGAACAAGAAGGAGTACGGGATACACAATAATTGTTGCCATTGCGGTTGGATTATAGTGGATCGATGTTGGGTTGGTTAATTTTAAAAGTGGCATGACCACTGGATTATTTTCAATGTGGGGTGGGATTTTTCAACTTTTTTTGAAAATTACTTTGTATAACGAACAATATATATATAGAATGATAATTAAATGAAACATACTTGAAATTACATATATTGCGCATAGATACTAGCCTTCTAGTTCTTATGCGTACGGATTCAATAGCCCTTAGACCCGTTCGAGAGTCATTACCCCTGTAATGAGATCTCTCGAATTGTCCCGTTTGGACAGTTTGGGACTGCATAATTTCTTTATAATAATATTCTTAGTGGCTTAAAGTTGTTACTTTTGTAGAAAGTTCTGCAGTCGTATCCTAATGTTCTCTGGGTACATACTAGAATGACAAGTGTGATTGTGACAATTTTTTATTAAATGTCACGGGTTTGTCACGGTCCTTAACCGTGACAAAACTTGTTAAGGTCAAGGACCGTGACAAGTCTAACGAACTTATCACGGTTATTGTCCGTGACAACAAAAGTTGTCACCCCCAGAATTGTCATAGCCATTGACCTTGACAAGTCCAACTTGTCAAGGTCAATGACCGTGACAATTCGACAGATTTGGTGTAGATATGGGTATATGATGTTTGTGATTACTTATGGTTAAGATTTGGGGCTATGGTAATTCGATTATGTACATGTAGAGTTTAAAATGAATGAGATGGTGTTTGAGAGTACCTTTATTAGAATAAAAAGTAAATTTGAGACTTTAGTCTAATAGTCGTTATTTATGAGGATTGTTAAGATATGTAATAAAGTTCTTAGGTAATCACAGAACGATTTAGGAGTTAGATGTGCACCATGCAACCATATAATCTCTCAAATGTAGAGTCTAGAAAGCTTTGTCACACTATTCGTGATATTAATAGTAAGGAAATATGATGACTTGGTGAGTAGGTAAATCACAATGTTGCATCGTAGCATGCATGAGTCTTAGGCAAGGCTATGATGAAGTCCATGGTGATGTGCTCCCACCTCCACTGAGCTACAAGTAGAGGTTGTAACAATCATGCTGGATTTTGATGCTCGGCCTTGACTTTTGACAAGTGAGGCATTTTTCCATACAAAAATGTAACATCCTTCTTCATTCCAGACCATCAATAGTCTCGCCACCAGTCCCTATACATCTTCTTGCTACTTGAATGAATGCTAAAATGATATTAGTATGCTTCAGCCATAACCTCTTCCTTAAGTTCCTTAATGCCAACAACTACCAACCTTTCTCAAAACCTAACGTCGTTATCCTTATCGAGTGATAAGTCCTTGATTGGTTCACCTGTTAAAATTCGATTACTAAAGTGCATCAAATCATCAACACAAGATTGTGTGTCAAGAACCTTATATTGTATGACAGGCCTTGCCACCATCCCATAGATGTATGCATGATTCTTTCCCCATTTAACCCTCAACTCATAGCAATGAAGATCTTGTATTATCATATGGTTATAACATTTCATTGCTGCTAAAGATACTCCTTTATTCCTACTCAATGTGTCGGCTGCAACATTAGGCTTACCCGAGCGGTAATGGAGACTGAAGTCATAATATTCCATTGCTTTATCCATTGTCTCTGCCTGAGATTTAGATTTATTTGAGTGAAAATATTTTGGAGACTTTTATGATCTGAATACACCTCAAACCGTTCCCTATATAGATAATATCTTCAAATCTTAAGGGCAAATATAGTTAATCCAAGCTCAAGATCATGTGTTGGGTAGTTCTTCTCTTGAAACTTTAATTGCCTCAATGCATAAGCTATCACATTCTTCCCTTGCATCAATACAACTCCTAAACCTACCCATGATGCATCACAATATATGGCATAACCCTTTCCTCACTCTAGAAATATATGTACCAGTGCTGAAGCCAGTCGGACTTTTAACACCTCAAATGATGACTCACACTTGTCTCTCCACTCAAAGCAAACCTCATTCCGTGTCATCCTAGTGACGTGCGAAGCTCTAAGGACAAATTTCTAATAAAGTCAATTTTTATATATTTTGGCTTTATTTCATGTTTGGACAAAACTCTTTAAGATATATGTTAAGACTTGAGTGTGTTGATCTTTCAAGCTTATGATCTGATTTCTTCAAGACGTAACGGCTAAGTTAGAAGATCTACGTCATCTTGTCATGTTTTATGTTTGTTTTTGTCTTCAGGTTCCAAGGATCTCTCATATATAGATGCGTACATATTTTGATCCTTGGAGATTTTATATTTGGGTGTTAGGATTTTATAAAATGATTTTTAAAATGATTTTAAATAATTTTTTCTCTTTTAATATTTTTTGAGAGGTCGTTAAAACGACACTCGGTATGTCATTCGAATAAGATATGGACCTCGTTAGAACAAGTTTTAACCAACTTTGGCTTTCGCTAGAATCTCGTTGGATAGTTTGTTAAATACGTATTTGAACTAAATGTTATACTTAGTTTGAACGAGGTTCAAAGTCGTTCGAATGAGCCTATAAATTTTTCATAAACCCAAGATTTTCCAAATTGCTTTTCATTCTTATCTCGTCTTTAGAAAAACTCCTATAAATAGGAGTACGGAGCAAAAGTTTATTTTGAAACAAAACTTATATTTTGAGTTCCCAAACTCAATAAAAGAACTCTCCAATACCCTAGTTTACACCCAAGTTGTTTAGGATCCAAGTTTCATTTCATTTATTCTTTAAAAATCTTATTTTGGGGAATCAATGTTTGTTCTCCACATCATTGTGAGAATCGTTTCATACGGTGGACTCCATATTTTCTATTTACACATGGTGGACTCCGTGGTGTGGTGTTGTGATAAAGAATCGGTGGATTCCCTAATCAAGATCCGTAGACGGTAGCTGAGCTATTCGATGGATACCGAGACATGCATGAACTCACTCATTACGGAAATTGTGTGGGTGGAATCGGATGTGTCGCTGTGGAGGAGAGGTTTAAGATCGAAGACGCATTAATTCATTGCATTAGTCAACTGTCGACTTCTCTAATTCCTTATCATAATGAATTTTTATGGATGGCTCGTCCGAGGTTTTTTTCATTTGGGTTTTTCTTGTACATCACCGTGTTATGATTTACTTATTTCACTCTTGCTTATACTCACCTAGATGCATGCTTAGGTCAAGACTAAAATATGGTAAATTATTTTACGCAACACTTATGGTTTTCTAAAGTGGTGCAAGTTAATTAAAAAATTTGAAGATTAAATTTCGTGGTGTTTTTTGTGAAAAATCTAGGGCACTTAGCTTTCTCATAAGCAATTTAAGAGAAGCCCGGGTACCCGGTGAGTCTTATCTCAGTGATCGTCTTTGGTTGTTTCCAATTTATCAATGCTTTAACTTTAGTTGAATCCACAAAAATTCCCCTTCCTGAGATGATATGGCTAAGAAATTTGACCTCGCCCATCCAGAACTTCATTTAATAAACTTTGCATGTAGATAATTCTCGCGAAGTACTTTTAAAGTCGTGCATAAATTCTCCTCATGGTCCCCTCCTAAAGCTGAGTAGATTAAGATGTCGTTAACAAACACCATAACAAATTGATCCAGGTACAAGTGGTGATTCCAATTAATCAGGCCCATATAAGCTGCAGGTGCATTCGTCAATAGCAATGGCATAACCAAGAACTTATAATTCATGTATCTTATTCAAAATGTTGTCTTCTGAATGTACTCGGTTCTGACCCACAACTGATGGTAACTAGATCAAAGGTCTATCTAACAAATTGTACATCTGCCTCGCAACTGACCGAATAGATCGTCAATTTGGGGAATATGATATTTAATCTTAATTGTGACTTTATTCAACTGTCTGTAGTTAATCCAAAGTCTGAGTGAATTATCCTTCTTCTTGGGAAAAAAAACTGGTGCGCCCCACGGTGACACACTCGGTCTAATGAAGTCCTTGGATAATAAATCCTCTAATTGAATCTTTAGCTCATTCAGTCCAGTTGGGGCCAACGGTGTGGATGAATAGAAATGTGTGAGATGCCAAAATGTATCTCTATCGCAAAGTCGACCTCTTTCTGCAGTGTTAAACCTGGAAGATCCTCCAAAAACACGTCTAGGAATTCTTACACAATTGGATAGTCCAAGACCATACGATCAGGAATATCATGTTCCACAAGGCTCGAAAGTCATCCAAAGTAGTTCCATTGTTCCTAAATGTTAGTGTATTTGCAAGGATGGTCCGTGAATTATATACTATTAAATCTATAGTTGGACCCATCCAAATATAACACTAAAACACTATGTCGATGGTATTCTATCGTGGCAATGAAATAAGATAGCCAGCTCATCTCGAGGATTACCTCGAAACCTTACAGTCCATGACAATTAAGTCATACTTAAGAACATACTACCCAAAAATTATAACATAATTACGGGGAATACAGTTTAGAGAAATACCTTTGTCAATCGGAAGACCCATAAAAATACTGGATAAAAGAAATCAACCTTAACACCCAATCTACATGATAAAAAACTGGATATGAATGAATGTGATGCACCAGAATCAAACAATGCTCGAACTCTTTTATGGTAAACTAAGACCATACCTTCCACAACTGTGGCGTCTGGTTGAGTTGTTGATCATGTGAAGGCATAGGCATACCTTTGGATAAACTTGTTGTTCTGGCTTCCCCCCTGATTTATTTGTCCCTGTCTACTGTACCCTTGAATGGGATGTGAATTATCATTATTCTACCTATCATACTGGAATCCAACAGTGTGTTGTGAATTCTCAGTGGGTGTACAAAAAATTGAGTTCCTCACTGACTAGAAGATGGAATCTTAATTATTGGGCTAAGGACCGTTACGTTTCTGTGGGAATTCCCGCTTCTAATGGTTAGGTGTCCCACATATGAAACACACTTTGTCTAGCCGCACTTGCCCCTCACCCTGACTCTGGGAGGAACTATTTCCCATTATTGCCTTTAGTTTTGCAGAGAACACTCTGGACCCTCTCTATTTAGGTTTCTTTCCACCACTATTTTTCCCACCATAGGACCTGTTATTTTCTCTTTGATCAGTTTATCATCCTTAAACTTCGTACCTAATCTGATGTCTGACTATAAGTCTTTGGGTGGACGAATTGAGACCCTTTTATGAACAAACGACACTTTTCTTTCTCATCACTCGCTACATACTTGTCATAATCTGACAGACTTTCAAACTTCACCTCATATATAATAATAGACATATTTACTTGGAATAAGTTACCAAACTCATCCCTCTTTCCATCATGATAATCTTTTGGAAAATATTAGTCAAAAATGCCGCCTAAAAATATTCCCAAAACACTATCCCATTCAAACTAGTCTAACAGGACATACACCATTTTTGGTCCTGGTTCGTAAATTGAAATTTATCCAAACGAACCCTATAAGCAGAAGACACTTCAAAAACCTCAAAAATACAAGTGACGCACTGTATCCACTCCTCGACCTCTTTAGTCCCTACAATACCGTTAACTTAGGGGGATTGAGTTTCCTAAACTACTTTAATATAGTCTCCACTCTGCTTCTCTTCGTTGGGCTACCATTTACTTGGTTTTGTTCAGAGAGGGAATTATCTAGTTTCCTGACCGTCGAGTCATTTGGCATAACTCATTGGTGTTTTAACCAGTACATCTGCCTCCTTTACGTGTAGATTATACAGAGGGGATGGTAATTTAAACGTGACAATATATAGATAACTACAATTAAAAGAAAAATGAAACATATGCGCTCTCTCTGACACACACGTAACCTATGCTCTGATACCAAGTAGTGATGCCTCAATTCCGAGTTTGAACCTGCCCGAAGTCTTACTCGCACCCGAGTCGAGGTATCAATGCAAAGAAACTTTTTACTTTGATTTCGTTTGAGAAAATCCCATTTAATGCATACTTTATTTATGGATTCGTGTCATAAAAATATAATTCGCTTATTTTTATCAAATAGTGACCGTTTATTAAAATGGTACCATTTATGATAAAGAGCGTTGCCATTTTTATAGAATAAATAACAATTAAAGAAAGTACACATCATCATGTCTTATTGCAAACCAAATTTAAAATACTTGCATAAAATTTCACATGATAAAAACCATTATTTGAAATTAAATTACACACTTAAAATGAATAGAAAACAGAGCTCTACTAGAGCGTAATTGCCTTACCTTTATCTTTCCCTGAAGTACCTAGGGGAAAATGGTGGGATAAGAACGTGCGCCCAGTATGAGAAATACTAGTAGAGTATTACGTAAAAAGGAATGTCTATACATATAAAATGTATTTTAGAAATTAGGAAATCATTCCTCATTTGATTAGGTGTTCTCATGCAGTTATAACCATGAAATTGACGTTTTGACTATGCAACTCGGGTTATGAGCCCACTCACACATAATCTTTATTTAAATACTTTATGTGTCCCGTTAAATAAACCACTAACATACTTTCACATTTTCAAGTTGTTTTATAAACTTTCCTTTACATTTTAATGAGTGTCGTGCTCAAAATTATCTTGTCACTATATTAATCAGGGTACCAATCCATGAGTATTATACGGCCTTTCATCGCACCATGCCGCAATATGTACCTAATCAATGGTCTGGGATCTAAAAATTAAGTCGCACCCTAGGGATCCGGTCCCTTATTAAATTTTCCAGTTACCTCCGATTATCTTTTATTTGTTATGTCTTTGTAACCCTTTTATTTTTCGTTTTCATTTCCTTTTCCATTTAATTTCCTTTTTTCTTTTTATCCTTTATTTTATACCTCGTTCAATGAGGCCACATTACCTGAGACGAGACTAGTACCGACCCACTTTATTTATAAGTTTCACATTTTATCAAAATACTCGTTTTTATTTTTAACTCAAACTTGATATTTTACTTTAGAAGACAGACTTTATTTAACAACTCTTTGTGAAAACTTAACAGTTTTAAATTTTAATATGTTTATGTGCGCTTTTCACATTCATTTTCATTATTCTTGAATACTAGTAAATCTTTTTTCTACTACTTTGTCAAAAATACACCTTTTCACCTTTACTTTCTAAACTATTACTTTCACCTTTACTTTTCAAAATATGAGTTTCATCACATTCTTTAAAACTAACTTTCTATTTAGTGTCCAATTTTTTTAGGAACTTTATGCTTAAGTCCATACTTTACATAAAATGACATATTTGGGCAAAAACCTTACTTTAGGATTTTCAAGATTATTCTTAAAATTTGATAAATTTACATTTTTTATTTTGTATTCTAGTTATTTTATGTGTAAATATTATTGTATTTCATTTTTTAACATAAACACTTTATTTTTCAATTTTAGTCCCTTAATTCTTAAACTTTCTTCACATTAAAGTAACATCATTTTATGTGAGTATTATGATAATTTTTTTAAAGTTATTATTTCATGTTCGAAGGCTTGTGAAAATGTATTTTAAATATATTAAACCAATTTCTCATAACCATATATGGTTTTGTTCATGAATGGAGGGATTTACACCAATAAAAATTGTATATGCATCCTAATATTTCTTCTTCAAGTTCAACTAACATTTGATGTGAAATTACTAGTTTAAACATGATTTTCATAAAGAATAGCTACCTTAAATATTCTGAGATTTTAACTTAATTCCAACTTCAACTTTTAACCATATTTATCACATATTTCTCAATATATATTCATAGGTGGTGAAGATAAGCATAATTAGTCATGTAAATTATGCATATATACATATATCTAGCATGATTAGATTTAAACTTGAAAATAATTTAGAACCCCTACCTCTTAAAAATAACAAATCCTTTGAGGAAGAGTTAGAAATAAATCTCAATAAGCTCCTTGCAAGCTTTATTCTCCAAATTAATGCTTTCAACACCCTCCTTAACCATTGATAATGGAATGGTGGAATGGTGGTCTTTCAAGCTTGAAGTATAGAGGTAATAAGAAGACCTTAGGCTAATGAAATGGGTTTTGAAGAAGACTTAAAAGTCTTGGTTTAAGGGCTAATGTACTTTCTGCAGAGATGAGGTGAATGTGTAGGCAAAGCCTCTCACCCCTATCTCTTGTAACGTCCTAAAACATATTCTAATGGTCCACCATCACTCAATAATGAAACCACCATGATAAATGGGGTAGGGATATAGTATTATGGATAGAATTTATGGGAGGGATGACTGCTTTTACACCTATACCATTGAATATTTTTACAGCTACAAAGAGATGAAATTTGTTGCTTCTAAATCCATTCGACCCTAGCCCGAATGGATTCGCAAGTGACAGGCACAAATTTTTGTTCTCGTATTTTTTAAAATCCCTTATTTATCCTAAATAATATTATAATATATAAATATAATTTTTTAATTTTTTTCTTATAATTACTTGATTTTGATTAAAATGCATAACTCAATAAATACGCTTAATGCGGTACGTGATATTTTTTTGATTGTTTTTTATTTAACCTTAATTATAATTAAAATAGTTTATCTAAATCAATCCCATTAATTTCTCATAAAATTAAATCGCATATGTTTTACGAAATAACCAGACTTTATTAATTACAAAATTGGGTGTTACATGTAGCAAGTCTTACTCATGGATCTTAGAGGAAGAATGGTCTCCACTAGAAAAATGAGGGTCATTGGCCCCCAAGTAATTAACCATCCTAGTAATAGAAGGGATGGTCTAGGTAAAGAGATGATGAGACGTCTCAATTTCCTTTTCCTCATTCGAATAGAGAGAAGCGTGAGGCCAATAATTTGGGGTCCAAGAATTTGAAAGGGGATATGTCTCAACAAACAATGCTTAAGTAAGGAAGGAAGAAGAACTCAAAATTTTGTGAATAACAAAAAGCTGGCTCACAGGGTGCTAGGGAAGGAAAGCTAAAATGAGGTGTGAAGATTCAAACTAGCCCATGGGACACTTTTATAGTCGCAGAGGCTTGACGCTTAAGTACATTAAGACCATTTGGCTCACCTTATCAATTATCAATATGACGAATCTTAGTTAGTTCAGACTCTGCCCCAAAGTTGCATAGCAGATAAGTGTTGCCCCTTAGAATACTTATAAAAGGCAATAAGGAGCTACTGATGATACCCTAGTTCAAAGTTGGTATTTTAAAAGCTCCTAGCCCCCCCCCCCCCCCCCCACACACACACACACACAATTATCCTCAAGTAAGAACAGTGGTCCTAAGGTCAGTTCTAGACCTCAGACGAACCATTACTTGGTCCGTAAGACCTCTATTACCCTCAAGAAAGGGCCACTCCACCATAATATACCTCAAGCTCTCTTTCTTCCTACTAGAATGATATGTTATTCCAGCATGTCTCTTCATCCAAGCCTGAGGACCACAACACCTGGATTTTGCAGCATCTGATGCTTATAATAGGCCTCAGCCTAAGGGTAAATCGCCTCCCGATGCCACTTGACCTTTAGCACATAGTTATTTTAATGCAAAACATCTCACAATCAGTCTATGGTAGCCCATGATAATTGCAGACCTCTAGGACCTCCGACAGATCTTTTGCGACCAGTTTTACAGAGTAGGTGGAAATTAAAACACTATTCCACATACTTTCACTTATTCGTGTCGAATATTGCACATATATACCCTCGAAACTTATGCATTTTAGCCCCCTCGGGTACTTTAATGCCTATAATTATGCCGTTAATCATAAAATCTCCATTTTATATGCTAAAATGTTATTTGAGGTATAATTGAGCTATTATAGGTATTAAAGTTCTTAGTATGAAGTTTGGGCACGTTCCAACTAAGCTTCGTCGCGATTTGCACGTTCGGGGGCATTTTTGTAAATTCACACTTTGGGATTTTTGTCCGAAGCATTCACGGAAGTTGTATCCCTCAGGCTAAGCTTCGCATGGCGGCGAACAGTGTGTGAATCGAAGTCCGAACGAAGGAAACACGGACCTTCAATCGGAAAGAATTATAAAAGATTCATTAAAAATTTTAATAATTCCTTTCATGTCCCTTTTCTTCTTTAATAACAAATTCAGTAATTCCATCCATGTCCGTAAAACATTTTTTCAGCAAATGAAGATGGCGATTTGGCCCTAGGCTCGAGTTTTGGTTTCGACTGAAATTCGAGCCATTCGTCCGAAATTGGAGCTTAATTTGGGACCACACACACAAATGGGTCTCTTTGGCCATTTTTTGGAGCTTGGATTTTGGCCATTTATGGCTATGGATAATGTGGAGCTTGGAAGTGGGTTTTTGCATTTTAATGGTGGAAGACTAGTTGGTCTAGGTTTTGGCTTCCAAGAATGGTTTGGGGCATTTATGGAGTTGGGTTTTTGTTGGCACTTTTTTGCGATGTGGGTCTTTGATGTTGGTATAGGTTTTGGCCATTTTTTGCCATGGATGGTGCTGCGTGGCTGGAGCTGCTATGCGCGATCGACCGGCCATGCTCCGGCGGTCGACCGCTGATTGGATTTTTGCCGTGGAAGGTTGTCAATGCAGTCCTCCCTTTTGACGCGGTCGATCGGTCACCACCCCTGGTCGACCGGTCCCCTGTTTGGACGAGATATTTGTTTCCAGCTACCCCATTCTCCTTTTTTATTTTATTTTTTTCCTTTTTATTTTATCCTTTAATTGTAACTTATTCCCCTTTTTTATTTTATTTTCCTTTTCTTTTTTTTCCTCTTATGTAACTTAGTATAAATAAGAGACTTGGTTTATTTTTGTAAAAATCATGTAATAAATTAGATTTTTAGTTCTCTTCTCTCTTAGAACCTAGGGTTTGGTATATTTGGGTATGTTTTGTTGGAGATAACCCCTCTCCTCATTCTCCACCATTAATGTAAGTGTTACTATTCATTATCTCCTTTAAGTTATATTTGCTTGATTTTCCATGCTTAATTAATTTTCATGCCTAGATAATTTTAGTTGCTAAATTAATTAGTGGTGTGCTTTAATTAATTAGTTAATTTATTTATGTCATTTAATATGTGTAGGGGCTAATTTAAATTAGGGCGCGATTAATGGAACTCATGTAGGGTTGATTTGTTGCTTCGATTTGGTGATGGAGATTTACGTATTTATTTTGAATGTGTTGTCCTAGTTTTTACGCCTAGAAAATTTAACGGGGTATATCATGTATGCGCCGTTTTTACGACCTTGCGTGCGTAATTTTTGGGGAATTTGTTGACGCAAAAATCTTATTAGTCTTTTATGCGAATTTAGGGGTGTGACAACTCTTAATTTAATTAATTGACCAAACGAGATACAATCCTAGTAATTCGCAGTTCCATGTAACCATTTATACGCATTAACTCAATTTGAGGGATATTAGTCGCATCCTATAGTTTTTATTCGCTTTGTTAATTCTAGTTTAAATACACTCATGCCTAGTTTATCTTTTATTTCTTTTTAGTTAGAAAAATATATTTTACACTTTTATTTTAGGAATATTAAACCAATTAAATTCTAGCAACTCGTCTCTATGGATTCGATACTCGGACTAGCCGCTATACTCCCTTAAAAGAGTGTAGTCATAGTTTAGGTTTTTGTATTAAGGTGGTGAACAGAAAATAACGATCGGCTTTTGACGCGCGCTACTTTTCACCCTTAATCAGCCACCACTCAATACCACTTTCATTGAAAGTTCCCATACGCATTTAATGTTACCAACAACTACCTTACACCACTGATAAATCCTTTAGCCAACACTCCACCACCTTGTTGACATTTCGGACCTCAGAGGCACCACAAGTATGCTATGATGGCCCACTCATTCTCTCTACTAAAGTTTGCATATAAAAGGAAGGTTGGTGAATGACACATCACTTTGTAGATTTCTCCACTTTGAGCCATCTTTTGGGTAAGCTTGTCTTATTCCAATCCTTTCGGTAATCATTATGATAATTCTCAAAATCCCCGTAAACCTATGACCTTTGGTCAATACTTAGAGTCCAAAAAAATTACAAATTCAAAAATGACTTTGGGCGAGTATTACAAAAGTCAAGCTTTGGAATGCGTGTATTTTGAGGAGGATGATAATGATTTTCGGCCTCTAATTCCTTATAATAGGAATTTTAAAGCGAATTGTAATAGTTTTCAAAATTCCTATAATAACGAATTTAACTTTAGTGCCGATAATGATTTTCAAACTCCTCATTCTCAAGAATCCGCACCTCGGCCTATGACTTTCGGCGAGGGTTTACTTATGCTTGAGAACGAAAGGTGTGAAGAACGTTATCGGGAAGAAAATCGTTGTTGGGAGCAAGACTTGGATTTATTATTCGAATTCGACGATGATTTCTCTTTCAAGACTTTTGAAGTCGAGGAATGTTTTGAACCAAATGAGGACTTTGTGCCTACTTTGGAACAAACCATTCTTCACTTGGCCCATCGCTTAATTGATATTGAAAGTGAGGATGAAATGGATATAGTATCCATTTGCAATGAGATGATTTCTTCTTTGGATCCCAAAGAAGAAAGTTTCATTGAAAATGATCCTATCTCCTTTGAAATTCCAACTTTGAGTGATGATAACTCATCTCTTGAGTTTGAATTTCTTTCCTCTCCCTTTTCTTTCTCTATTATCACACCGTCACAAGTACCCAATGGATCGGTGCCGAACTTTAAAACGTTCAATCCTTTCACCGACAAGGAGTACTTGCTCGAGTTACTTTCCATGAAGGCATCTTTTCCCTCATGTGCACCACCTCCCATTCCACTTGCTAAATCCTTGGGAGGATTCTCTGCTTTTCTCGATCCCCACATGTTTTTGTCACCCGTTCAATCCAAATCCCCCATCGTCCCTCCAAAACTTTTAATTGGCGATGGATCATTTATTCCACCTTACGTATGCATTTCGTTGTTTAAACGAAATTCATATTTTTCGGAAGGCATGCTTGTATGTGAGGGTACATCGGTTATCCTCCAAAGTCAAATCATTTTTACGGTGGACCCTCAGATATTTAGACTTCTAGTGTACAGTTAGTGTGAAGCCTAAATAGTAGGTTGTATATAGTTAGCTTTTTATTATTTCTTTCTTTTTACCTTTTCTCCCCTTTTTAATTTAGTCTAATGTAATTAGTTAACTTTTTATTATTTTTTCTTGCTATGCTCGGTACTAACTTATTTTATAGATTCTTTGGACTTGTTTTTATGGGGATTGCTCCAATTTTGGATAATATCGCTCTTTTCCTCTCTTTAACTTGGTTCTTAATTAACTTTGAGGACAATGTCAGGCTTTAAGTTAGGGGGTGTGGGATATTTTATCCATTTCTTTGTTTAGTCCATGTTTTTGCTCACATGTTAGTTACTTAGTTTGCTTTTCTTAGAAAAATTAAAAATTTCAAAAAGATTTTATTTCTTTTTTCTCCTTTTGGGGGCATTTTACCTTTGTTTCCAATGATAAATTTCAATAATTGCCCGATCCAATAGACAACTCAATGATGCATGTTCTCGATTTTAGAAGTTAATAGACTTTAGTCCTCTAATCATAGATATTGTGAATAACTTCATGAATTAAACTTTAATCCCATGGGCACATGCGTTTTTCTTGTTTTATTGATTTGGTTTAAGATTTTTATAACTCGGTAATATTTTGTTGCATTGTATATACTTACATCGAGTAAGCTTTGTACCTTTCATCGTTTATGAGTGTTATACACTATTCTTTCCTCTTTGAAAACATTGAATTCGTCGGTAATCTATCTATTCTTTCATTGATCGTTCATTAATTGAGTTCATATATGAAATGTGTTACTTGAGCATGATTTTCAAAGTTTGTTTTGACTCGATAATTTCATAAACTTTCGGAAATGATCATAGGCCATCTTTGTCATATTACCCATATTGACCTTGACCTCACTTTAAATGTTTTCCCTCGTAAACCCATTTGAGCCTAAATACTAGCCTTTTGTTTCATAACCCTAACCCCATAACCAACTCCGAATTGGAGTTATATACCATATATATTACCTTCCATACCTTTGTTTGGAATGTTGCTTGGGATTGAATGTTGTTGTTGTGATGTCGGTTGCAATTTAGGCATATGAGAGTGTGATAAGTAAAGAAAAGAAAGTAGTGAAAAAAGAGAGAAAAAGAGAAATCAAAAAGTAAAAGAAAACAAAAGAGAAAATGAGAAAAAGAAGAAAAGAAAAAGAAAGAGAAAGTTGTAAATGTTGTGTATAGTGTTCAATAAGCTTCGTTTACTCTTCCCATTGTTATATTCAATGCCTTATTTGGAAATCGTTTTCTAATTTTTTATTATTGCCCGCATTTGCCCATTATTCCAAGTTGTCATTTCCGAACACTTTGAATCCGTATATATATATATATATATATATATATATATATATATATATATATATATATATATATATATATATATCCTTCGTTTCGTACCCTACCCTACCCTACATTACAACCCTATTGAAGTCGTATGTGATCTTGAGTAGATGTAATTCAAAGGTTTAAATAGTTTTTTTAATAATCTGTGAAAATTCATTTCGCCTTTTTTAATATGCAGTATCTTTCATTGAGATTACAATTTTTAATTTCATATATAGCGTTCTTCATTTGTGACATGTGTGCGGCCTAGTTTTCATTTATATTTACTCTTTATGCCCGCATGTTTCGTGTGTTACCTCCTTATTTCGAGTGAATTCGCTTGATGAGTTTAATGCCCGTGAGGATTGAATATATGCTTGCTTTAATTTTTATCCGGTTTATATAAGTTTTTGACAAATCACACTTTGCATGTGCTCGCTCCCCTCCCATATCATAAGGTTTCATTTCTATGAATTTCATTCTATAATGTTAATAATACGGACTTTTGTGTGAATTAGTTCACTTTGCTAATAATGCGTATAGAATCTTTTTCGTTGTTGTTGAGTTCGTCGCATGTTGGATTAGGCATATTTTGAGAAAACCATATGATGTTTGTGGGTATCATCCCTAAAAACCCTCACGAGACGACACTCGTCCACTAGGGTAACCTATGGGTTTAACGGCTTATTGCATACGCTAAATGCAATCGTGTTCCCTACGAAAGTGGCATTTATATTTTGATGAATATATAAATGTTGTGATTTTTTTATAGTTCTTCTTGCGCTGAATTTCATTACTAGGGACTAGCAATGTGTAAGTTATGGGGTGTGATTCGTATCGAATACATTTATACCCTCGAAACTTATGCATTTTAGCCCCCTCGGGTACTTTAATGCCTATAATTATGCTCGTTAATCAGAAAACCTCCGTTTTATATGCTAAAAATTATTTGAGGTATAATTGAGCTATTATAGGTATTAAAGTGCTTAGTATGAAGTTTGGGCACGTTCTGACTACGTTTCATCGCGATTCGCATGTTCGGGGACATTTTCGTAATTTCACACTTTGGGATTTTTGCCCGAAGCATTCACGGAAGTTGTAGCCCTCGGGCTAAGCTTCGCGTGGTCGCGAATACTGTGTGAATTGGAGTCCGAACGAAGGAAACACGGACCTTTAATCGGAAAGAATTATAAAAGATTCATTAATAATTTTAATAATTCCTTTCATGTCCCTTTTCTTCTTTAATAACAAATTCAATAATTCCATCCATGTCCCTAAAACGTTTTTTCAGCAAATGAAGATGGCGATTTGGCCCTAGGCTCGGGTTCTGATCGGTTTTGGTTTCGACCAAATTCGAGCCTTTCGTCCGAAATTGGAGCTTGATTTGGGACCACACACGCAAATGGGTATCTTTGGTCATTTTTTGGAGCTTAGATTTTGGCCATTTATGGCTATGGAGAATGTGGAGCTTGGAAGTAGATTTTGGCCTTTTAATGGTGGAAGACTAGTTCTCGGTTTTGGCTTCCAAGAATGGTTTTGGGCATTTATGGAGTTGTGTTTTTGTTGGCATTTTTTTGCGATGTGGGTCTTTGATGTTGGTATGGGTTTTGGCCATTTTTGGCCATGGATGGTGTTGTGTGGCTGGAGCTGCTATGCGCGGTCGACCGGTCATGCTCCAGCGGTCGACCACTAATTGGATTTTTGCCGTGGAAGGTTGACAGTGCAGTCCTCCCTTTTGACGCGGTCGACCGGTCACCACCCCCGGTCGACCGATCCTCTGTTTGGCCGAGATATTTGTTACCAGCTATCCCATTCTCCTTTTTCATTTTATTTTTTTCCTTTTTCTTTTATCCTTTAATTGTAACTTATTCCCCTTTTTTATTTCTTTTTCCTTTTCTTTTTTTTTCTCTTATGTAACTTAGTATTCCACCATTAATGTAAGTGTTACTATTTATTGTCTCCTTTAAGTTGTATTTGCTTGATTTTCCATGCTTAATTAATTTTCATGCCTAGATAATTTTAGTTGCTAATTTAATTAGTGGTGTGCTTTAATTAATTAGTTAATTTATCTATGTCATTTAATATGTGTAGGGGCTAATTTAAATTAGGGCGCGATTAATGGAACTCATGTAGGGTTGATTTGTTGCTTCGCTTTGGTGATGGAGATTTACGTATTTATTTCGAGTGCGTTGTCCTAGTTTTTACGCCTAGGAAATTTAACGGGGTATATCACGTATGCGTCGTTTTTACGACCTTGCGTGCGTAATTTTTGGGGTATTTATTGATGCCAAAATCTTATTAGTCTTTTATGCGAATTTAGGGGTGTGACAACTCTTAATTTAATTAATTGACCAAACGAGATGCAATCCTAATAGTTCGCGGTCCCATGTAACCATTTATACGCGTTAACTCAATTTGAGGGATATTAGTCGCATCCTATAGTTTTTATTCGCTTTTTTAATTTTAGTTTAAATACACTCATGCCTAGTTTATCTTTTATTTCTTTTTAGTTAGAAAAATATCTTTTACACTTTTATTTTAGGAATATTAAACCAATTAAATTCTAGCAACTCGTCTCTGTGGATTCAATACCCGGACTAGCCGCTATACTCCCTTAAAAGAGTGTAGTCATAGTTTAGATTTGTGTATTGAGGCTGTGAACAGAAAACAACGATCGGCGTATGACGCGCGCTACTTTTCACCCTTAATCAGCCACCACTCAATACCACTTTCATTGAAAGTTCCCATACGCATTTAATGTTACCAACAACTACCTTACACCACCGATAAATCCTTTAGCCAACACTCCACCACCTTGTTGACATTGTCGGACCTCAGAGGCACCACGAGTATGCTATGACGGCCCACTCGTTCTCTCTACTAAAGTTTGCATATAAAAGGAAGGTTGGTGAATGACACAAGGGTAAGGAATCTCTAACAATCTAAAAGACTAACATACTCAGAATATCATACTATCAGAAAACTTAGAGTTCAAGCATCCGTTAGTATTTACTCTTGGTTTTTTACTCTCTCAACGCACTATTGAGGGCATATACTTGTAACTTGGATCATTTCCAATTATCTTATACTTTGTACACCTTGTTGATTCCTAAATCAATACTCAGGAACCCTTAGAGAAGTTCATCAGTTACTTCCTATGGTCATTTGGATTGTTGACAAAGGTCGTAAGATCTTAGACTCTCTAAACCTAAGATTAAGAGGTCTCTTAAATTGTAATAATTATCTTACAATCTAATAAATAGTATAACACCCTTTGGCAATGGATGCAGGATTCCCCTCTTAGGTCTGAACCACTTTAAATAAGTGCTACACACTTTGACTCACCCATCCCCTTGCATGTCTGAGGTCCAAAGGGGAGCACTTGTGGGTCTGGAGTCACATACGATTTCAACTCTCATTATAAATAATATGGAAAATATTACTAATATGTCGGATCCATTTACAATGTTTATTAGAATATGAGAACTACTTTAATTTGAAATTCATTTTTTATAACTGAAAATTTACTGGATCTCTTCATAAATTTCGAAAGATAAAACATTAAAGTTTGATTTGAAAATAATTTTTTATCTCATTTAGACAGTAAAAATTCCTACTCCTTTGAAAATGCAATTATAAGCACTATAAGTCATATTTAAGCATGGACTATTAAACAATTTAACATGAGCATAAACTGTTAAAAAATAAGAACATATAATCAAAGAATATGAATATAAAAAAATTACTTTAGAAGGTTAAAATTCCCCTCTCGTAATATTTTAGTGAATAACGGATTTTTACGGCATTTAAAACATGTTTAGCAAATTTATGTGAATCAAACTAATTTTTTTATATAAATGAAGACTATAATACGAAATCAAACTAATTAAACTTGTACTAATATAACATTAGTAAAATTCACCTAATGCTAGAAATATATTTGTGATATAATATGATTAAAACAACTAAATTATAAGAATAATAATTAATTCTTATTACTAAATGAAACTTACAAATATCAGTGTCTCAATTCTTAAATACTTGCATACATAAAAGCTCCCGACAAATTGTGCCAACTTTGCCTAAAAAACACTAAAAAAAATAGAGAATATTATTAAAATGGTTATACAAAAGTTCCTCTAAAAATCCTTTATGTTGAACTCGAATATGCATTTTATAGACAAAAGTGAGCAATTTTATCTCAATTGACTTCTTTTTTATTATTTAAAACTAACTTAGTTGTGACCCAAAAAAAATAATTTGGCAAACTATGCGGGGATTTTTTATTATTGGTTACAATTTAAGCCATCATTATCTTCAACGAGGCTGATAACATATGGGGGCAAATCCCCTCTTTTATGGCTTTAAGAAGTATGTTGTTCTTGCGACTCTCTTGCAAATTTCTTCAACTCCACGAATTGTCAGATTGATCAATATTTTTGTGCATTTTTTATGACTAATTTGGAGGTTTTTAACTTGGGACAACTAGGTTTTTAGGTTCGACACGTGTCAACTAATACTAGACTAGTTGTACAAGCGATCTGACTTGATCCGTGGGGTTTCTGAGCCACATGGATATTTCTGATCCTCACGTGTGGTTGGATCTGCTTTAGTCATTGATTTGATTGGTTGAATGGCTTGACTGAGTCGTGAGCTCACTGGTGGCTCCAGATAGACCTTGATTCGGCTTGCACAGGATCAGCAGGTTGACCGACTTGGTCTTAAAGCTTGGGCCGACTTTGATTATTTGTTTTCCATGAACTTTGCCAAAGTTAAGGGGTCTGAGAATTAAACCCAATACCTCTTGGTACTTCATCACTCCCTAGCCTTGCCACCAGACCAAGTGCCTTTTTTTATTAACATTATTATACATAAAGTAATTTATAACCACAATCTTTGATTATTTTCTATTTTTACACTTTGATCCCCAAAACTTTTAAATTCTTCCTCTAGCCTCCAATCTTCACCATATTTTCAGGACACTTGTAAAATGCAAACATAAAAATAATTAATCAAATTTTAGAGTCATAGAAATTATAAATTTATAATATTATTCTTACTTGCATTTTAGCCCACACGCATCATATATCACTCGTTTTAATTCGAAATTCAACTAAATTTTAAAAAAAAATATTTTACCAAGATAATTACTTTTAGATCCATAAAGTTTTTAAAATTGTGATTTTACCCTTAGGGTTTTTTAAGCTACATTTTTAATTCAAATTTCTTTTAGACTTGCATTTTCTTTGTCAATTACTAAAATGACTTTAAAAACTCATTAAAAATGATTCAATGAGTCTAACAAGGCCGAGATTTGTGTATAAAATATACAAAATAATGCATTTATTAACAACATTTAGGGTTCATTTCTTGATTTTTAAAATATTGAGATTACTTTGTAATTTCTATACACAGTTAAAGCCCAATAACATTTAGATATTACGGATTAATTTCTAAAATCACAAGCTTAGGAGAACTTTTGTAATTTTATCAAAAATCCCTGGTTATTTTTTAATATTTAAAGTTTAACGGTTGATTCGTAACTATACAAAGTTTGGGGGTTATTTTACAGTTATCCAAGTTTTATAATTACCGAAAAGTTGAAGGATTATTTCATAATTTTCCAAAGATTGGGGGTTATTTTATAAATATTTAATATCCAGTGAATGTTTTGTAAATATTTCCTAAAAATGGATTTTGAGGGTCAAAGTACCATTTTTAACAAGTCTAGGGTCCAAACTACAATTCCAATAAAGTTTGAAATCAATGTCATTTATTACAAAGATTATGTGTAAAAACACAGACTTATAACACCATTTGACTAAAGCCCGCAAAAGATGTATTTAGTACATACATATATTATTTTATCGTGTGTATATTTTTTTTAAATTACTAAACCCCAAAAATATATACACATAGCTCAAACATGCATGATATTTCATTAAATTCATGCTTACTATGCATTACAAATAATACAACACTCCTACCTATTTAGAGACTAAATGTGAAAATCTAGTTGATGATAAAGGGCATCCCCCACCTCCAAAATGACCTAAATGGATGTCAGGCACTCATAAGCTTGAAAGTTGCATTTCAATATATTTTTTTACATGTCTACTCCAAAACTACCCAAAAATACCCTCTTATACACCCTAAAACTCACTCATATAGGCTCATTTCTTCCCAATATATGCACTAATATAAGAGGTATGAGGAGAGAAGTGTGTATTTTCTGTAATTGTTTGGTCAGATGACCCCGTGAGTGTCCACGTGCGCTTATTTTAATGTGGGAAAGGATAAGAACATTGGGTTTGGTACGGACACGTTTCAGTCTTTGAGTAGTTTAATTAAAAATATCAGGTCACGTTTCATTATCTGGGAGCTTAGCTTTATTTCTTTAGCTAAACTGCCATAGCAGTAAGTTTTCCCTTCCCCCGCCTTCTAGATCATCCCCAAGGTAGCTATAGTGACCCCAAGGCAACTATAGCAGCATGTACTCTTGCAATAAATATTTTAACAACCTTTGGTTTTTGTTTTATGAGATCTTATTTCAACTTAGTATTTCAACCAAAACCTAATTAATGGTATATTCTAACTTTTAATTATCCAAAATATTTCAATATTTATCCAACTATCCCAATTCAGTCATCCAAAGATACCCTTAATTTAATAATTACCCCAAACTGCTTGAATAATAGTTAAATCATTCCCACTAAAATTCATCAATGTATATAAAATCATTAAACGTCCATGACTTCGTGAAATTCAGTATCCATATAATTAAATAAAAAGTTGGATTATTACATTATCTCAAAATTATATGAATAAAGAGGCCTTGTTTTCAAAGTTAGATAGGACACAATTTGATTTTTCGTCTTAAGTTGTCAAGACCCGCTTAGTAATCGAATTTCACTAACATATTATGTTCCTTGATTATTAAACTCAAATTATTTGATACTCTACTAGATTATAATATAATCCACTAATCAACATTACTGGTTGAATCAAAACTTATAAGTTCATCAAGGGGTATTACAATCCAAAATAATTATCCTAGATTCAGATTGATACCAAACATATTCATATATTATCTACCCAACTTACCAGGCTTATCGAACCAATAAATTGAATCTCACCCACACCAAATCAAAGCAATGACTATTTTGATATTCGTATCCATTAGGATTAAGAATCTATTCAAATTTATGAACCGTGAGATTGTATAAGTCTAATATAGTCAGCACCTAAACTCGAATATCACAATTGGTTCTATTCAATACAATCTTGATGCATCGGTACAATCTTTCTTGAACTATTAGACAAGTTCCTGAATTATCAAACATATTCCCATAGTAAAGATAAATTACTAAAATTGAACACACAACTTTACCAATAGGATGTCAACCCCTTGTATATGCTAGGGACTCTTCAATCATGCTAGATTCGAAATTACTATCTTTCGAGATATTTCCGAACTATACTCACCATAATTCTTACTAAGTTTGATTGACCGAAATGAGATAATATATGTATATATCAACAAATATATATTATATGATTTATATTTAAAATGGGCTAAGACAATCCTTTAGTAATAAATAATTAATATCATAAACATGGTTGTTAGAATAAAAACCCAACAATTTACCAATTATTCTTAAATCGTTGTATTTATGCATTTAACACCCATTACCTCTACATGTCTATCAAAAGTCTTAGGTGTTAAGCTGTTTATAAAAGGATCCATCAGTTTGTTAGAAATGCAATCTTGGGCGCGATAACATTGCCTCTTCGCATGATCTCCCGTATCATATGATACTTGTGCTCACTGTGCTTAGACCTCTTATGGAACCTGGGTTCCTTCAAATTAGCATATGCTCTGCTATTATCATAGTAAAGTGTTATAGCATATAACACAAAATGAACCACGCTTGAGTCATAAGGAAGTTCTTGAGCCAATTATACTCATTTTCTCCCCTAAAGAGATAACATATTTAACTGTCATGGCGGAATCAATAATACATGATTACTTTATGCTCCTCAAACTTATAGCTCCACACCCTCGGATAACAAATATCACGGGGTTGATTTTCTAAATCCTTATTTGAGTAAAAATGCGAGTCTATATACCCCAAAGGTATGAGACTATCCAGTGAGTGAAAAGCACTGGACTATGGGTAGCACATCACCAAGTACTTGAAAAGGACTGGAGATGTGATATGTTGTCCATATTGAGTTCAAAGTAAATATTATTTCTAGTACAAAACATATCACACAACTCGTTTGTCCTCCTACTGCTGGGAAGAGATGGTATATACCTGTGAAGTCAACGCCATACCCAACTCGAAAATCTCAGGAGAAAGAGATGAAGAGGGTGGTAAAGAACCCGATGTGTCAGAGGTAGTTCTTGTCAATGGATGAAAAAGTTGTAATCTTCTAATTAAAATATATATATATATATATATATATATATATATATATATATATATATATATATATATATATTGGCACTAGAAGTTTTAATCGTATATGAAAAAAAAGAAAAAAAAAATTCTTGGATAATATCTCAGCAACTCGCACGATCCCCTCAAAAACTCCCCTGATTCCATTCAACAACCTCTCTACCTCCAGCCTTATACGAAACCTCCATGCCCTACGAAACAGAATTCCATCTCCAGTCGTTTATGAACGTCCATTGACAGAGATTACTTATGTTTTCTGTCGCAAGAAAAGATTAACCAATATGCGGTATACGAAACAGAATTCCATCACTCCATTGACAGCTTATTGACAGAGATCACTGCTCCTCCATTGAAACAGAGATGTACCTCCATTAATATAAGGTAAACTTTCTATGTCTGTTGCAAGAACTATTTAAGAAAAATATCTAAGTTTTTATATAAATTCATTCTACTCTCTTTAAATCCAAGTCTCCTCTTGGGTCGCATAGGGCAAGTGGTGTCGAATTGGGTTTGGGGGGAGTAATTTGGTTGTGTGCGTGAGTATTTTTACAGGTGGATGGTGTGATGAATGTGTTGGGTGTTGCAAGGTTGTGTGGGTTTTGAATTTGGGACAGGAGGAGGGATAAGGGATTTTAGGGAAGTCCGTGGGAATTGGGTTTGAGTGTGGGAGTGTGCTTTGGGTATTAAAGAAAAGTGAGAAAGTAGGTACTTGGTTTGCCTAAGCAGTAGCACCGGCAAATGGGTGGGTTCATGTGGATTTGATTGGCCAAATATGGGTTGAGGTAATGGGCGGACTGGGTTTGGTCCGAGTAAGCCCGTTTCTTTTTTCAAACCATAAAATGTTCTATGTTTCTCTAAAAGAAAAAAAATTAGAATTCTTTACAGGCCAAGAACTCACCTGGAATTAAACGATAGAGTGTAGTTTTTTTTCCATATTATTATCAAATTCTCAAATCAATGAAGAAAGAGACGAGTAAAATCCTTAACAACCTGTGTAGATTTTTTTTTCTTTTCAAATCAAGGACAAAATTTACTTTTAAGAAGTTCAATTTTCAAGTCTAACAAAAATTAATTTTCAAATCTCTGTTTCTAAAAATAAAAAATCTGCAAATGAATTTTTCACTTATTGATTAGTGTTTCCCCTTCAACGACTACACAAAATGTGTCGTGAAAACAGTTTCACGACGCATTTCAGGTGTCGTGGAAAGTACTTTTTCTTATAGTGGTTAGTACTCTAAAGAGTAAGACACAGTCATGCATATATGCCTAGAACTTTTGATGATTCTCAAACTAATATACTCATTATCGATATATGAACTAGGATTAGTGTTGTGAAAACCCATTGATATTTCAACCAAACTCCCTTATATCATTCATTCTTTTCATTTTGAATGTCTCATTTTATGAAATTTTTAGGAAATTCATTTTTATAGAGAATGCACACTCATTTTGGCCCTTAAATACACATTTTTCAATAATGGGCTCTTACCAATGGTGGCTTTTCATGGAAAGGAGATTTTTTTCTCCAATCACAGCTCGATCCATTACAAATTCTTAAACATGCACCAGATAAAATTAACACACGCAATGGTTCTTATATGCACAACAATTCCTAGCATTAACAATATGTGTATGATAGTATTAGGAGGAGAACATCTCACATAGCGTATGCAAAGTATAACAACACTCTAAGGGGACCGTGATATGTGTGTGCAAGTACGGTAAATATAAGAGATCAACATAGAACATAGAGTCACATAAGAACATCGTCATGCACGAAAGGCATAATTAAGCAATATTGAAGCACAACCTAGTCTATCTCACAGTGCCAAGTCACGTGAAAAAGGAGTGAATGAGTGTTTCAAATATCTTAATCTTGCCACCAAACATGTGAAATAAAACCAACAAAAATAGAAAATATTTTTGAATTTTGTTTAAAAGAAAGAAATATAAAATATTTTTGGAATTTTTGAAAAATATATACAAGAGATGTACAATCTAGTTTGAGGAGATAAAAGATAGCAATTAGAACACACCCTAAACTAGATAAACAACCCGAACTCAGCCAATAGATTAAATACCAATAAACTTCCTAAGATTATCGAACTAAAGAGGATCTATGGTTTGGTGAATATATCAGTCAATTGATATTCTGTCAAAATAAAGCCCAAAGATACAATTTTCTCCTCAACGAGATCACGAATGAAGTGCGCACGAATCTTAATGTGCTTTGTTCTAGAATGTTGAACTGGATTGTGAGATGGTTGAACTGCACCCGTATTGTCACATAATATTATCATCGTGCCTTGGTATAACCCGTAATCTCCTAACACTTGCTTCATCCACAATAGTTATGTGCAATAACTTCTGATGGCTACGTATTTGGCCTTCTCCATGGACAAAGAAATTGAGTTTTGCTTCTTGCTCAACCACAAGTCAAGATCACTCCCAAAATAAAAATCCCACCTAAGATGCTTTATATAACCATGAACATACACATCTCAATTGGCATCAGAATAAGACAATGAAAAATCGTCGATATCAAAACAAATATCGTAGCCCATAATCTAAAGTGCTACTAACGTATTTAATGATTCTTTTAAGTGCCTGGAAATGAGACTCTTTTGGGGATGCTTGATAATGGGCTCACACTCTGGCACTAAAAGAAATATCGGGACAGCTAGCGATTATTTAAAAAATTCCACCTATCATACTCCTAAAAAGGGTTTTCTCGACATCCTTTCCCAATGTGTCTTTACTAAGCTTGGTCGTTGAACTCATGGGTGTACGTGAATGCTTAGCAGAGTCTAAACTAAACTTTTTCATAAGGTCTCTCGCATTCTTAGTTTGGGATATGAAAATCCCACTCTCCAGTCGACGAACCTGGAGACCTAAGAAAAATGTAAGCACACCAACCATACTCATCTCGAATTCGCTCTTCATTTGATTCGCAAAAAAAATGAGTATGTCGGTCACATGTGGAATTGAAGATTATGTTGCCGATATAGACTTGTGCAAGCAAAATATCCCCATTCTCCCTATGCACGAACAATGTCATATCAACTCCCCCTCTCTTAAAGCCACTGTCCAAGAGGTAGGTAGTAAACATATCATGCTAAACTTGAGGAGCTTGCTTCAATCCATATAGAGTTTTCTTGAGTTCAAATACATGATTTGGGAATTTAGGATCTTGAAGTTTTTTAGGTTGTTACACAAAGACTTCCTCTTGTAGAATTCAATTAAGGAAGGCACTCTTAGTATCCACTTGGTACAACTTGAGCTTTAAATGACACGTTATGGCTGGCAAAAGGTGAATAAACTTTAGCCTAGCAATATGAGCAAATGTCTTGTCTAAGTTATGAAACTTAATTTTAGTGTAACCTTGAGCTACTAACCTAGCCTTGTTATAAAAAATTGTACCCTTCTCATCCATCTTATTCTTATACACCCATTTGGTACCAAGGATATTGGTGTCGTTGGGTTTTAGGACAAGTCCCAAACTTCATTCTTTTTTAATTAAACCATCTCTTCTTGCATAGAATTTATTCAATGTTCATCATTGACTGCTTTTTTCACATTCTTGGGATCAGATTATGAGGTATAGCAAAGACAACTGACATCATTCTCCAATTAAGCATAAGTCTTAACACCTTGAGAAAGATCTCTAATAATATTGATAGGGTCATGACTCTTACGAAACCTAGAGGGTGGATACTATTTGTTAAGAGTGGAGTCCATCAAGTCATTGTGAGAAATAATGGGATCATCACTAGGGGATGCATCATCCTCATAAGTGAGATCATCATCAATAAATGTTGCAGGAGCATCATCGTTAATTTTGACATTTATCGATTCTATGATCTTTGAGCTTTTGAGTTTGTAAACCCTATATAATTTATTGTTCAATGAATATCCTAAAAATATTCCCTCATCTCTCCTAGAGTCAAACTTGCCTAAATGATCTCTATTGCGAAGAATGTATCAAGGACTCCCAAAGATTCAAAAATATGATAGGTTGGGCTTTTTCTCGGTCCATAATTTATATGGAGCTTTAGTAGTGTGTGGACAAAGATAAACCCTATTCATCGTGTGGTATGCAGTGTGAATCACCTTTACCCAAAAATGCCTAGGCATGCTACGATAAAGAAATATGGACCTTGCCATCTCTTGAATAGTCATATTCTTTCGCTCAACGATGCTTATCGCAGAAAATCCATGTTTGAGGTCTACCACATCACAAAACTCTCCAACACCGGCATCAATGAATTTCATGCCATTATCATTTTGAATCTGATTTATCGTGATACTATGTTGATTTTATAGAACACAACATTTAATTTTTATAAACTCAACAACATCTGACTTTTCCCAAAGGAATCATATAATAGAATACCTCAAACAATCATCTACAATCACCATAATATACTTTTTACCACCAATGATCTCCATACGCATGGGACCCATGAGATCCATGTTTATAAACTCAAATACGAGGAAAGTACTAATAGTATTCAACTTATTGTGTGGACTCTTAATTTTTTTCCATGTAAGCACAGACTATAAGCCAAGGAAGTTGGCTTTCCTGGAGATTATAAGCCAGAAACTAGGTCTTTCTTTATGAGACGATTGAGATCCCTATAGTTCACATGACCTAGTCAGAGAATCGTGCATAGTTTTCATTAAATGCTTCACTACTCATTAAATGTTTCATTATCACTCATTCTAATGGTTTCAAATTAAATAGTGAGATTTTGAAAATTAGAAGATTTTACGGCATTCATTCCATTGTGAGTGAGCTGGAGTATGTCCTATGCCTCCTTTGACGTTTCACACATCATGATTCGGCGGAACTCCACCGGTGATACAACACTAAATAGAGAATTGATACCGTAAGAATTATAATTACATAACTTGTGTTTGTCCTCACTCAAACTCTCAATCAATTTTGGGACACTACACACTTCTACAATAGTAATGGGTGGAGTTCACCCTTTAACTACAACCAAACAAACTCACTCATATATGGACTCAAGTGCAACTTTTATACAAGATTTTCGATATTCATAATTTGACCCGTCAAACATAGTAATCTATTGATTGACTCCATAGAAAATCCTCGTGAACTCATGCCTAAATAACTCATAGACACCTGCTCTGATACCACTTAAAAGTTTGATTGTCTAATTGATAATCAAATAGATTAATAAAGAGATTAATATGTTAACAGTTTACATCAAATTTAGTTCAAGCCTTGTAATGTCGTTTGAACGACTGTTCAAACAATAAAAAATTAAAACCTAATTTAGATAGAGAAACCCCTTATAGAAAAATTCTAAATACGCTAATGAACACATTGATACATAAAAAATCACATATCTTATTGTTTTAGATGCATGCAACATGTGCAATGATGAAGAACCAAATGTGGTCATTTGCATCTCTCAGATCACAAGCTTGAGTAACAAATATATGACACAAACTACCCTAAGTGTTTTGACCAGTGGAATAAGCCAATACATACATATGACTCGATTGAAAATTTTCCCTTACGAAGGTATATTCCTCATCCTTTATATCTAGTCAGGTTTGTTAGGATACATAGAGCAATTCCATGTCTAAAAGAAAAAATCCTTCCTTGGAATCTTACATGCTAAAATTTATGAGCGCATCGTCGATATAGTGTATTAGGATATGACCAACATATTATATTTACTGATCTCGTAGAGGATTGATCCTAATGATGTGATTGGATTCTCTTAAGTCCTTCATATTGCACTTGTTGGACAGCCGCACTATAATAATAAAAAAATAAACCCACATTGTTCTCGATTAGAATAATATCACCTGCATAAAGTACCCATAAGTTTCTTTTGGACACCGATTAAAACTAAAGATTTAATTTCCTGATCAACCTGGATGTTTCTAGACCTTGAAGATTGCTCAAGTTCATAAATGGACCTCTTAAACATGCACACTTTGATTTCATGACTTCTTGATATAAGTCCCATGGGTTGTACCGTGTATAAGCACTCAAAAAGACTATCGAGCTAGAACACAATATTATTGTCCAAAAGCCAAATCTTATAATCGAGATGAGCCACAGTGGTAAAAATTATGATAGGCTTTAGCATGGTTACTATTGAGAATGTTTCATCATATTTAATCCCCTCTTTTTAGGTAAACCTTTTTGTAATAGACCTTTTCTTTAAGATTTTCACCTTCCCATCTATCCCTCTTTTATTCTTGTAGATCCACGTCCATCAAATGAATTTTATTCTATTTGTCATGTCTACAAGATCCCATACTTGATTAGAATACATAGAATCCATCTCGATACCTATAGCCTTAAGCCAAAGATCAAAGTCCTAATCTCATAGTGACTCGTCGTAGTTCATGGGATCTGGTTTATGCTCCCTCGAGATCTCACAAAAGTGGTAACCTGAATCAACTAACCTATTAGGATGACTCGTGACCCTCTCACTATGACATGGCTTCATTCGTGATTATGAATTAGCGACATGTGTATCATGATCCTTAGTGATACTCTCACTACCTATAGGTAATGTATTATTGATATCAAGTTCTCTTTATTTTTATACAGGTGGACCAAATGCAACTACTTGTTCTGGGACCCTTATCTCTTTTAAAACAATCTTACTCTTGGGTTTATATAGTCTATTATATAAATGTCCTTTAAGTACCATGAATTAGTGATAATATTGACCTCGTTGTCCTCATGACTATAAAATAAACAACTTTTTTTTGTTTTTTTGGTAACTTGAAAAAACACATACTTTTGTCTTTGATTCTAACTTCCTCTTAGGGGTGTAAACGGATCGAGTCTGGGTATATCCAGATCCGATCCGGGTATATTTTTAACGGATCGGGTCTTACCCGATTACCCGACATGTCTCAGAAAATGGATCTAGACCCGGATCCTTTAAGGACCCGGAGACCCGACCCGAATACCCGACCCGATTATATATATATATAAACTGTATAACTGTTTATATATATACATATATACAGTTTATATAAACTGTTTATATATATACTGTTTATATATACTGTTTATATATATATAGTAAAACTGTTTTTATACATACATATATATATAACTTATATATATATGTATATAAAAATAGTTATATATATATATATATATATATATTTTTATTTATTATATTATATTATATATATACACATTCGGGTCGGGTCCTTATCGGATCGGAGTCATGTATATCCAGATCCGGTCCATTAACTAATCGGGTAATCGGATAATCGGGTCTATAAAATTTGCTCAGATCCGTTAATTCAGGTTGGGTCCGGGTCCAGAACCGGTCCATTGACAGCCCTACTTCCTCTGACTCTTTTCACAGCACCTATATAGGCCAACCCTGAATCCGATTAACTACACTCGGCTTGACCCCACTCTACAATTTTGTAGGAATTTTAGTGATCGATTTAAAAGGAAATAAGTTCATTAAATAAGTACTCGTTTCCCATGTCATTTTTCTTATCTTTTCTACACCGTTTTGCCATGAAGTGCCTGGTGCTGACAACTAGGGTATAATCTCTACCTTCGATAAATGATTCTTCAACTCTACCAAGAGGTATTCACCCCCTTCAGATATAGGGTTTGGTGTAAAACCCCGTATTTTTAAAAGAAAAAATCAGTTGGGAATTTAAAAATTCGGGTAAAATAAATTTTTGGAAACTAATTATTTTCATATTTAAAAAAGGTTGAACTTGATTTATATAAAAAGGTATTTTTATCGGAATTGAAGTCGGATTCAAAATAGGAGAGTTTTACATTTTATAAAATAAGGGGGAAATTCGGATGTTAAGGATTTCAAACCGGTTCCAATGGAGGGGCGAACCGATTCGCTTGTACGGTTTTGCAAAATTAAAACTTCTTAATTCTAGAGTTGTGTAGAACTCAAATTCTTTTTTATAAAAATACAAAGTGATGGGTTTAGGGTTTTTATAACATATCTTAGCCTTTTCCTAAAGCAAGAACCTCTCATAATTTCGTCATCTCTTTTCTTTCAAACCCTAAACCCATTTAGCACAACTTTCAGTTAAGATTTGAAGAACTTAATCAAGATTTCTCAAGATCGTCCAAGAACGTGAGCCTAGGTGCAAGGCTCGGTAGTACTATTGGTAGGTATTCTTTCTAAATGATAGGTTAGGATACACTTGCATTTTGGAGACCTCTAGGTATGGGACTTGGGATAGTTTGAGGAATTTATGCTCGATTAAAGGGTGGGGCTAATAGAAAATAATAAGAAATTGATAAATTGAGAATTAATTCCTAAGACCTAGAATGGATATTAAAATGATTTTGCATCGTGAGTATGTACAAGGATGTCAGATATCGGGACGACTGGCTTAGCGATGTGGTGTGTGTTGGCGTCATGAGTATGTACAGGGCTGACAAAAAATGGAGTGTATGGATATAGTTACGTGTCATGCATGGAACCTCACGAGTATGTGCAGAGCTGAAAGAAATTGGGCTAACTGGATATAATGAGGGAAATAGGTGCGATGTTCGAACTTAAGCGGGTCAAGAGTGTGCATGATCGATCATGATTTAACTGGCAATAGTGGTGTCGCATGAATAAAAATAATTGAATTATTGAATTAAGTAAGAATAAGAGCTAATATTTAAATTACAGTTGAAATGAAATAATTGGACTTAAATAATTGGGGTTTCTTAGTTTTGTGGGTAGATGATAGTAGTTTATATTTTTACACGCGTGATAATATATATCTCGTTTGATTTAAAATACTATATTATGATTTTTATCATGCATAATGTTATTATCTGGGTTCACGGATCCTAATTGGGAGGAGTAGCTAGTATTCATGCGGTGGGCTCTGACCCATTGCATTCACTAACATTTCAGGTATGGTTGCAGGAGTAGCTACATAAGATGTATTAGAGATCTTTAGAGTGCCGCTACAGAATTATTTTATTTGCTTTAGTAGTCTAGATTTACTTTCCATTCCTCCGCTTTTATTTTGAAACTTTCATTTATTTGTAAACCTCTCCCACTTAATATTTTGAAATTAAGGGTATTTCTCAAAAAATTATTCAATTGTAAGTTTTTGAATTAAATCAACCAAAATGTCCAAATTCAGTGTTTCTAATAACTAAACTATATAATTTAATTAAATTTGGGAAAGAATAAAGATCTATTATTTTCAGAAAAACGTGATCTAGGCTGATCACACAATTAAATCATATTATCGATAATTAAGTGGGTCTACTGATTAATAGATTAACTAGCACCAACAATTATTAACAAGAAAAATAATTTTCCTCTTCATCCTAGCCTAGATTTTTTCTCAAAGGAGACTTCTCCAAGAACCATCCTTCATCACGAATCTGAATTTTGGAAGCTCTGAACCCCTGCTCCGAAGTTCTCCATTATCGAAAGATGAAGAAAAAATAAAAACATATATGGTCAATTTGATAGTCTTGGATCAATCATGCTTATACAACTCGAATGTTATAATTGTAAACTTAGTAAATCTTATGGAAAAATCCTTTAAACTTCAACAATAAGTCACCAAACCTCATAAAACTTCCACTATGATAAAAGCCCGTAAAATAAAAGGGTTTTAACTAACAAAAACAATCACACACCCTCACAATCTCATATGAACACATGATTTGCATATAAAATAAATAATACAGCCATCTCAAAATTAACTATAAATAAACTATTTGTAAAGACAAATTTCCAAACGATCCAATTTTTATGTATTAGTTTAATTCCAGATAAAAAATTTTGAGCCATAGGGTAGAAGTTGTGTTCATGACCTTTCAAGCTTGTGACGTGTTTGTTGAAGACGTAGCGGCCAAGCCAAAGACAATACATTTTCATGTCAAGTTTCATGTCATGTTTCATCATCAACGTTCCAAGGATCTCTCAGGTATGAATGCATATATTTTGTTAGAGCCTTGAAACTTTCATTTTGGGGTGTTAGGACTATTTTTCTCTGTTATAAATAGCTTTATATTTTTTAAAGAAAAATATTTTTATTTTTTGCTCTTCGTTTGAACAATCTCCTGGCATGTTCGAACGAGATTTTGTAAACCTCGTTCGAATGACTTCTAACGATATTCTCACAAAATCATTTTTCGTCTGCACTAACATCTCATTAGAAGTCTCGTTATTTATTATTCAAACGATAAGACTATGTCATTCGAACGAGATTGAACACTATTCGAACGATCGAACGCGCATTTCAAAAATTCAGTTTTTCTTTACAGTTTTTTTATCCTTTTAGAGAGAGATATCTTTACAAAATTCCATGAGAGTTTTTGTTTATGATTCATGATTTATCTTTTCAAAATAAAAACCATGTTTACACACAATTAGTTTAGATCCAAGATTCTAAAGTATATATGTTTTGAGATCGATTTTTAGCACCGTGTTTATTCTCTACATTACTGAGACTTATTTCTTGTGGAGGATTCCATGCTCGTCAGTTTACATACGGTGGACTCCGTACGCGTGACAGTTATTGTACCCCATCGGTGGACTCCGAGGCATGGGTGGACTCCTGCATTGTCATAAAGTAAAGGTTGAAGGAACGAAGAGCGTCAAGGCTTGTGAGAGCGTTGAGTCATTGTGTAAGTCTTCTGTGCTTTTTGTAATTCCGTACTTAGTGGACTTTATGGTTGGGTCGTCCGCGATTTTTCCCATTTGAGTTTCTCTAGTACATCGGGCGTTATGGTTGTTTATTTTATCTTGAAATTTCACACCTAAATTTATGCTTATACTAAAAAGATAAAATTGGTTTAATCACAAAATTGTCTTAGTTGGTGATTAATTAATGGGACATATACCAAATAGTCCCTCGGACATTTTTTAATACCCATTTAGTCCAAACTTTTTTATTTTGCCTCAAAAAGTCCTTTGCCACATATTTTGGAGAGGGAGTGCCGCTGGCGCGGACCTCTAAAAATAAGAGGATATTGAGTGCTTGAGGGACTAAATGGGTTAAACTAAAAATATGTGTCCTTTTTAAAAAATATATATTTATAGTAGGGACTATTTAATAATTGACCTTTAATTAATTTAGGTAGTTTTGTTTATTCTAATTTAATTTTGAATAATTTGATAGTTTATTTCTTAATTTGGCTCTTATGTAAATTTCGTAACCATCCCATCTAAATAAGAGCGGGTTAATTAAATTATCGTGTTAGATTCTTTGAGGATTGAATGTGGAATATTTATCATTTTTAAGATTTTTATTTTTTATTTTTTATGGTTCTAAATACGCATATTGGAAAGCGCCTATGAGATCAACACTTATATCGTTAGATGTGGGGTTTGGCAAGCGATTGTTAGAGGGCAGTCCCCAGCAACGTATTTATTAGGAGAAGTTCGTGTTCCTAAACCCGTAAAAAGATGGAGTGAGGATAAGCATAAGTTAGCAAATTACAATTCGCGTGGTTTAAATGCTCTTTTTAGTGCGGTCACACCAAAGGATTTTCGTCGTATTACGACATGTGAAACGTCTAAAGAGGCTTAGAACACACTCTAACTCACCCATGAAGGTACACGTGCTGTTAAGGCTTTCAAACTCCAAAAACCTCGCCGCTCAATTTGAAACTATTAAAATGGTGGAGAGTGAATCCTTTGATGAGTTTTATGTTAGATTATCTGAAATTGTGAACTCGTCTTTTAATTTGGGAGAGAAGATACCCAACAATCGTGTCATAAAGAAAATCTTAAAGTCGTTGCATGAAAGATTTAATCCAAAAGTGACTGTTTTGGATTCTTTGGGTACTTTAAACTCTACGAAACTTGAAGAGCTTGTAGGTGATCTTCAAACCTATGACGTCGACATGTTTACCTCCAAAAAGCATACTAAAGATAAGGACTTTGCTTTGAAAGCCTAGAAAGAGGAAACACAAGTCTCGGATGACGAGTCTGACATCGACTCTAATGATATGGCTATGTTTGCTAAGAAGTTAAGAAAATTTATTAAGTTTAATAAAAATAAATAAAAATAATTATAACAAGCTTGAGAAGTCAAAGTATAACAAGGCCGATAAACTTCCTAAAAATCGTAATGATAATCTTAAGAAAGACTTGTCGAATAGATGTTGTGGGTGCGAAGGGTATGGCCATAGGGTAGCTGATTTACCTACTAAACTAAGGAAGGAGGGCAAGAAACCTATTGCTTACAATTCCACCTTTAGTGATAGTGAACTAAAAGAGGGACCTGATTCTCCCATTGATCTCAAGTTCACCGTATTCATGGCTAGTCATGCTAATTTTGATGAGAAATCTTACCATAGAGATAGTTCTTTGCATGACACTTCCAAGGACATTATTTATGAATCCCAAGTGGTTGATGGTAGAGAGAGTGGAGAATAGAGTGAGAATAAAGAAGAGGAAGAGGAAGCGAGTAAACTCTAAGTTACCTTCCGTGAGTTGTATGAAGAATCATTGAAATTGAAAAAGAAAAACTTGAAGTTAGAAGCTAGGATGAAAGAACGTGCCATGGAAGATAATGAAAGTGTTTTAATTGAAGATTTAAGGGCATGTGAGAGGACTCTTTAAGAGAAGCTTGAATATGTTGAAGGTGGGAGAGATAGTCTTCGAGGTTTAATGGAGGCTATGGAGAAAGAGCTTCTTGAGTTTTAAGATACTAGAAGTTTACTTAAGTATAAGACAGTGGAGCTTGAATATAAATTGATAGACTCGAGTCGTGTCAAGTTTGATTTAGATTCTAGGTCTGAAAAATTGGATAAGATGTTAGTCACGGTTCAAATAAAAAATAACAGGTGTGGTATTTCCCCTAGTAAAGCCAAAACCATGTTTTTGAGAGACTCAACCATTGATAACAATGTTAGAAAAGGTCATCCCTTAGGTAATACTTCTCACCATGTTTTCACTTGCACGTATTATGGTAGGAAGGGTAACCTTAGGAGGTTTTGTTTCGATCTTAAAAACGGTCCTAGGAAGTACATGGGTAGAGTCACTAACGTCACCAAACCCAAGAGCATAACGTTACACCTATGTGGGTTAGGAGATTCGATTTGGAGGCTTTACATGATAGACTTCATGATTTTCATTTACTTGCACATGATACTACCCATGCTAGATCTAAAGGTTTTTTGTGTTAGCATTTTTTACATACACTAGATTTTGTACTTCATGTTACATGTGTTTGCTAGTTGTATGTGTTTTGAGTCTTTTGTATATTGATTTTTCATTTATTTGGTCTTATCGAAAGATATACAAAAATTTTATTTGTTTTTTAAGTTGTCCTTGACTTAAAATTATCTTTAAAAATTTTAAAAACTCAAAATGATTTATTTTGTTTATGTGTACTTTAGTTTTACACAATTTATGTGGCATATCCTTGTGTTTGAATCCTATATTATTCCACGTATCCATTTGCCTAGAACTTTCGATTATGAATTTTTATGCTTAAATTGTTATTTATAATGATTTGCATAGAGTAGTTTGACTTTGATTTTCTTAACGGGATCTCTTTGTATATGCCTCTTCATACACATGCACTAACTCTTTTAAACTTTAACTTGACATGTTATATTTAAGCTAAGTGAGATGTTCTCCCATCAATTTTTTCATCTATATATTTTGTGACTATGGGGGATTTTTGCATATGAGAATCGTTGCCCGTGAGCTTTATTTGAATTGTATTGAAAATAGATGAGAGTACACGGGAAAGGGATACGAAAGTAGCAAATCTCCTTTGTGGAAAAGCCACCGTTGACAAGAGCATAATGGAAATATTAAAGGCAATAAAAATAGAAAAATTGCCAAAGGCCAACATACTTTAGTTTGTTTGATCTTTCAAAAGAATTGAGAAAACAGGTTTGCACAATGAATCCTAGCTATGCTTATTTTATCATGACTCTATTGATCTGTAAAATCATTAAAACAATAGGCTTGTGTACAGTGTGCTTGTTTGTTCTTTGAGTTAACTTTATCTTCTCACGTCAGGCTATATTCAAGTTTGATAAAGTTTTGTGATCAAGTAAAACTCCTTTAACTATATTAAGTGATTGGTTCATAACTCTTTTGTATCCATTTCACACCCCTTCACAATGTTTACCACATGTTTATTTAGACACATTTATGCCATATGAGTGTGGAAAGATTATAGTGTTTAGTGTCTTGTGTGGTGTTTATACCTATATATATATATATGTGTGTGTGTGTCTGTGCGCGCGCGCACTTATGCTTCATTTGTATCTTTGGCATATTTATATACATGGTACCATTTGTTTTGAGCAAGGTTCTAAAAAGCGCGGGGCGTAACCGACGCGTGGAGGCCAAGCCTTAACCCTTAGAAGCCTATGTGACACCCCGCCCAATTAAATATCGGGTGATCAGTCCTTTATCAAATTTAAGACAGAATGTTCGGTTGGTTCATTCTTAGCATCACTGACGAAAACATAATAACTTATTTAATCACCTAATATAATTAAGCTAAGTGTCAAAATATTTTTCTTATTTATTTAAAACCATTTAGTGGCCAAACCAAGTAATTTAATATAAAACATTCACGCACAATTAATTAATACAAATACTGAATCGGAATAGCATGCTGAAATGAATAAGACTGGATAAATCATCCTAGTTCAAAACATTAAACCAAAACAATAGTAACCATCAATCCAAATGAGCATAAACGAGAAATAGAGTAATCATAATCTCTGAAACTGTCTAAGGAAGGGGCGACACATGCCCTACAGGAAATGTCATAATGAATAGGAATGAAATAATCGAAGCGTCTAAACAAAGTCCTGCAGCTCCCATAACAGCTACAGCATGTCACGCAAATCCAAAACTCTAAGCCTGATGTCCCTGCGGCTGAGCACCTAATATAATACATATATATATATATATAGAAAGAGAGAGAGAAGATGCAAGAAACGGGTCAGAGCCTGATGTGTAAAAATATTTGTTTAAGCAAGTATTTAAAATTTGCAGTAAAGCAGGCATCAAGTACATGTTAGTTCGAATCCTCTCTTGAGATTCTCACCCCTCTTCTATTGTGCACGCCTAACGCGTATCTAAATTTTCTCCTTAGCTATACCTCCCAATATAACTAGTCTGAATCCATCCTAATAGTATTTACCCTCACTATTAGTAAACCCGTATCGCCCATACAATACGTTATCCAATTAGCCTATGACGAAAATCTAATTAATACATTTTCCGTTTTCATAATAATTCAAGTATTCGATTAGAATTTTCTTAACAGATTTTCATGCCCATATTCATAATTATACACACTAGATTGATTCACAATTCTCATACATACATACATATAGTCACGTCTGCCCTATATATATATATATATATATATATATATATATATATATATATATATATATATATATATATATATAACATGATACTGCACCCCCGGGCTATATCCCATTAGTGCACCTAATCAACATTCTGTACCCCCGGGTTATCACCCTTTAGTACACTTATTTAAGTAATTTTGTACCCCCCGGGTTATCACGCATTAGTACACTTATAATAATAAGATTCTCACACCCCCGGGTTATCACCCATTAGTGTCTTTAATAGTAATAATACATAATAGGCATACACACGTCCTATTATAATAAATAGGTATTTTTCCTCACCTACGTATATGCTTCTCTTACGCATTTTAATTTCAACATTCCGTAACAGTTATTAGGATTATTATCCCTCTCGTAATATCCACGGCATATCTTCTCCGTACCTAATTCATTAAAGTATTTAGCTTCTCATACTTCTTCCGAAATTCTGCCTTACTTAAGTTTATTATTACAAAGTATATTTCTCGTTTCTGATCTAATAAACTTAAAACTGGGTCCTAAACGAAATTATCAAAACTTCACTCTGTCGCTCGAATGAGGTGGCAAGTCGTTTGAACGACTGCCACGTGTCGCTCGAACGACTTCGCGCGAGATGGCAATCTCGCTCGAACGACTTCGAGCGACTTCGCGCGAGAATTCGTTGTTCGTCCCCTACCCAGATTTTTCAACGTTTTCCACCATTTTTAACCTTAAATCTTCTCCTTCAACACCCCAAACTCTAAATCAACAGTTATACATCGAACCCCATCAATTACATATGAATTCTAACATCCTAAAATCATCAATTCATTACAAATCATTCATAAAACGTGAAATCCCCAATTTAAATTTATCAAAACCCTAGTTATTCCAATACATGTTCAAGAAGCCATAATTTTCAGATTTGTTCTACATCTAAATTCCTTAAAACGTGATTTCTCATCTACATATATTAAGGGTTTTGATCTACTAAATCACAGGATTTATTTACACAATCAAATTCCTCAATTTCACCATTTTTATAACCTACAACATAATCCTAACAATCCTACACTAACATGAATCAAATTAATACCGAAATATAACAAGTTATAAACACTTGCCTTAAGTGAGTAGTCTAATTTCCGGATGTTGTTGGTATGGGTGTGTTCCCCTCGCCTCGATCTACACGGTGGTGGTGGTGGTGGTGGTGCAAGGTGATGTCGATTTAGCCCTTTTCTCTTGGCAAAAGCCTTCCCTCACACTTCCTATGGTCGTTCTTGCTTTCTCCAGCTTTATAACCCTAATGCAATTTTTTTGGCTGATTAATTAAGTCCTAATTTTCGTCCATTAATTAGGCCTAAAAATCCAATTTACCAAAATGCCCTTTTGGGGTGCCGGTTAGGCCTAAAATTGCCCCGGGACCCAAACTAAACACCCGAGTATACTATTTCGACTATTTCGACCCTTCTGGACTCAACGGTACACTCGAAATCATCATACGAGTTACTAAAAATAATTGATATATTTATTCCACCAATTTAGTCCCGACACGAGTCACACGCGCGTCTGACTTAATTCACTAAACTGTCGTATCACTATCTCTCGACAATTTATCAAGGTACATAGTTACATATTACATATCGCACAGTAATATTAAACTAATAAGTATTAACCCGTAGCACACTAGTTAATATTTTTTTTTATTAGATTCGGATTAATTAACAATTTAATTCTTCACATTTAAATTTAATTAATCCCGCTATAATAAATAATCCCATAATTATTTAAATCATCAAAAATGTGGGGTATTACAGCCTAGGTAGGCCTTAGGCGTAAAAAGGTGTGAAAAGACGCTTAAACTTTTTTTTAATATTTTTAACCATAACAAGGCTATTAAAAAAATTAAAATTGTACATATCTTAAAAATATGTCTGAATAAATGCAAATTAAAATAGTATTTGATTGTTTTGGATGAGATATTGGTACGGTTTGTAAAAAAAGTCTTTATAAGGCGATATAGTTTCACTAAAGCATTTTTGTTTTTTTTTAAAAAGTGCGCCTTAAGGCTTTTACCAAGAATAAGGCAAAAAAATCTTAAGGCGGGGCGTTTCTCCCAAGCCTTAAGCCTCAAGCCTAGGCGTCCGCCTTGGCACGCCTTTAAACCACTAGTTTCGAGTCTTTTCTTTTAAATCTAGTCCTTGTATGCTATTTGTTCATTTCGGTATCTATCTTTTTGCAATTTTTCTTTGATATCCCATCCTTATCTTTGTACATTTTAGTCGGTACCATTTTGCTATCACATCACAGTCGGTATCTATTATTCTTTTTGTGGATTAGTTGTTCTTGTGTTGCCAAGTTGCTTTGTTGTTTCTTGTACCACTTTACACCATTGCATGATATTCTTGTTTTTTGTTTTATGATTATCCCTTATTTCATTTAGGGGGGAATTGTTTCAACTGGGGAGAAATTAGTTATTTTTTGTACCAATCTTTATCTATTCTTGAACAAAAAGGGAGAGAAATGGTATTTAACTCTTTTCATATGGGGGAGATCTCTTACTTAGGGGGAGACATCCTTTCTTATGTAGATATTGTTATACAAATGGGAGGAATTTCTTATGTAATTTATATTATTATATTCTCTATGCATTTTATGGTGTGTTTAAGTGTACAGGTTTGCAACTACACAGCAACGATTTAATGCAAGTAAAGCTACTAATAGTATGCGTCGATCAAGCGTCTGTACTTTTTTTCTTTTGGATTGGGATTGAGTCAATTTGCATGTATTAATTTAATTTCAGATAAAACTCTTTAAGTCATATGGTAGAAGTTGTGTTTATGACCTTTCAAGCCTATGACGTGTTTATTGAAGACTTAGCGGCCAAGCCAAAGAGAATACATCTTCATGCCGAGTTACATAGGGTTCGAAGAATCTCTCAGGTATGAATGCATATATTTTGTTGGATCCTTGGAACTTTTGTTTGGGGGTTTCAGGATTATTTTTCTCTGCTTTAAAATATCTTTCTATTTTTTTAAGAAAAATATTTTATTTTTTGCACTTCGTTTGAACGATCTCCTGGCTTGTTCGAACAAGATTTGGTAGGCCTCGTTCAAATGACTTCTAACGATGAGACACAAGATCATTTTTCATCTGCATTGACATCTCATTTTAAGTCCCATTATTTATCATTCGAATGGCAAGATTATTTCGTTTGAAAGAGATTAAAAGTCATTCGCACGACCGAACGCGAATTTAAAAAATTCATTTTTTCTTGGCAGTTTTTTTACTCAACTCCCCACTACTTCTTTCCATCCATTTTAAGGAGTGTGGGAGTGCAGTTTTTCAAGTGACTTTTTCATCCTTTTAAAGAAAGATATCTTTACAAAATTCCATGAGAGTTTTTATTTATGATTTATCTTTTCAAAATAAAAACCATGTTTACACCCAATTGGTTTAGATCCAAGATTCTACAGTATATATGTTTTGAGATCGAGTTTTGGCACCGTGTTTATTCTCTACATTACTGAGAATTATTTCTTACGGAGGATTAGTTTAGATCCAAGATTCTACAGTATATATGTTTCGAGATCGAGTTTTGGCACCGTGTTTATTCTCTACATTACTGAGAATTATTACTTGTCGAGGATTCTCTGCTCGTTGGTGTACATAAGGTGGACTCCGAAGTGTAAGTGGACTCTTGCATTGTCACTAAGCAGAGGTTGAAGGAACGAAGATAATCATGGCTTGCGAGGGCGATGAATCATTGTGTAAGTCTTTTGGTGTGTCCTTTTTTTAATTTCGTACTTAGTGAATTTTGCGGCTGGACCGTCCGAGGTTTTTTTCCATTTGGATTTTCCTTGTAGATCGGGAGTTGTGATTGTTTATTTTATCTTTCAATTTCACACCTAGATGAATGCTTATGTTAAGAAGATAAAATTGATTTAATCACAATGTTGTCTTAATTGGTGCTTAATTAATTTGGGTAGTTTTATTTATTCTAATTTAATTTTGAATTAATTTGATAATTAATTTCTCAATTTGGCTCTTGTGTAAATTTCGAAACCATCCCATCCAAACATAGGGTCCCAGCCTTTATGCCATTGTAGGGACTCGGACTAGGTGGATGTACTCCCACCCAATGTTGATGTGGTCTTAGATTTTTGTTCAGTTTGCACCATAATAAGAGCTCATAGTTACATTTTAAAGTGTCATGTAAAGCAATATGGCACTTCACGAGTCTAAAAGGCTCATTATTCTCCATCTTTTATGCATACCCGATGAGGAAAACATGCCATAATTGGTGTGACCACTACTCAATTATTGTTCACCTTTGCCAACCATGACGCAATATTTGCTCATGACCCTTGTAGTAATGTCAAAGCATTTTGTTAGTGAACCAGCATTATGATATTCACTACATTGGGTCGCATTGTTGAGTTTTAACGCGACCTTATCCCACATGCCCAACCTATTTAGATTTATATCGTGAAGTAGATTCTTTGGCATATCCTCCCACGTAAAGAAAATTAAATTTTCTCTATCTTGTAATACCCCATATTTTTCTGGCATTTATTTTTATTTATTAATTGCGAGAAGAAATTAATAAATGAGAATTAATTACTACTTGAGATAATTTGTAATACTATTGCATATTTAGATGATAATTAAATATGCATATAATGTGATTGATTTGTGTCGCATGTTATTTTAATTAATAAGTGTAGTTAATCATAGATTCTATGTGGTTACGTGTAAAATAATTAATTGGTTATTTTAATTTAGTGGGGAGGTTTACTGTGATATATTAAATATACCCAATTTGAGTGGACTTCAGAGTGACACGGAGGTCTGATTATGTAGTTTAATCATCTTAAGTTGGGTCTGGGGTAGGTAAACTCTTAGGGAGAGTTTTGGGCTATTCTGGGTGGTCTTTGGGGCTCATTTAGGGCCCCGAAATTAGACCAATTACAGAGGTGTGAAAATAAGAGTTTTTAGTGATGTTAGGAATATTTAATTAGTGGTAATATATTAGTTAAACTAAATGCTATCAGCCATGATACTTTAAGGGAATTAGAGAAGACTCAAAGAGGAGAAAAGCAAATGATTTACGTGGGAGTTCATCATTCTTTAACTTATGGCAATTAATTTCTTATAATATCACTTCATAATCTGCAACTAATTTAGAATTCATATTTTGCCTTGTCGTTTTGGGATTAGAACTTATGTTTAGGGTTGAATCTGTTATATCTTAATCACGATACTTTTTTAGAATGATGAATAGTAATTGAACCCATATTAAAACTCATGCTTTAAGATTTAATTTTGTTTTTAATATAAATTCATGTGTTAATTTGACGATTGGTTATAGAATTGAAAGAGAATTGGAACCCATTCATATTTTTGACAAAATTATAGTTTTGAAGGATTAAACCATTAATTTGATGTGTTGAACCGATTATTATGGTTAAGAATCGTTATAATCATGTACTTATTATTAGATTTGGTTCTGGTAATGTTGGATTACTGTTTCATAGCTTTACAAATCATTAATGGTGGTTTTGGAGGGAGGAATCCCATAACGAAGAAGATAATGAGTGTATCGGGGTCGTCGATCGATCAATTCCGTTGATCAATCGATGTCAGGAATTAATTGATCGATGCCTTCAGTTTTGTCTAGAGAGGGGATTTTTTTGGTTCAGTTAGACATTTCAACATAGTTTTAGGTTGAGGTTTCATCAGTGGTAGTTTATCTTGCATGTTAGGGAGAGAGACTTGGTTTTTATTAGGAATGAGTGCATTTAGGACCCTACAGTCTGAGAGTTGGGTTAATTTGGGTAATGCGTAAGAGATAAATATCTTATGGGTAGTTACATATATCATTTGGTGTATATATATGTGTATGATATACTTGTGTGAACATAGTGTTACTCCTGGTGATTCTATCAATTGGTGTTGTGTTTAAGATCGGGACCGCGCACCTGGCTAATTGAAGTAGGATGTGGTAGAGTTAATTCTGTTAGATCATACGGTCAACATGGTCACTGCTTTGCAATGAAAGAAGGTAGGATTACTTGATCCATTGACATGGTTGGATATGAGACCGTTGGTGGTGTTATTATGTAGCGATTGGCCCATTGTTTAGTTGTGTGTTTTTCTTAAGCCTATTAGGTTATGAACTCTTATGAACTTACCAAGAGAGGCACGAGATGGTCCCTGAAAGTAGTGACCTTCGGGTGATGAATTTAATAATGAGAAATAATTAATATAATCTAGTGATAGACAAATTGGTAATTGAATACCCATTACTATTATTTTAATTATTTACCCACATAAGTTGAACTAAAATGAGAACCTTGGGATTCAGATAAATATAACTGGGATTATATTCTTATTTGGTTGTTTCGGAGGCTTGATGATAAGTAATGGAAGTTGTGGTTTAAATTGGAGAAAAATTAAGGAAATATAAGAAGGATCATTTGAACAAAAGTTGGGTCATTCGAACGAGAATCAAGGCTCGTTCGAAACAAGGGATCGAACAAGGTTTGAATGAGATCCCACTATGTAGCAGGTCCGATCGTTTGAAGTTTGTTTGAAGTGTTGGATCGAATGAGGTTCGAATGAGATGTCTTTCTTGTTCGAAAGAGGGGTGAATCTTGTTCGAACGAGGTCAATCGAATTTTTAAGTCTGACTGTCCTTATACCCTATCTCGTCCTGGACCGTTAGATTGATGAGTTGTCGAGGTTTGGTGAACCCAGATTGGGTAAAAATGGGATTTTGGTGCTCGATGGGTTTTTATAAGGCATGTTTGGGTCATTTTGGTTGTGAGAGAGAGGGGGGGGAAGGGTGGTCTTCCACCATTGCTAAGCACCTCCCCACCTTGAACCACCATTCCACCACCAAATATCCATCTTAAACCATCATATTCTTCTATTCTTCATCATATCCAGGCTTTAGATACCCATTTCCTCTATTTTTTATCATAGCTACGAATTTGTAGAGGTGTTGTTAGGGGTTCTTGGAGAAGATGGAGATGGAGCTTTCATGGAGTTTGAAGAGGGTTTTTGAAGGGGTTTTACTTGAAAGCTAAATAGAGCACGCTTTTGAGAGGGGTAACCTCCTTGAGGCCACCTTAGGAGGTGGGAGGTTGCCATCTTCTCAGATCTTCTATGACTTCCATTGTTGGTGCTTCATTGAGGTGGGAAAATCTACTCTTATATTAAGACTCCATTTTATGTGTTTGTAGTCTTGTTGATGATGGGTTTTCAAGTAAAATTAATGATATACATTTTTATGGAATAAAAATATTAGGGAAAATCATTTTGTTGAGAATAAATGAAGAATACATTTTTAAAGTTTCTTGAAATAAAGGTTAGGATTTTTGTGAAAATGGTGCATTTTCTAGAAGTTTGGTATTAAACATTTTATGAAATAAATTATTTTTAAATGATGTTGATTTTGCTAAAATATTTGGTCAAATAATGATGCAAAGTTTATTGCAAAAATGACGATTATAAAAGTGGATATTTGTTGAGTTTGAAGAAATTAAATGTCTTATATGACTTGAAAGTATAGTTTTTCAAGTATTATAAATTTCTAAAGTGAAATGTATATTTAACCCGTTAATGTGATCTTAGGATTTAAAATTCATCTTCTCATGCATATAAACTTGCAGTATTTTGTCAATGAATATATAAACAAGTTTGAAGAAGGTTTTGTTGGGTTTAAACATGAAATAAGAAAAGTATAAATTCTAGTCTTCAAAGTATGTGAAAAAATGGATTATAGGTGATAAGTATAAGGTTATAAGACTACATGTGTTGATAAAATAAAATGGTACTTTTCTCATAAAGTAGTCTTATATATTCAATGATTATTGAAAATGAAAGTATTGAAGTAAAGATGTTTCCAATTGAGAAGAATATTACTCCAAAAGGTATTAAGGTGTTAAAACACTTAAGATGTTAGTATGGGTAACTTAATGGTGTTTGAAAAATTAACAATTATAAAAATAGAGTAAAGGGAGAGCTTGAAAACAAATGGGTAAAATTGTAATTTTACGTAAAGTGGAACAGTTTTATGACATAAAAATGTTGGGAAGGATGTTATAGATGATAGCCCTATTAAACATGATTTTTGGAATAAAATCAAGGTAAATTTTAAGGGGCATGAAATGACGATTTTCAAAGTGTAACACAAGTTCGGGTGGAACCCCGAGTTTTGGCTTCAATCGGGTATAGGAAAGTTGAAATAATGCGGATATTTGCAAAATATTAAAACACATTAAAAGGGAACTCGAATGACACAAGGAAAATTAAGGAGGTCCCGAATCCCTGGGGTGAAAAATCTAAAATCACTGGCCAGAGTATATGGTTCGCATAGCCTGCGAGGTAAAGCCCGCTAAAATATAAAATTATTGGATGATTACGAGAAAAAGATAAGGAATAAGGAATATGTCAAGAAATGAGTTGTGTGGTGAAAATGTGTTAAGACAACCTAACTTGAATGAATAAATGAATGTTTCGGTAAAGGTAAAATGAACTATTACATGTGTAAATTGATTAATATCCATAAGGTAAAGGAAAGGTAAAGTAAGTAGGTAAATGGGTGGTTAAGCAACCTAAGTGGTTTAACCCATAATTAACATAAGGGTGTGTTTTGAAATGTTTTCAAAGGGATAAATAAGTATTTTTTAACACGATGTTCGCGTGTGTGCAAATGGTGGGTTTCAATGAAAATTTTAATGTGGATTTATTAAAATGGAAAGGGAAATTTTGGTAAAGAAATGGCTTTCGATTAAAACAAGTGGCGTCGTTTAAAATATTTAACCGTGTTTGTTAAATAAAGGGATAAATGTCAAAATGCAAAAAGGAAAGTCTTTTACAAGATTAAGGTGAATTAATTGGGTTAAATAACGTTTTCGAAAGTAAATTTGTCATATGCTTTAAGTATACGTATATGTAGGTGTGTATATATAGAGAGGAAGGTTAACCTACATCATGTTGTATACATCACACCTAGTTCTAGGTCCTAAGAAACCTTTTCTCCAAATTTTTTATTTTTCTCTTGAAATTAACCTTCTAATCAACCCATATTCAAAAAATTCTGTCAAAATAGATTTTGTAGTTCTTTTTAAAAAATCCACAAAAAAACTGTTGGCGCATACCCTTATAAATAAGGTATTTTTAACAGGTTTTTGTTAATTTTTTAAAAATAACTACAAAATGTATTCTGACCTAATTTTTATAACATGGGTTTATTGGAAGGTCAATTTCAAGAGAAAAATAAAAATTTTGAAAAAAAGTTTTTTAGGGCCTACAACTAAGTGTGATGTATGAATGATGTATAAAGCATGATGTAAGTGAGCCTTATATATATATATATATATGCTTTAAGTAGTTGGATGTGCACGTAGGCTTAACGTGTTAGAGTCTTCTTTTTTCCGTTCGATTCTATATTGCATTATTGTATATTTTCCACTAAGCATTCGGCTCACTCCCTCGTTTTGTTACGGCAGGTTCGGTGTGGTTTCGTATTTTGAGAGCGTTATACATATAAGTATTCTCTTTATCTTACGTTAGTAGCTCTGTATACTTGGACTCTGGGGTGCTCCCCACGGGTTCCTCGCATAGTTTGATTTGTAATTGGAATCGCGTGTTAAACAAATGAAACGTTTATTAAAATAAAATCGGATTAGCAACATTATTTAGGTTGTTTTATTGCACTTCATAGGTAATGCTCGGATCGGACCGGATTGACTATAGGTAACCCACAAATTGATGCCGGGGCATTACAAATGGTATCAGAGCTCTAGGTTCAAGGTTCTTTTTGGGAGTGACGTGGTGAGGTCAGTAGTGGATCTTTTGATGTCGGTGTTGGTTTGGGACGGTCATGGTGATTTTGGTGATGGTTAGTTCGTGTTCTCGACAGTGAAGTCAAAGAGGTAGAACGACGGGTGAATTCTTTGCCAAATGGCAAGCGACCAAGTTAGTCGTCGTTAATCGCTTTCGGGCTTCTGATTTAGATATGATAATAAGTTACGAATGTCAATATCGCAGGTTTTTATGTGGGTGCTTATGTGTCAATACGTGATGAGATGAGAATTAAATTGAGATGTATAGGATGGTAAATGACATTTATTGAGTTAGAAATACGCATCGTGTAAAGTCAATTATGGAGACTAGGTGGCTAGTGCATCATACCTAAGTAGCATTGATTTATGATAGGGATGCGTCCAGTTCTCTTAATAGGTACTTCGGGTTGTTAGTACCAATGATGTGGTTATGTGAATTCGATACTTAGGATGATATCACGTCATAAGTCAATTGATGATTTAGTGGGCATGTTGAACCGTGTTGGTTAACACTTGGGATGTGTACTCAGTCTAGGTTAGTAAGATAGTATCGTTACAAGTAAGTGTGTTGGTGTCTCTTAATTGAAGGTTGTACCTCTTTGGGTATGATGAGAATTACAGGAGAATTGTGACAAGAGTATTACTTATGCAACAATGATGGTTGAGAAGACTTATGAGTGAAATCTAGGTAGTCTTTTATGTCGAGGACTTAGAAGATATGATGCAATTTCAAGGAATAGGATCATTAGTGATGTCGATGATGCAGACCTAGAGGTTTATAGGTTGCAAGCAACGTCATGTATCCTACCAGAATCCATAGCAGTATTAGACGTTTGAAAGAGACATAATATTGTTATCTAAGTGTCAAGTCTCGTTTTAGCCACTGAGGTAATGGCTAGATACATGGTAGTCATAGTGTGAATGTCGTTTAAGGGCATCTTGGAGTGGAGCGGGACAAATTGTATGTGGCATCACTGGGAATAAAAATCGATTTGTTATGATGTCCTAAGGTATTTAATGGTTAGGGTGAGACATATGTAGAAGCTCGTAGACTAGTGTCATTGGAAGCACCAAGTAATCTCGATGTGGTTATTGAAAGGTTTGTAGAACACACCTACAATGATAAAGGTATGAATGATGAAATCTTATCGGGTTGGGGAGTTTTACATAAAATGTGTTTGGTGTCCTTAGGAAACCACTTAATTCCGGTATGTAGAAGTATTAGTGTCCTAGTAACGATTATGCTGAGGGTCAGGTGATAATCTTAGATTGCTGGTCAAGGTTTAGATTAGTCATATAGTATACGTGTCGGATGAGATTTCCCGAATCGGCACATATGGGTTGTGTATCCTCCGAGGAAGAATTTGAAGCTCGTGTCATTTATGGTGCATGATTTTGGGAGTCATGGAATGACTAGTAGTGGAGGTGTGACACTTGATTTTGAGGAGTATTAGGAAATGTATTCGAGACTTAGGTTGGTGACGCCATGTGGAGACTTGAAATGGTAGTCGAGGTCGGGTAATATCAAAGCATGATTAGAATATTGGCATGTGTCGACGGTATATGCTAGGATAGACTTAGCAAGGCAAGGACTAGTTCTTGGCACGTTGTGCCAAGTCGGTACGGATTAGAATATGTAGCCCTGTGTGGTACTTACGACCCTCAGAATGGCAATGGCGACCGGTGTGGTCATCACGTGAGTTCAGTTTGGTTAGGATCTGGAAGTAAGCTTGGTGACTATCATGTATAGTTAAAGGACGCAATAGCGTGAGTGTCTCTCTTAAACGGAGTATTGCCTAAGGGGAATTGGGGTTGGAATCACGATACGGCAAGGTAGACAGTAACCTAAGTGTAGTAGGTCTATGACGTCCTCGCCAATTAATGGACTAGGTTAGTGTGAACAAGGGAATTAGGCATTCTCCAATCGTAGTGGTTCAAGTGTGCCAAGTGTGTGAGCGGAAGGGCCTCGCTCCCAAGGACGAAAGTTGTGCATTTGCTTTTTAAAGAACGATAGATTCTTATATTGCTTTCATTTTACGAGGCTGAATGGTTGTGACTCGATTCGTCATGGTTGGTTACTCAAACTAGGGTATATATCTAGGTTGAGACCCAGTGAGAACGTATGAGATGAATGATAAAACTTCAAGCACATAGTGTAGGTTCGCTTTCCATAAATCATAGTCTGACGTGTACGGGCGAGATTTTCTCAAAATGGTTGCTTGTTCCTTCTGACCCTCGTGTGTCCCTTTAAGTTTTGGGAATTGGTATTCTCACGCATGTGATAGCTCGGGTTGGTATCATGTCATTGTATGGTGTGGTTGGGCCTGGTAGAGCGCAGTGGGCCCCTAATGCAGCTCAGTAACTAGGTGTGCCCTATCTAAGGTATTCTTGCTATTGCACAAAGTTCAGTGTGCGGGTGGCTGCACTTTCAGCCATATAGTCCACTCATAGTAATTATTTTCCTTAGGATTAACGACCTTTCGACTGACCGGTATGGTATTCAATGGCTTTGGTTGGAAAGAGCGGGATGATGACTTGAGGATATTGTATAGGGTTGGAAATCGAGGAAACTTAGCACGTAATGTTGCTTTACCACAGTGAGTGGATTAGAGCGAAGCTCAAGAGAGTGCTCAAAGGTGAGATGCCTAGAGTAATACTAGGGTCATCAGAGTGATGCAGCGGAAGGTATCATCCAAATGCACAATGATGATTTGGTAGGTGTATTACTTTTCGGAGTGATAAATTAGCAATGTATAGATAATGTCAAGCTCAAGCAAAATTTGTGTGTTCGGGATAACATGAAAGTTTGTGGGATACAGGATGTGTAGTCCTAATATGGGAAGTGGTTCTTGATAATGAATTTGATGATTGATCGTATTGCAGTGCACTCTTGAGTGAGTGTCGATCGCTAAAGAGGATTACCCATGAAGGCGTCGATATGCTCTAGGTAGTAGCAAAGGTAGTCCTAAGACTCGATTGAGCATAACCATCAACTGAGTGGAGACTCGGGGTCGGTTATGTGATGTTCATGGTTAGCGAGATGGTGAGCGTTAGAGCATATCATATGTTGATCCTTTGGTGACAAACCCCGTGTAAGGGTGATGTGATCTTAGTTAGGACTTCTAGGATTTTGTCTTAGATGCTTTATATGACTTAAAATGAGAGTTGTTAAACCCCATGAATTTGAAGAAAAGATGAATCGAAAATTTTGGGGATTAAATTCCCCAAGGAGGGAAGTTTTTAATACCCCGCCTTAATATTTTAATTATTTTCCCACATAAGTTGAACAAAAATGAGAACCTTAAGATTCGGATAATTATTACTGGGATTATTTTATTTTGGCTATTTTTGGAGTTTAATGATAATTAATAGAAGTTGTGGGCTAAAATTGGAGAAAAATTAGGGAAATATAAAAAGGATCGTTCCAACGAAAGTTGGGTCGTCTGAATGTAAAATAAGGCTCGTTCGAAGCAAGGGATCGAACGAGGTTCGAACGATATCCCACTCTGTAGAAGGTTCGGTCGTTCGAAGTCCATTTGAAGTGCTAGATTGAATGAGGTTCAAACCAGATGCCTTTCTCGTTCGAACGAGGTTAATCTAATTTTTAAGCCAGGCTACCCTTGTGCGGTGTTCTGTTATGGGTCGTTGGATTAATGAGTTGTCGAGCTCTGGTGAACCCAGATTGGGTAAAAACTGGATTTTGGTGTTTAATTGATTTTTCTAAGGCTTCTTTGTTTCGTTTTAGTTAAGGGAAGTCTGAAGAAGAGAGAGGGAGAGAGATAAGGGTGGTCTTCCACTTATGTTGAGCACCTCCCCATCTTAAACCACCATTCCACCACCAAATATCCACCTTAAATCATCATAATCTTCTGGTCTTCATCACATCCAAGCTTTGGATACCTATTTCCTCCATTGTTAAGCATATCTTTAAATTTGTAGAGGTGTTGTCGCGGGGGGGGGGGGGGAGGGGGGGGGGTCAAGGAAGATGGAGATGGAGCTTTTATGGAGTTTGAAGAGGGTTTTTGAAGGGGTTTTACTTAGAGGCTAAATGGAGCATGCTTTTGAGTGGGGCAACCTCCTTGAGGCCACCTGAAGAGGTGTAAGGTTCCAATCTTCTCAAATCTTCCATGTCTTCCATTGTTAGTGCTTCATTGAGGTGGGAAAATATACTCCTATATTAAGACTCAATTTTATGTGTTTGTAGTCTCATTGTTAAAATGTTAAGAGTATAATGCTTATGAACTTGATGATGGGTTTTCTAGTTAATTAATGATAGACATTTTTATGGAATGAAAATATTATTTTGTTGAGAATAAATGAAGAAGACGTATTTAAAAGTTTTTTAAATAAAGGTTGGGATTTTTATGAATATGGTGCATTTTCTACAAGTTTCATGTTAAACATTTTATGAAATAAAATATTTTGAAATGATGTTGATTTTTCCAAAATATTTGGGGAAATAATGTTCCGACGTTTCTTGCAAAAATGATGATTTTATGAAAGTGGACAATTGTTGAGTTTGAAGAAATAAAATATCTTTTCTGACTTGAAAGTATATTTTTCCAAGTATTATGAATTTCTAAAATGAAATGTATGTTTAACCCATTAATAGGATTTTAGAATTTAAAATCCATCTTCTCATGCATATAAACTTAAATTATTTTAGCAATGAATATATAAACAAGTTTAAAGAATGTTTGTTGGGTTTGAACATGAAATAAGAAAAGTAGAAATTCTAGTCGTCAGAGTGTGTCAAAAAATAGATTGTGGGTGATAAGTGTAAGGTTGTAAGACTACATGTGTCTATAAAAGAAAATGGTATTTTTCTTATAAAGTAGTCTTAAATATTCAATGATTCTTGGAAATGAAAGTATTGAAATAAAGATGTTTCCAATTAAGAAGAATATTACTCCAAGCGGTTCTAAGGTGTTAAAAATACTTAAGATGTTAGTGTGGCCAACTTAATGGTGTTTGAAAAATTAACACTTATAAAAATGGAGTAAAGGGAGAGTTTGGAAACAAATGGTTAAAATGGTAATTTTACATAAAGTGGAACATTTTTATGAACTAAAATTGTTCGAGGGGGTGTTATGGATGATAGTCGTAATGGACTGATTTTTGGGATAAAATCAAGGTTAAAGTGTAAGGGACATAAAATGATGATTTTCAAAATGTAATACAAGTTCGGGTGAAACCCCGGGTTTTGGTTTCGACCAGGTATAGGAAAGGTGAAATAATGTGGACATTTACAAAATGTTAAAACACATTAAAAAGAAACTTAAATGACACCGAAAAAATTAAGAAGGGCCCAGAGCCTGGGATGAAAGACCAAAATCACTGGGCAGAGTATATAGTGCACATAGTCGGCGGTGTAGAGCCCGTTAAAGTATGCGGTTATTGGAAGATTTCGAGAAAATGATGAGGAATAAGGAACATGTCAAGAAATGGATTGTGTGGTGAAAATGTGTTAAGACAACCTAACTTTAATGAATTAATGAATGTTCCGATAAAGGTAAAATGGACAATTACATGTGTAAATTGATTAATGTCCATAAGGTAAAGGAAAGGTGAAGTAAATGGGTAAATGGGTGGTTAAGCAACCTAAGTGGTTTAACCCATAAATGAAATAAAGGTGTGTTGTGAAAGGTTTTCAAATGGCTAAATAAGTATTTTCTAACATGGTGTTCGTGTTTTTAAATGTTGATTTTAAATGAAAATACTAATGTGGATTGGTTAAAACGGAAAGGGTAATTTTGATAAGAAATGACTTTCAATCAAATCGAGTGGAGTTGTTTCAAATATAAAACCGTATGTGTTAAATAAAGGGATAAACGTCCAAATTCAAAAAGGAAAGTTTTTTACAAGATTAAGGTGAATTGATCGGGATAAATAAGGTTTTCAGAAGTAAAATTATTCCATGAATTAAGTATACGGATGTGTATGTATGTGTGTGTGTGTGTGTGTGTGTGTGTGTGTATACACACATATATATACATACATGCAATGTAGTTGCATGTGCACGTAGGCGTAACGTGTTAAAGTATTCTTCCTGCCTTTTGATTTATATTGCATTGTTGTATACTTCCCACTAAGCATTCAGCTCACTCCCTCGTTTTGTTATGGTAGGTTGGGTGTGGTTTCGTATTTTGAGAGAATTATATAGGTAAGTACTCCCTTGATTTTATGTTAGTAGCTCTATATGCTTGGACTCCGAGGTGTTCCCAATGGGTCCCTCACGTAGTTTGATTTGAAATTGGAATTGTATACTAAACAAATGAACCGTTAATTAAAATATAATTGGATTAGTAACATTATATAGGTTATTTCATTGCACTTCATTGCTAACGCTCGAGTCGGATTGGGCTAACTATGGGTAACCCATAAATCTGGGTCAGGGAATTAGAGGCCCTGTGTCATTTAAAATACATTATTTGATTTACTTGTATTTTCCTTGTGGGTGACATCGCGGGGTTGGTGCTTGGGTTGTACTCTTGCACATATAGTTTAATTACATCCCTATTGCATGGTAGATATACGTTGTTTATCCATTATAGTAGTATATAGACTTGTTATTATAATTATGCCTTGGGTTTGGACATACACGTAGCATTGCACTTAGATGAGAGGTGGGGTACTTATTGAATACGAGAACTGACGGCTAACATGTATTGCAAATCAATTGTATGATTATTCACTGACGATATTGGACTTATTTCTTGCAACTTTCATGCTCTGACCCAAAATTATCTAAGTGTTTTCCAAACTTACTTAGATATGACTAGTAGGGTTGAGGAGAGTTCAAAATTTTCGTTCCAACTTTCGTAGCAACTTCTAGTTCATTTGATTATATCATATATTGCTACTGGTCAGTTTATTTATTTACAGAGTCTGGTATGGAACTTTAGTCTATAGCCAATTTGATTTAAAATTGAGATATTCAGATTATTTATTATTGGGTGGTTTAAGACATTAGTCAATTGAGATATCAATTATTTTAGTTTATCGCATACGTGGATGGTTTTGATTTAGTTTTTAATTTATGTTTGATGTTGAGAATGATATAAATTGTTTGATGACCCCAATCTTCGGCATATTAGTCTGGTCGGTTGTTATGTGAAAAATAGGGGTTGTTACATATCCTTGGTGGAATTCTTCTTTAGTTGGCTCCTCACTAACTTTTATGGTTGATTTTTTTAAGTTTGATATTCTTGGGCTTGAGAGTATGATTCCACTGCCTTGAGACTGATTGAGGGGATGAACATGTGAAGAAAAATTTAAATAGGTCAAATGACTTTGATATGGGTGGTAGAATATGAAAAGCAGAGGTGTGTATGTATGTATGCAACTTCATACTAAACCGTCGTTATCTAATATTTATCGACCCCACTTCATTCAAACTATTATCAGAAAATGAACGCACAATGGTTGAAATAATTAAAAAAGGTAAAAGTTACAACAAATTTAGAGAAAACAATTAAATAAAATAAAATCGAACATTTTTCCCAAACAATATGTCTTAATGTTGTAGAGATAGTTTAGCAAACCCTAGTAAAAATAAGTCGCAACTCAAAATTATTGTAAAATACACGTAACACTTTTAAGGGTATGTTTGTGACTTATATGTTTGACGGTAAAAAAAGAAAAGTAAAAGTATTTCCTTTATTTCATTTTAGAGTTTCATTATGGGATAAATTATACACTTTCTCTCGTTCATGAGTTTAAAATGAGCGAAAATAAATGAATGCTTAGAACACCCTTTCTCTCCAAATATTTAAAAAATGGATGAAAAATAATATCATTTTTTTATTGAATTTTAGATTTTTCATCTTAAAAAATATTTTTCTCTCAAGTCTCAAACAATAGGAAAAAGGTTATTTACTCCTATCTCATAAACTCCCAAACAAAGAAAATAATATTAATTTATCTTCTCTCATATTAACTTTCCTTTCATTTATCTTCTCTCCATATAAAACTTTTTTTCTTTGTTATGTCTCTTAACCCCCCAAACACAACTGAAAGTGTCAATCGTGAATTAATTATTATTAGAGATTATTATATATGAGTCCTATCTGAAGAGTATTTTATTATTTAAGTCCTCTTGACATTAATTAAGTCCTATTTTTTAATTTACGACTTTTTCCTTACCAATATACTCCTACCTCTATATTTCCTCCAAATTTAAATTAGTAGTTACTTTTTTTCTTTTCAAACTTTAAAGAACCATAATTTTCAATATACAAATCCAAATTTTGCGAAATTGATATTTTGAAGTCTACTAATCGAGCCCGATAAAATAAGACCCATATTCAATAAAAAAAATGCATTTCCTTCGTTTTTATGCAGACATTACAATAAAAGTTTGCTGTCTATAAAAACTTTCTAGATATAAAACAGTTTTATTTTCAACTGCGTACAGTAAATATATACTGTCTACATAATTTTTTTCCATCAAAATTTTATAGTGTTCATGGATCTTATTTGATAGATCTTGGTGAGTAGATTTCAAAAATAATACTTTTGTGAAAAAAGAAATCGTAAATCAAAAGTTATGGTCATTTTAAGATTAAAAAATGAAAAAAATAAAAGTCCAAACACTGAGTAACTTCGCCCCAATAGTTACAGATGATTGGTTTAAAAAGGGTAAGACTGTAATACCCAAGAATTTTCAAAATCAAACATATCAATAACCAAGTCCCTAAAGTATTTATTTTAAACACTTATGATGACCTCAAATTCAAAAGTCTCCTAAAGAAGAATGAAACTACCCTTGATGCCCTATAACTTTACTAAATTAACCTAGAGAGCCTGAAATTTTAATAATTGAAAACTAGCCCCTCAATAATTCAAACAAACATAACTTTGACTTATACTTAATCCATAAATCTCAACTTTATATCAAATTAATCCTCTAGACTTAAACTAATAGAAAAATACAATTTCAGCCCTTAAAACTTTCTAAAATTACAAAAATACCCCTAAACTTTCTTTAAAGTGTACTTGCAAGGCTATATACCTTAATATTTTACCAAACAAGGACCAACCTCCAAAGTTTGAGCATTTTTATAATAACCTCCTAGCCACATATGTGAAGCGCCTTATACCTTTGACTTACTTAAGTCTATATTGTATAAGTGTTCAACTAATTTGGAAATAGTGACAAAATTGGTTGTCTAACCTAGAATCCAAAGATCCTCAAAATTATTCTCTCTAATCCTCTTCAATGATCCAAACAAGGTATAATTGAATCACACTACACACATTAGAAGTGCATACATGTGTATATATTGCTTAAAATTGATTGTGTGTTAAATTCCCTTTAAAATGTTGTTTTAATAATTTTTGGGAATTTTTAAACATTTTTAAAATAATGATTTCTTAAATAAAAAGTGTTTTTATAAACTTTGTGGGGTTAAAATGCTATTATGGAAAATATGTTTTTCATTAGAATGTTTGATTGGGTAGAATATCAAAGCGCTAGAGACTTCAGGGTGTTGCCTGTAATTACTTTTGACGCGCGTTTGCAAGCCAATAGAATGCCAACACTTGTCACGTTCCTGATATCTCATTTTCTGTTTGTTTTGTGAGAGAACTGCCTGGTGTATTATGGATCGTTAGATCAAATCTTATATATGGCATGCATGCGTTTTAAGTCTATCCTTGTGCTATCTCTATGGACCAATCACATTCAGTTTAACCACCGCTATTTTACCACCCTTGGATCAAGTCAACATAAGGAAGCCTGGATCTCAACCATTGATTTCGATCAACAATCCAGAACCTTCTTTGGCTCCTATATAAACCCTCCTATTCTCAACCTTTGGGAACTTTTGGCAGTCGTCCAAATTGAGAGAAAAAAGAGAGAAGAGAGAAGTGAGAGAGAAGAGAGAAAAGAAAAGAGAGAAGAGAGAGAAAGGGAAATGTGTTAGAGAAAACCTAACCCTAACCCTAAACAACTTCAAATCATCTTCAAACCTTCGTATATACAAAACCCCAAACACAACCTTGAGTGTTTGAGAGAGAGTGGTCTTACTGGTTTGTTCATTTGAAGCTGTAACTTCTTGATCTGTGATCTTATTACCAACTTAAACATTTTTATGAAGATTTGTATTTCTTTATCATAGAAATCTTAGATCTATACTTTGCATGTTATATTTCACTAGATCTGCATATTTGTTTCTCGTTTTGTGAAAATCTTTGCTGATTTAGATCTGTAAATATTTTATGGTTTCTGTTCTTATGAAACTTAACCTTGACCTAGTTGGATTCTCACTTGGAGATTTTCAATCTCAAAAATATTTTTAAAACGGAGGTTGATTAAGATCTTGACCGATTTTGAAGCAAGATATCCGTGGAATCTGGGATAAATTAAAGGTCAAAAAGGTTTCAAGTTCTGTAAGAAAGAAAGAAAAGAAAATCACAGCATATAGTCTTTATATGTAATTTTCTAGGACTGTCTGTAAAAACTAAGTGTGTGTGAGTTCATGCATGGTGATAGGAATCACATCACAAACACTTAACACACTACCACACTGGAAGTGTTGTGAATAAGATCAAAGATTATTGAGTCGACGCAAGGAAGCTAAAGCAAAGGGGAGGTTATCAAACTGGAAGAACATCATCAACAATCAGATCTAAGAGAAGTTAGAAGGACACCAAGTGGGGTATATTCCTAAACTTAGAATAGGCTGAGTTGTGTGCATGTATGTTGTATTGTTTGTAACTGCTATTTGTTTTTAGTGGATTTTTACTTTTGTGACTTAGAAGTCACCGTGGATGTTTCCTCTATTGGGAGAGGTTTTACCACGTTAAAAATAGTGTGTTCTGATTATCTTCATCTCCTCATCTCATTCTATAGTGTGCTGAATTTTTGAAACTATCTTAGTTTTAAAACTGATTACAAAGTCTTGGTTATTCTCGTACATAAGTTTTTGTAAACACAACTTGTTATTTATCTTTTTATTTTCAAAAGAAAAGGGTTTCTTCAACAAACATCTCGGAGTTGCTTATACAGTTTAATCTTGTATTAAACGGCATTAGCAACGTTTTTCAATTGGTATCAGAGCCCTGTAAACTTTTATTTCAAAAAGATCTTGTGTTTCTGAAATCGTTTTGTGAAAAACCTAACTATGGACTAAAAGAATGAAAGGTTTGGTAATCTGTCCAGACCTCCACTCTTTGATGGAAACAACTTTGCTTACTGGAAAGTAAGAATGGTTGCCTTCATCCAAGGGACTTTAGGAGATGATGTCTGGGACATTATTGAAAATGGATATACTTATCCTACTAAACCAGCCACTGAAGGAAGTGATGAGAGGGTAAATAAAATCTTAAGTGAGTTTACCCAAGAAGAGAAAACAATTTCTCGCAATAACAATAAAGGCAAGAATTCCACCTTTATGTCTATTAATGAGTATGAGTTCAAGAGAATCTCATCTTGTACCACTTCTAAGGAATCTTGGGACACATTAATCACTGCCCATGAAGGAGACTCCAGAGTTAAAGCTGCTAAAACTCAAATGCTTACCCAGCAGTACAACTCTTTAATTATGTCTGAATTTGAGTCTTTGTACGACTTTTACGTGAACCTAACTGATATAGTTACTAAGTTGTAAGCTAATGGTATTACATACGATAGGAATGAGATTGTTTCTAAAATTCTAAGATCATTACCACAAAAGTTTGACAACAAAAGGTATGCTATTGAGGAGATGAGTGATCAAAACCTCACCCCTGAGTTACTCAGTAGCAAACTTAGGACTGTGGAAATGGAATTAGACTTTAAGAAACAATTAAATCAGTCTCAAAGAAAACAGCCCAACTCTAACTTGAGTTTTTCCTCTAAGATATCTAAACATGAGACTAATCTGACCAACTGTGACTCTGATGAGGAGTGTGATATAGACAAACTAGATAATCAGATTGCCTTAATGTCTAAACAATTTAAGAAAATTGTTAAATTTAGAAACAAACAGGCATCTAAACAAGGCAAGCCTAATTATCCAACTGTGTCTAATCCCAAACCTCATGAGAGAGGTCTTGACAAACATCCTAAGGACAACAACATCAGATCTAACAGAGATCTTAAAAAGATTGAATATTTTAGATGTGGAAAACTAGGTCACATTGCTCATGATTGCAGAGTTAATATGAATAAAACCAACACACACAATAGAGCCAATGTCTGTAAAACTTGGGATGATTCAAGTGACTCTGATGAAGAGGAACTTGAGTCATCAAATGTACTTGACCCTTGCATGTCCTTTTTTGCTAAGATCATTTACAATGACGATATGCCTGTGTGTGATAATGATACTTCTACTCCTGCTTTTGTGAATACTTCTTTGACTGGCCTAGATGCCTTGTTATCTGAAAATGTTGCTAGCACTAATTCCGTGTGTGTGAGTCAAAGTGATCTCGATAACGACGATGTAAATGGGTGCGTGAGTACTAAAACTGAATCGTTAGGGGTCACTACACACACTTCACTTAGCGACTCAGACACAGATGACCTCCCAGATATTCATACTTTGTATGCTAAAACTCTTAAAAAAGGCACTAGACTGGAGAAGACTGTTAGAGACCTGACTAAGAAATTAGATGATCTAAGTCTTATTGTGAAGCTGAATGCCGAAGAGTACACTAACCAGTGTCTGAAACATCAATCTGAAATTGAAACTTTTGATCAAAAATTAAAAGAGTTGACTAAAACTAATGAAACCCTGGAAATGAAATACAAGGGAACATTATTAGAACTGGAGGAAGCAAAAACAAAGACAGCAATTGTTTTCAAAAAAATTTCTAAGTTTGAAAACAATTCAAATTGTTTCACTGACTTTGTTGTTGACTCCAAGACCAATTATGATGATAGAACCGGTATTGGATTCTTCCCTAAGAATAAATCACAAACTACAAATCTTGAACCTATTAAGTTTGTGTCTGGGGGCAAAAGACCAATCGAAACATGTCCAGATTTTTATTTTATTAAAAAGGAATTTGATCAAAAGGAACAACAGAAAGACATTGGAGAGTCTAGTAATTCTAAGGCTGACAGTACACTTGAGACTAAATACGTCTGTCCTTTTATCAGAAAGGCTGAATCTACCTTTAAGACCATACCTCCTAGGAATAAGAATTCTGAACAGAATCCTGTTAAACCTATCTTTAGAAGTTTTCCTAAGGAAATACATCCCTCAATAAATCAATATTGCTCCTACTGTGACGTTTATGGTCACTCTTTTGAAGGTTGTTATTCTAGGCGTCTAAACACCCCTATGTACAACACTCCTGTTTACAAGAACTTTAACTATTCTAGGCAAAATCGTAACCATTATGTCCTTCCAAGACAACCTGACAAGAACTCTAACTATAGGAATAGAAAGACCAAAACTAAGAGTTCATTTAAGAGAAAGGCTCCCAGAAACTTTCCTAAACCAAAATCTCAACCTTTCCACAAAAATCAGTTTGTTGCTCCAAATATTTTTTGACAAAAAGATGCTTCTCGAAAATTTTATCAAATGAGAGCAAACTTGCGCAAAATTAAAACTAGAGATATTTGGGTTAGAAAAGATGATCTTGCACCCCAAATGAAGTGTAACATTGTTATCACTGCCTTAAAGGCTGAACACACTTCATCTGGTTGGTACCTAGATTCAGGATGCTCCAAACATATGACGGGAGATGAAACCAAACTCTTAAACAAAACCAGATTTGCTGGAGGTAAAGTAGTTTTTGGTGACGGAGTTTCATCCCATATCATAGGTAAAGGAATCCTAAAAGAAGAGGGAATGCCTATTTTGGAAAATGTACTTTTAGTTAAAGGCCTTAAAGCCAACCTCCTAAGTATATCACAATTTTGTGACTCAGACCATACAGTTACCTTTTCAAAGAACAATTGCAAAATTCTAAATGATAAAGGTGAATGCATCATTACCGGATTTAGAACACCTGACAATTTCTATACTGTCAAGACTAGTTCTGAAACCTGTAACATTGTCAGAATGGATGACAATGAAATATGGCATAATCGTATGGGTCACCAAAGTTATGATATCCTTGGTAGATTGTCTAGTCAAGAGATTGTTAGAGGAATTCCTAAAATTAAGCGTATTTCCAGTATTATTTGTGGTCATTGCCAGGAAGGAAAAATAGTAAAGACTTCGCATAAAAAAGTTAAAGACATTCTCACCTCTAGACCTTTAGATCTCATCCATATGGACCTTATTGGTCCCTCTAGAACTGTTAGTCTTTGTGGACACAGTTATACCCTTGTCATGGTTGATGATTTCACACGATTTACTTGGGTTGCCTTCTTGAAACATAAATCTGACACGTTTCAGAATTTTTTGAAAATTTTACTAAGAATTGAAAATGAGAAGGACACACAAGTCAATCGCATTCGTAGCGATAGAGGGGGAGAGTTCATAGACACGGGAATAGTTGAATATTGTGACTACAACAGTTACAAACATGAATTTAGTGCCCCTAAGACACCTCAGCAGAACGGTGTTGCCGAAAGGAAAAACCGAACTCTTTAAGAGATGGCACGTGTCATGTTGCATGCCAAATCTCTACCTAAGTACTTTTGGGTAGAATCTATTAGAACTGCATGTCATATCATTAATCGGGTTTACCTTAGGAACAACACTAAACAAACCCCTTATGAGTTGTGGTACGGTAAGAAGCCTAATTTGAAATATCTAAGAACTTTCGGAAGTCAGTGTTATGTCTGCAAAGACAGAGAACATTTGTCTAAATTCGAGACGCGTGGTGATAAAGCCATCTTTTTAGGTTACTCACCAAACAGTCGTGCTTATCGTATATACAATCTGCGTACTAAGACCCTTATGGAGTCGATAAATGTAATTGTAAGCGACACTATTGTTGAAAATAAGATATCTGAATCACCTATTGTGGTTGAACCTGAAAATGATTTCAAAAATGATTCACCAGAAATAGATGACTCATTACCTATTGAGAGTCCAGAAGTACCTGGCTGGGTCTCTAAAGATCATCCCATTGACAACGTGGTCGGTAATCCTAATGAGCCAGTCCGTACTAGATCCCAGTTAAGAAATTATGCTAATTATGCATGTTTTGTTTCCTTTGTGGAACCGAAAAATGTTAATGAAGCATTGAATGACACACACTGGATTTCTGCTATGCAGGAAGAACTTTTACAATTTGTCATTCACGATGTCTGGTATCTTGTACCGCGGCCTCAAAACAAAAATGTTATTGGCACACGTTGGATCTTTAAGAACAAATCTGACGAAAATGGGGTAATCCTTAGAAACAAAGCTAGACTAGTTGCTCAAGGTTACTCACAAATAGAAGGGATAGATTTTAGCGAGACATTTTCCCCAGTCACTCTTCTTGAATCTGTTCGACTTCTTTTCGGCATAGCGTGTCACTTAAAATTTACACTTTATCAAATGGATGTCAAGTCTGCCTTCCTCAATGGAATTCTGTCCGAAGAAACGTATGTAGAACAATCCAAAGGGTTCATTGACCCAAAATACCCAGACCATGTCTTTCGTCTAAAAAAGGCTTTGTATGGCTTAAAACAAGCTCCTAGAGCTTGGTATGAACGCCTTTCCAACTTTTTATTGGATAAGGGTTTTAAGAGAGGAGGTAATAACCAGACCCTCTTTGTCAAACATTTTGACAAACACATTATTATAGCCCAAGTCTATGTAGACGACATCATCTTTGGGTCTACTTCAACATCTGAAGTTAAATCCTTTTCTGCTATTATGCATAAGGAGTTTCACATGTCCCTTATGGGGGAGCTACGACTTTTCTTAGGATTTCAAGTGAAACAGAATTCTGATGGATTATTTGTCTCTCAAACCAAGTATGCCTTAGATCTTGTTAAGAAATTTGGTTTAGATAATGCTAAAGTTGCCAAAACGCCCATGAGTACTACTGTTAAACTATGTAAAGATGAAAATGGGAAGTCAGTTGATTCCACACTTTATCGTAGTATGATTGGTAGCCTACTCTATCTAACTGCCTCACGACCATATATAATGTATGTTGTATGTCTGTGTGCTCGTTACCAGAATAACCCTAAAGAGAGCCATTTATCTTGCGTAAAACGTATTATAAAGTACATAAAAGGCACTCTTAATCTTGGACTTAGGTACACTAATGATACCTGCAGCACCATCATAGGGTATACTGATGCTGGTTGGGCCGGTTGTACGGATGATAGTAAAAGTACATCAGGTGCCTGTTATTATGTCGGCAATAATTTAGTAGGTTGGAGTAGCAAAAAACAGAATTGCACATCTTTATCTACGGCTGAGTCCGAATATATAGCAGCAGGAAGTTGTTGTGCTCAATTGTTATGGATCAAACAAATGTTAAGCGACTATGGGATTAAAGAAGATCAGTTACAATTATATTGTGACAATCAAAGCGCTATTAACATCTCTAAAAACCCGGTTCAACACTCGCGAACTAAACATATCAAAATAAGACATCACTTTATACGCGAACTTGTTGAGACTAAGGAGTTAGAAATTCATTACCTACCTACTGATCTGCAACTTGCAGACATGTTCACTAAACCTCTAGACTATAACATATTTCTGTATTTGCGTAATTCTATAGGTATGGTATGTGCTGATTAATCTCTTAAGACCTTAATTTTTTCCCTTTGTCCATTTGAGACAAAATGGGGGAGAAATTTGAGTCTTGCGGGTTCAATGTTTTGTTCACATTTCATCTAAACTTCTTGATCTTAGTGTGCATATTTGCAGGAACCTCTTCTACTTTTTTTCTACCTTTTCAAGTGTACAAATTTGTAAATAGTTGAGTTATGTAATTTTTGACTTTCTAGGAAATGGGTAGATAGTATCTTTTGTATAGGACTAGGTTTTATTTTTTTTGGTTCCCTAAGAGTTTCAGCTAACTCAAAGGAGATTTTGTCTCATATTTTCAAAGGGGGAGATTGAAGCACCTTATACCTTTGACTTACTTAAGTCTATATTGTATAAGTGTTCAACTAATTTGGAAATAGTGACAAAATTGGTTGTCTAACCTAGAATCCAAAGATCCTCAAAATTATTCTCTCTAATCCTCTTCAATGATCCAAACAAGGTATAATTGAATCACACTACACACATTAGAAGTGCATACATGTGTATATATTGCTTAAAATTGATTGTGTGTTAAATTCCCTTTAATAATTTTTGGGAATTTTTAAACATTTTTAAAATAATGATTTCTTAAATAAAAAGTGTTTTTATAAACTTTGTGGGGTTAAAATGCTATTATGGAAAATATGTTTTTCATTAGAATGTTTGATTGGGTAGAATATCAAAGCGCTAGAGACTTCAGGGTGTTGCCTGTAATTACTTTTGACGCGCGTTTGCAAGCCAAAAGAATGCCAACACTTGTCACGTTCCTGATATCTCATTTTCTGTTTGTTTTGTGAGAGAACTGCCTGGTGTATTATGGATCGTTAGATCAAATCTTATATATGGCATGCATGCGTTTTAAGTCTATCCTTGTGCTATCTCTATGGACCAATCACATTCAGTTTAACCACCGCTATTTTACCACCCTTGGATCAAGTCAACATAAGGAAGCCTGGATCTCAACCATTGATTTCGATCAACAATCCAGAACCTTCTTTGGCTCCTATATAAACCCTCCTATTCTCAACCTTTGGGAACTTTTGGCAGTCGTCCAAATTGAGAGAAAAAAGAGAGAAGAGAGAAGTGAGAGAGAAGAGAGAAAAGAAAAGAGAGAAGAGAGAGAAAGGGAAATGTGTTAGAGAAAACCTAACCCTAACCCTAAACAACTTCAAATCATCTTCAAACCTTCGTATATACAAAACCCCAAACACAACCTTGAGTGTTTGAGAGAGAGTGGTCTTACTGGTTTGTTCATTTGAAGCTGTAACTTCTTGATCTGTGATCTTATTACCAACTTAAACATTTTTATGAAGATTTGTATTTCTTTATCATAGAAATCTTAGATCTATACTTTGCATGTTATATTTCACTAGATCTGCATATTTGTTTCTCGTTTTGTGAAAATCTTTGCTGATTTAGATCTGTAAATATTTTATGGTTTCTGTTCTTATGAAACTTAACCTTGACCTAGTTGGATTCTCACTTGGAGATTTTCAATCTCAAAAATATTTTTAAAACGGAGGTTGATTAAGATCTTGACCGATTTTGAAGCAAGATATCCGTGGAATCTGGGATAAATTAAAGGTCAAAAAGGTTTCAAGTTCTGTAAGAAAGAAAGAAAAGAAAATCACAGCATATAGTCTTTATATGTAATTTTCTAGGACTGTCTGTAAAAACTAAGTGTGTGTGAGTTCATGCATGGTGATAGGAATCACATCACAAACACTTAACACACTACCACACTGGAAGTGTTGTGAATAAGATCAAAGATTATTGAGTCGACGCAAGGAAGCTAAAGCAAAGGGGAGGTTATCAAACTGGAAGAACATCATCAACAATCAGATCTAAGAGAAGTTAGAAGGACACCAAGTGGGGTATATTCCTAAACTTAGAATAGGCTGAGTTGTGTGCATGTATGTTGTATTGTTTGTAACTGCTATTTGTTTTTAGTGGATTTTTACTTTTGTGACTTAGAAGTCACCGTGGATGTTTCCTCTATTGGGAGAGGTTTTACCACGTTAAAAATAGTGTGTTCTGATTATCTTCATCTCCTCATCTCATTCTATAGTGTGCTGAATTTTTGAAACTATCTTAGTTTTAAAACTGATTACAAAGTCTTGGTTATTCTCGTACATAAGTTTTTGTAAACACAACTTGTTGTTTATCTTTTTATTTTCAAAAGAAAAGGGTTTCTTCAACAAACATCTCGGAGTTGCTTATACAGTTTAATCTTGTATTAAACGGCATTAGCAACGTTTTTCAATTGGTATCAGAGCCCTGTAAACTTTTATTTCAAAAAGATCTTGTGTTTCTGAAATCGTTTTGTGAAAAACCTAACTATGGACTAGAAGAATGAAAGGTTTGGTAATCTGTCCAGACCTCCACTCTTTGATGGAAACAACTTTGCTTACTGGAAAGTAAGAATGGTTGCCTTCATCCAAGGGACTTTAGGAGATGATGTCTGGGACATTATTGAAAATGGATATACTTATCCTACTAAACCAGCCACTGAAGGAAGTGATAAGAGGGTAAATAAAATCTTAAGTGAGTTTACCCAAGAAGAGAAAACAATTTCTCGCAATAACAATAAAGGCAAGAATTCCACCTTTATGTCTATTAATGAGTATGAGTTCAAGAGAATCTCATCTTGTACCAGTTCTAAGGAAGCTTGGGACACATTAATCATTGCCCATGAAGGAGACTCCAGAGTTAAAGCTGCTAAAACTCAAATGCTTACCCAACAGTACAACTCTTTAATTATGTCTGACTTTGAGTCTTTTGACGACTTTTACATGAACCTAACTGATATAGTTACTAAGTTGCATGCTAATGGTATTACATATGATAGGAATGAGATTGTTTCTAAAATTCTAAGATCATTACCACAAAAGTTTGACAGCAAAAGGTATGCTATTGAGGAGATGAGTGATCAAAACCTCACCCCTGAGTTACTCAGTAGCAAACTTAGGACTGTGGAAATGGAATTAGACTTTAAGAAACAATTAAATCAGTCTCAAAGAAAACAGCCCAACTCTAACTTGAGTTTTTCCTCTAAGATATCTAAACATGAGACTAATCTGACCAACTGTGACTCTGATGAGGAGTGTGATATAGACAAACTAGATAATCAGATTGCCTTAATGTCTAAACAATTTAAGAAAATTGTTAAATTTAGAAACAAACAGGCATCTAAACAAGGCAAGCCTAATTATCCAAGTGTGTCTAATCCCAAACCTCATGAGAGAGGTCTTGACAAACATCCTAAGGACAACAACATCAGATCTAACAGAGATCTTAAAAAGATTGAATGTTTTAGATGTGGGAAACTAGGTCACATTGCTCATGATTGCAGAGTTAATATGAATAAAACCAACACACACAATAGAGCCAACGTCTGTAAAACTTGGGATGATTCAAGTGACTCTGATGAAGAGGAACTTGAGTCATCAAATGTACTTGACCCTTGCATGTCCTTTTTTGCTAAGATCATTTACAATGATGATATGCCTGTGTGTGATAATGATACTTCTACTCCTGCTTTTGTGAATACTTCTTTGACTGGCCTAGATGCCTTGTTATCTGAAAATGTTGCTAGCACTAATTCCGTGTGTGTGAGTCAAAGTGATCTCGATAACGACGATGTAAATGGATGCGTGAGTACTAAAACTGAATCGTTAGGGGTCACTACACACACTTCACTTAGCGACTCAGACACAGATGACCTCCCAAATATTCATACTTTGTATGCTAAAACTCATAAAAAAGACACTAGACTGGAGAAGAATGTTAGAGACCTGACTAAGAAATTAGATGATCTAAGTCTTATTGTGAAGCTGAATGCCGAAGAGTACACTAACCAGTGTCCGACACATCAATCTGAAATTGAAACTTTTGATCAAAAATTAAAAGAGTTGACTAAAACTAATGAAACCCTGGAAATGAAATACAAGGGAACATTATTAGAACTGGAGGAAGCAAAAACAAAGACAGCAACTGTTTTCAAAAAAATTTCTAAGTTTGAAAACAATTCAAATTGTTTCACTGACTTTGTTGTTGTCTCCAAGACCAATTATGATGATAGAACCGGTATTGGATTATGCCCTAAGAATAAACCACAAACTATAAATCTTGAACCTATTAAGTTTGTGTCTGGGGGCAAAAGACCAATCGAAACATGTCCAGATTTTTATTTTATTAAAAAGGAATTTGATCAAAAGGAACAACAGAAAGGCATTGGAGAGTCTAGTAATTCTAAGGCTGACAGTACACTTGAGACTAAATACGTTTGTCCTTTGATCAGAAAGGATGAATCTACCTTTAAGACCATACCTCCTAGGAATAAGAATTCTGAACAGAATCCTGTTAAACCTATCTTTAGAAGTTTTCCTAAGGAAGTACATCCCTCAAGAAATCAATATTGCTCCTACTGTGACGTTTATGGTCACTCTTTTGAAGGTTGTTATTCTAGACGTCTAAACACCCCTGTGTACAACACTCCTGTTTACAAGAACTTTAACTATTCTAGGCAAAATCGTAACCATTATGTCCTTCCAAGACAACCTGACAAGAACTCTAACAACCTGGCAAAATCGTAACCATTGCTCCTACTGTGACGTTTATGGTCAAAATAATATAAGGTAGGGCCATGTTTGGTTCAACCTAGCCTAAGTTATGGAAAAATGAGGTTTCAACGTTGAAATATTTTTCCTAAATTACAATTTGACCCCTCCTGACTTTTTCAACTTATGAATTTGAACAACAAACTTTGCCTATAAGTACTTCAAAATATTTTAAGACAAAAGTCCCTTACACCAAAGTTCAAATATAACCTCAAGTCCAAGATTTTAAAGTCCCAAGTTATTAACAATTAAACCCCGAGAACTTAAAAAGATTCATTTTTTTTTTTGTATAAACTGACCAAATTCACCCTAATTCCAACAAATGCTTATATACCCAAACATTGTTTACAGAGAATCGGGTACCATCTCCTCTCGATATCCTCTTTTGATCCATAAGCAGTTCGAAATACCAAGCAAACAGGTTTCTTTTACCTATTTAATGGTAAATTTTATGTATTTGATAAATGCTATTAATATAATTCATTGATAGCCAAACTTGATTCCAAGTATGTACGGAAATTATCATACTCGTATGTTTTTATATCAATTGATATTTTAATTATGATCATTAGGATCAAATTTAACCCTTCTCGCCTAATAACTGATATCATAATAATTCGTTGTAACGATTCAGTTTATCCTGAATATTTGTGCATTATTCTTATTGAAAAAATATCAGTATTAACTAGGGACTAGACTGTTGTGTTATCTCACCGAATTTTTTTACTTGGCCTAGGTCTCCGATTTTGAGAGCCGATTTTATTGCTACATACATAGGAGTGTCACTTTAATTGTGTGTCTAGTCAGTTATTATCCAAAGATTTTGGATTATTTATTGTTTGGTTTTACTGATGGCTTACTTATTTCTATATTATCTTAGTGAGCTGGTAAGTATGGGATTATCAGTTCAAAGATCATTGATTTTATTATGCAAACCTTAATAAACCTATAAGTATGGGATTATCAATTTTAATTCTTTAGCAGTTATATATAAACACTGAATTCTATATACACTCCACCTCCCATCTATGCATATATTTGTTATAGAATTGGTAAAGCATGCTTTACATATTTGTGTTAATTACTTTTCCTCTATATGGCCCAGGAGAAAGAGAATAATATTTCTTCCCCTTTAGAGACAAATATTGGTCACCTGTTTGCATACGTGAATGTGTGGGCAGAGAATAAGCCAGATGGGAGCAAAGAGTGGAACTTTTCGATTTTCTACTTTAGAGTTCATGTCAAAAAAATGTAATTCTCCTCTGCGGTGGTAATACACCGTGTGTACTATTTTCATAAGGAATAAAGTTTTGTTTTTCTACCTTAACTTTAATTCATTGCTTTATATATACTCTCTTGTGCATTCATACTAAAAAGTAGGATGTGATAAATTGGTATTAAAGCATGTTTTAAATTTAAACATATCACCAAGTTAGCTTTCTATACAAGAAAAGTTTATAAGATATTAGTTTTTTTTTTAACTTCTTTTATTACTATTATATGGTAATTGCATTTTGCAGTATGGATACGTGGGATTCATTTCTGTTTAATGTGTATATTGGACCAATGAACCATTGGGAAAATATAATCCGGGAAGAAGCACTCACGAAGCTTAGAGAAATGATTTGTGAAGTAGACGTGAATTGTGTAGGTTCCAGTAGCGATATAAACAGACTTGTGTTGAATAATCGAGTATTAGGCGAAATGCAAGTGATGTGGAAAGCGGATGAATATGTCAATGATCCAATGACACTTCAATAAGCTATAAATCGTACTTTAGATGATGCACCACCGACTCCACCAATGTATCCAGATGCTACTTCAAATGGTGAACTAATATTTAGCGTGTCTTCTGATACGATTAATTCAACAGATGATGATGATCCTCCGAAACTAGATGACTATCTTAATATTCCAGTTTATGACTCTTAGGATAATGATTCTACTGTTCCCAATTAAGAGAAATCCAATTTTAAAAAAAGAAACTCGTCTCTCCTAGTATTATATAGTAAAATAAAATAATGTACATAGTGTGTCTTACTAAACTTTAGGAGGAGGATTAACTTTAACTGCTCTATTGTAACACCTCGTATTTTTATGATATTAAATAATTAAGAGATTAATTATGATTGTTTGATTAATTAAATTAAAAGGTGAGAAAATTTATTTATTAATTAATCCAGATTAAAATGATTATTAACTAGCCTGCCAAGGGTTAATACTTATTGATGAAAATTATTGAATATTACTGTGTGGATATGTAATATGGAATTATGAAATTTTATAAATTGTCGGATTGTGACATATAACAATTTGATATTTTAAGTCAAGACGCGTGTGTGAATCGTGTCGGGACTAATTGAATGGAATAAAAAGATAAATTATTTTTAAATAATGTATGATCTTTTTGAGTGCGCTATTTAGTTCGGAAGGGTCGAGATAGTCAAAAAACTCTACTCGGGCATTTTATTTGGACTCCCGAATATTTTTAGGCCTAACCGGCACCCCATAGGGGTATTTTTGTCCTTTGAATTTTTAGAAAAAATATTATGGACGAAAATTAGGAAATTAAATATGGATGTACATGGGTTAGAGGGGAGTTATCAGTTCTAACCCTACGACAGAGAAAAGAGAGAGGCACAGAGGGAGGAAGAAGGAGTCATATGTGTTCTTGGTGCATAACTCAAGAACTCACACCAAAAATCTCACCAAAGAGTAGATCTGGAGACGAGGAACACACCTATATCAACATCACTAGCGGATCAGACCTTCAAAATTGACGCAAGTGTTTAATCCTTGCAAAATTATAGAAACAATCATGTTCATGTTAGTGTAGGTACATAATTCCCATATATATTTCATAAATTTTGATGAAATTGGAGAATTAAGAACTGTAATTAAAAATATGGAATCTAATTAGGTTAAATCCCTCATGTAAGTAGGTTAGAGATCACTAATTGATGATTAATTATGATGGGCGAATCTGATTTTAGGTTCTTGTATAGAAATTTGAAGAACTAGGGTTTATTTTATTAATTTGGGGATTTTCATAATTTATCAAGGTTTGTGTATGATTAAATAATTATAAGTTGTTAGATATCATCCCAACATGTTTAATTATTGGTTGGAAGTGATTACTGGGAGTTTGGGACAAATATGTAGAGGGTTTAGGTTAGAAAAAGGTTGGAAAACGCAAGAGTTAGCAGAATGAAGACGCCGATGTCTCGTTCGAACGAGACGCATGGTCGTTCAAACGACTTGCTGATTCGTTCAAACGAAACCAGCTCTGGTTCGAACGACAGGTCCCAGAAAACCCAAAAATTCCTATTCTTTTTCCAATTCGTGTTACACAGTTAATTGAGTGAGAAAAACTGCCATCTAAGGATATTAGCTTAGTGCATAATTATTGGGAAGTATTTGTAGCGAAATACCTTAAGTAGTTGGAACAATATGTTAACCTTGAAGATTACGAGAGAGATAGTAATCGAAATAATTATACTATACGTAGATACGAGAACAACAACACATATGGAAAGCATATTATATAGTTGGGTGAATACCTAATAATTTTAATATGATGTGAGAATGCCTATTATTTTATGATTATTATTGTGTGTATAGCATACCTACGCTGCTTGCTATCGGGAGAAGATTATCGCGCAGTGGACAATCTTATATTGGGTGACCCAATGGAGGGATATTTGACTTGTACCTAGATCATATGAACTTGGGTACGTGCTATCTGAGATGTAGGATAGTTTCGACGGCTGAATGAGCGTGGCCCATTTGACTGGTGAGTATGCTCGCCTCCAATATTTGTGTTATGAAATTTATGGTTCGAGAGAGACGCTGAGCCACTTCTCCTTTATGCGGTAAGTGATGCATCGGGACACGATAGCAGAGTATGCATTGCGCCAAGTGATCCTAACCAAGGGGCGCAGGATTCGTATATATATGTATAAGGATGATGTGACTATATGTATATATATATGTATATATATATACTTGTGAATTATTCTAATGTGTAAAATTATCAAACTTATAAAGGTTGATAAGCAAAGTAATTTCAGTGGGTAAAAGATTTACTATCAGAGCAGTGAATGTTATATACGGTTAATTGGAATATATAATCTTAATAGCGTATTGTATGGGCGATACGGGTTACTCCTTTGAGATATATTTAGAAGTATAAGTCTATGATCTAGTTGGGAACATTATGGGTTATTAGGTTGGAGTAGACGTACGTTAGGCGTGCACAATAGTGGAGAGGTGAGAATCTCATGTGATAATTCAAAACTAACATGGACATAATAATTGCATTATTGCAGTTTTAAATACTTGCTAAAATAAATATTTTTACAACTCGAGCTCTGACCCGTTTCTTGTTATTTGATCAATGGTGAAAAGTAGCATCGCGTCAGAACGCTAATCGTTGTTTTCAGTTCACCTCCTCAATACAAAAACCTAAGTTACGACTGTACTTGCGATTCAAGTATAGCGGTAAGTCGGGTATCGATAATCCACAGGGAATGTTAGTATAGATCGTAATCGATTTATCAATTCAGGAATAAAAGTGTAAAAGGTGATGATTGGTTGTAAATAAAAGAAAAGAATAAGTTAAGTCTAAATAAAAGTAAAGCGAGGATCGGGATATCATCCAACTATACGGATCGAAACAACTACTAATCAAGATTCTGGCTGGAAAGCAATTTAATCGAGAATTATCAATTAAATATAAACTTCACACAATAAGGAATTCAAGCCAAAGTTGAGAGAATAAACACGTAACCGAAAATTGGTCGGACGCGTATTAAACTCGGATTATCGCTATAAACACTAACGATGCATGACATAGAAAGTTAAATGCATATTAATCCAACTTTAATTCGCGCGGGTTCAATTAAACGCAATTTTACACAAAACTTAGTTTTCGGAGCTCGGGGCCCGAAAATGGCGGAAATGAAATCCCGACCCTATTTATCTAGGGGCGATACATGAATTAAGCTGAATTACACTAATTAAACTAGGAAAGCAAGAATAAAGCATGTAAACTAAATTACAAAGCAAGGAAAGATGAAGAACGGGCTATATTAAAGGAGATGGAAATGAATAGTTCACTCATACAAAACTAATGGGTTGTCAATCCTAAAAGAAGAGAAAATGAGCTCTACAAACCAAACCCTAACCTAAAATGTATCCTAAAAATATGTAAATCAAAATATGAGAGTCTTTCCTCTTATTACAACAAAAAATGGCTTAAGTAGTAAGTTAGAATAAAAGAAAAGAAGAAAGAAAATGAAAAGAAAATATTTGCAGGAAAAACAGGGGATCGATCGATCGACCCCTGTGGTCGATCGATCGATTGTTAAAATTGTGGCAAAATAAAGAAGGGTCGATCGATCGACCCCCAGGCTCGATCGATCGATCAAGCAGGGAAGACTGCAGTTTCCCTGTTTTGGCATGCTTTCCATCTCCGCTCAAATCGCCGTAACTTCATCATACGGACTCGGAATCGCGCACCGTTTGCGGCCACACGAAGCTATCAAGGAGGGCTACAACTTCCGTGAGACATCGAGCCAGGTGCCCAAGCTGTGAAATGATTGAATTGTCCTTGAACGTGCGATTGTGTACGGAAATTGCGCGGAATGCATCCGAATCCCATACTTGGTATCTAAATACCTATAAAAGCCCAATTATACCTCATAAAGCATGTTAACAATATAAACTGAGGTTGTCTGGTTAACGGGATTAAATATAGAGATTAAGTCACTCAAGGGGGCTAAAATGCGTAGGTTCGATGGATGAAATACGCGATATTTACGTATTATCATACCCCCTAACTTACACATTGCTAGTCCCTAGCAATGAAATAGGATGCAACAAAAACAACAAGCACCAAAAGCAGGATAAGTACACAAATCTGGTATAAAAGCATAAAGCCACTTTCGCCGACGATTCGATTGCATTTAGCGTGTGCAATAAGTCGTTAAACCCCTAGGTTACCCTAGTGGACGAGTGTCGTCTCGTGAGGGTTTTCAGGGATGATACCCACAAAAATCAAATGGTTTGCTCAAAATATGCCCAAACCAACATGCGACAAGCCCAATAAAAGCAAAAAAGTTTTCATATGCATTATTAGCAAAGTGAATGAATTCACACAAAAGTCTGAATCATTAACATTATAGAATGCACCTCATAGAATTGAAACCTTATAATGTGGGAGGGGAGCGAGCACATGCAAAGTGTGATTTGGCAAAAACTTATATAAACCGGATAAACATTAAAGCAAGCATACATTCAATCCTCATGGACATTACACTCATCAAGCAAATTCACTCGAAGCAAGGAGGTAACACACGGAACATGTGGACATAAAGAGCAAATGTAAATGGAAACAATATATAAAAATCTCACTATTCTCGAATTGCGTAAAGTTTACGCAATTTTCGAATCAAAACAATATATGAAAATCATGCTCAAGTAACACATTTCAAGTATGAACTTAATTAATGAACGGTCAAATGAAAGAATAGTGAGATTACCGATGAATTCAACGTTTTCAATGAGAAAAGAATAGTGTATACACTCACAAATGATGAAAGGTACAAAGCTTACTCGGTGTAAGTATATACATTGCAACAAAAGATTATCGAGTTATAAAAATCTTAAACCAAATCAATAGAACAATAAAAGTGCATGTGCTAATGGGATTAAAGTTTAATTCATGAAGTTATTCATAATATCAATAATCCAGACTAAAGTCTAATAACTTCTAAAATTGAGAACATGCATCATTGGATTGTCTATTTGATCGGGAAATTATTAAAATTTATCATCGGAAACAAGGGCCAAATGCCCAATAAAGGAGAAAAAAGAAAGAAGATCTTTTTGAAAATTTTCAAATTTTTAACAAAAACAATGCTTTGTAACTAAATTGTAATCAAATTCAAGGACTAAACATGCAATGGATAGAATATCCTACACCCCCTAACATAAATGTTGCATTGTCCCCAATGCGTCCATTAAAGAACACAACACAAAGATAGGAAAATAATGATATTACCCAAATGTGGAGCGATCTCCATAAGTACAAGTCCAAATGAAGCTGCAAAACAAGTTAGTATAAAGCATAGGAAGGATATGTACCAATTTATTAAGTTAAAAGAATCTATGTCACAAGTCACAATAATATAGAGGGGCCGAAGTGCAAATACTAGATAAATTGATGGTGAACTTTTTGATTTTATAAAATGGAAGGTCACACGCATTAAAATCCAATAAAAAACCACAAACTACATTTTCATTTCCCATTTCATAAGTTCAATACAAAATCACTTAATACATTACAACTAGTGAAATGAAAGAAAAACAAATAAAAATAAAAAGTACAATATAATATCCGACCCCAGAATGCCAAAAATGACCCAGTACAACGGCAGCTTAGCGGCCGAAACCACTAGGATCAGAAGGGTCCTGAAAATGAGGAGGTAGCGGTGTGTCGGAATCACTGCGCTGCAAATAAAGATCTCTCATCATCTGCTACATCATCCGATACTCATGTCTGTGCTGCGCTCTAGCCTGCCTCTGCTGGGCCCACTCCTACCGCATCTCGACCTGAAACTGCCACTGGTCGGCCTGATATTGCTGCATCTCGGCCTGCTGCCATGTAGCCCACCTGAGTTGGGTCTCCTCCCAGCGCTGGTCTTGCACGGCCTGGAATGCCTCAAAGAGGACATCATAATCAGTGTGTGGCGCGTGAGAACCCTCACCCATCTCCATCTCCCTAATCTCGTCCTCCTCATCGTCGGGCTCATCATCCACCTCTGCCCTTTGTCTCTTGCTGCCCAGTTGCCCCCACTCGTGTTTTAGCATCTTTGAGATATTATCCTTGGAGAGAAGCCCGAGTGGCTCGTGCTTGCAGTCAGCGTCAAACTTTGGGAAACCGTGCGATAAACAGATCTTAGTAATGAGGGCAAGAAACGGAAGAGAATACCTCTAAGCTATCTCCTTTGTTGTCGCGCACATCATATCCCGAAAAATATTGGGCAAGCTGATATTGCCCAAATTATTAACCAGCGCGTAGATCAATGCGGCGTGCTTGTGACGAACCTCTGACCTGTTGTTCATCACCATAAAAGAGTGGACATTAATGTAGTGAAGTAACCTCGGTAAGTCCTCCATTACCGCCGAGCGAAAATCACCTTTGTCCATGCCTTCCCCGGTGCAAGAGCCTCTATCAATGTCCCACAGTCGAAGATATTCCCGTTCAGAAAACTGATCGAGTCCGCGGGGTTTGGCACATCCATGTAGTCAGCCAGGTCTGAAATGCTGAAAGGAATCCTCACCCCACGGACCATAGCCTCATAAGTAGTCGGCCTGTCACCTTTCACCTCTACTAACGTGGCATAAAAAATACAAACGAGATCTTCATTGATGCGCCCGTTGGTAGCGAGAAAGGTCTCCCATCCCTGATGGCGCAAAAGAATACGTGCCTCCCGCGGTATGTGATTAATAGTCCACGCAATATGGTAACCATGTGGACGCTCGGATGTGTGAAAATGTGCGTGGTACCAATCTCGCTCTTGGTCGCAGCGAAACCAGTCAACGCCCCCGGTGGGCATACACCTCGTATACTTGTATTTATTTAATTGTACCATTTCAACCTACAAAACAAGAATTAAGCAATACAAAAAGATTGTAAGCACTATTAATGGTTAGTTAGTGTACAAGTTGAAATGGGGGTGCAAGTGCGCAAAACTGAGGTAACAAAATGCAACATTGCGATAATAAATGTCGGAATTCGACAAGGAATGAAAATCACCCAAGTGTGAGCCAAAATCGAATTGAAAATTGTTTGGAACATTTTAGCGAACACTTGGCGTGCGCAATGTGCGTCAAGGTTGAAAAATACCGTTTTGAACCAACCAAATCGCCCCACTCATGAACAAAACAACAATGCAGCAATATACAAGTGTTCATGAGTGGATATTCATCAATAACCACAAGAAACAAGGGTTGGAACAACACAAATCAGGGGGAAACCAACACACACAATATATGTCAAAATATGGATAAAACATGGAAAACATGACAAAAAAAAACAAAATCTACAAATACAAGCCAAAGTAGGAAGGATTATACCTTTGTAGTGTAGAAAATGGGTAAGAAATTAAGAAATGTGTTAGGGAGATTCTAGGGCACGAAACAGTGTAATAGAAGAGGAGAGAGTAAGGAAAAGGGGAAAAAAGAAAAGCAGCTTTCGGCCTAATACTGCTCGATCGATCGATCGAGCTAGGGCCTTCGATGGATCGATTGAGCAGCAACCAGCACACTGCTTTCTGTTTTAAATGGGGGGAATTTTGCAATTCTGGGATAATTAGGGGGTTTAGGTATAATATATATATATATATATATATATATATATATATATATATATATATAAATATGAAATAAAAATATAAAAATTAAATTAAATAGACATAGGCTAAAATATACACACAAATAGGCCTATGCTAACAAAAAATTAAAAAAAATGTACAACGAGTAACACACACGCATGTTCGCAACAAAATGTATAATAAAATAAAATAAAAAAGAAAAACAAATGCAAATGCGTGAGAATGCGTGTGTGAAAAATAAAGAAAAAAATGTTTTTGGGACTTTTTTTATCATTTTCTTAACAAAGGTGTGTCGGGGCGCATAGTCTCTGCAAATTCAAGTGCGTTGAACCTACAAAAGAGTTAGAACCAAGCATGCACGAAAAACATAAAAAGAGATTAACTAATTACATTAGACTAAATTAAGAAAAGATGAAAATTAAGAAGTTAACTAAATACAACTACATTTAGAACTCTAATTAGTTATATACTAAAAGTTAAAACTTTTGAGGGTCCATCCAAAACATGATTTGAATTTGGCGGATCAAGGGTGGACCCTCCCGAACATGCATGCCTCCCAGAAAATAGGAATTTCGTTCAAACGACGGAAGGCATGTGTAAGGCGGTAAAAGTGAACCATCCCCAATTGAAACTTTGGTAGGGACGATGGGGGATTTGGATAGGACGAGCAACAAATGCACATGTGTTCCGAGAAAATATGAATAAACTCCCAAGTATTTTAAAGTTGGAATGGGAGGCGGCTCACATGAGGGCAAAGATGTCGTGATGGAAAGAGGCTCGAGCGAGTACTCCTCGTCGATGAAAAGGTTTGGAACTAAAAAGTTTTGAACCGATTCATCGGGCACTCGAATTGGTGCGACAGTATATAATGAAGACGGGGATGAAAAAAATTCCATCTCAGGCGATGAGTGATCATCGCTTGAAAATTGAATTTCGGTAGAAATAGGATCGTTTACAATGAAACTTTCTTCTTTGAAAATCAAAGAAGAAACGAATTCATTGCAAATTGATACTATGCCATTTTCATCCTCATTCTCATTCTCTACTATACCGTGGGTCAAGTCAAGGATGATTTGTTCCAAAGTAGGCACGAAGTCCACATTTGGTTCCAAACAGTCCTCGACGTCGGCAGTCTCCGAAGAAAAGTCATCGTCGGACTCAAATAGTAAATCCAACTCGTGTTCCCAACAACGATTTTCTTCCCGATAATGTTCTTCAATCCTCTCATTTTCAAGCATACGCAACCCCTCACCGAAAGTCATACGGCGAGGAGTGGATGCTTAGAAATGGGAAGTTTGGAAATTGTTCTCGGGACTACACTCAAAATCTTTAACATAAGAACTTTGAAAATTATTACAATTGGTTTCAAAATTCTTATCATAAGGATCTAGCGACCCAAAATCAGAATAAGCATGCACAAAATTACTGTAATCCAAACTTTGACTTTCGTAATACTCACCCAATGTCATTTTAAATGTTGTAACTTTTTGGGATTGCAAGTACTGACCAAAAGTCAAAGGTTTACCGGAATTTTGAGAATTATCATTAGGATTATCAGAAGAGTTAGAATAAGACATGCTTACCCCAACAAAGGCTCGAGAAGGCGACTTCCACAAAGAAGATGTGCGCGCGGGATAATTCAAGCGTTCCTAGGCGCTCAAATGTAGAAGTCCTGCAAAAAAGGGTTAAAAGAAAGAATACATATACAAATGAAAGAGTACTATGAACTAATAAGTAAACTACAATCTATAACAAAACAGTCTCCGGCAACGGCGCCATTTTGATCAAGGGTGAAAAGTAGCGTCATGTCAGAGCGTTAATCGTTGTTTTCTGTTCGCCTCCTCAATACAAAAACTTAAGTTATGACTGCACTTGCGATACAAGTATAGCGGTAAGTCGGGTATCGAAAATCCATGGGGAATGTTAGTATAGATCGTAATCGATTTATCAATTCAGGAATAAAAGTGTAAAAGGTGATTATTGGTTGTAAATAAAAGAAAAGAATAAGTTAAGTCTAAATAAAAGTAAAGCGAGGATCGAGATATCATCCAACCATACGGATCGAAACAACTACTAGTCAAGATTCCGGCTCGAAAGCAATTTAATCGAGAATTATCAATTAAACATAAACTTCACACAATAAGGAATTCAAGCCAAAGTTGCGAGAATAAATACGTAACCAAAAATTGGTCGCACGCGTATTAAACTCGGATTATCGCTATAAACACTAATGATGCATGACATAGAAAGTTAAACGCATACTAATCCAACTTTAATTCGCGCGGGTTCAATTAAACGCAATTTTACACAAAACCTAGTTTTCGGAGCTCGGGGCCCGAAAATGGCGGAAATGAAATCCCGACCCTATTTATCTAGGGGCGATACATGAATTAAGCTTAATGACACTAATTAAACTAGGAAAGCAAGAATAAAGCAAGTAAACTAGTTACAAAGCATGTAAACTAAATTACAAAGCAAGGAAAGATGAAGAACAAGCTATATTAAAGGAGGTGGAAATGAATAGTTCACTCATACAAAACCAATGGGTTGTCAATCCAAAAAGAAGAGAAAATGAGCTCTCCAAACCAAACCCTAACCTAAAATGTATCATAAAAATATGTAAATCAGAATATGAGAGTCTCTCCTCTTATTACAACAAAAATTGGCTTAAGTAGTAAGTTAGAATAAAAAAAAGAAGAAAGAAAATGAAAAGAAAATATCTGCAGGAAAAAATAGGGGATTGATCGATCGACCCCTGTGGTCGATCGATCGATTGTTAAAATCGTGGCAAAATAAATAAGGGTCGATCGATCGACCCCCAGGCTCGCTCGATCGATCAAGCAGGGCAGACTGCAGTTTCCCTGTTTTAGCATGCTTTCCATCTCCGCTCAAATCGTCGTAACTTCGTCATATGGACTCGAAATCGCGCACCGTTCACGATCACGCGAAGCTAGCGAGGAGGGATACAACTTCCATGTGGATGTAGGGTCAGGTTCCCAAGCTTTGAAATGATAGAATTGTCCTTGAACATGCGATTATGTACGGAAATTGCGCGGAATGCATCCGAATCCCATACTTGGTACCTAAATACCTACAAAAGCCCAATTATACCTCATATAGCATGTTAATAATATAAATCGAGGTTATCTGGTTAACGGGCTTAAATATAGAGATTAAGGCACCCGATGGGGCTAAAATGCGTAGGTTCAACGGATGAAATACGCGATATTTGCGTATTATCACTATTCTTCTCTCTTTTGCTATATATATATTATTTATCAGGTGCCCAGCCACTGGGTTACCATACTTATATGTGTGGATCATTTAGCGAGCTACATCGGTTGTGGGAGTTTCAGGTTTTTGCATTAGACGCCTCTATCAATTCTTTCTGCTCATTTTCAGACATTTCTCTTAGGGCATGTTTCGCCCATCCTCTGTCGTTTTATTAGAGATTGTACTCAGTTTACTTTAGTAGTTTATTTCAGTTACACTTGCAAATTTTATTGTTTGTTAGTTTTAGACTTGGAATTGGAGTGTTTTATCCAGTCTGATTTATTTCAGGATTTGATTCATGTCAAGTATTTATTATATTCTTGTGGAATGTGAGTAGCTTATATCTTAAAGAATGGAAATTTATTATTGGATTAAGTGGGTATAATTATATGGGAAAATATTAGCTTAATTATTTATGAGGTGATTAATAATATTAAATATTTTTCGACAGTGATGCTAAGAATGAACTCACCGAACATTTTGTTTTAATTTTAATAAAGGACTCATCACCCGGTATTTAATTAGGCAGGGTGTCACATGTAGCATAGGTATTGATATAGAGAAAGTAATGTACTATAACTCTAATGTACCCTCAAACTCTATTTAATATAATATAATAAGCTTATGACATATTCTTGTTTATGTTCTTAACTATTATTGTGACTGTTCCTGTAATACCCCGTAATTTTGAGTAATTTATTTTAGCGATTAAATTGCATGTGTGACATAATTTAATTAAAATAGTAAATAATGTGAAATTAGAAAATATTAATTTGTGAGAATAATATTGATACATATGTGGTAAATTTACTAGCGTGTTTAAATAAATTTAATTAAGTCAATTATAGTTTGTCGTATGTTAGTAGAAACGACGGGAATTGACGGTATCTCAACTGGGGCACTATAGAAGGTTATTTTAGGGCTGAGATAGGATGTTTGCAATTGGTAACTCGGATGGTGATTTTGAGAGCACGGTTTGTACGAAAAAGGTGGAAATAGTTAGAATTGAGTACCCGATGATAGTAATTCGATTTCGGGGGCATTTTAGACTAGTCCGAGCTCACGTAGGGGTATTCGAGTCATTTTAATATAGCATAATAACCTAATTTTTATATTTGAGTATTAAAACATAAGGGTTAGAGATGTGAGGCAACCATAACATTTATTTTAAACCCTAAGAGAGAAGTGAGAGGGGAGGAATTAGAGAAATCAAGGGAGAAAGCTTGAGGAGGCCAATTTGAGAGGAGATTCAAGGATTTCTAGCATTGAATCATCACACGAGAGATAGATCAGACTCTACGAACATTCAAAGTCAAGTAATTAACTTTCTTTAAATCAAATTGAGTAATTTATGTTCATATCATGGTACGTGTAGAACAAAAATCAATTTTGGGAAGGGTTCTTGCATATAAAAGGGGATTTTGATGAAATGGATATCATGTGTAGTATCAGATGATCAATTGATGATGTAAGAATGGGTATTATTGATGGAATTAGATTCATAATCGAGATTCAGAAGTTGAATGGGTTTAACTGGGGATCGTGAAATCAAATCTAGGAGAATGATTGAATATTCTTGTTAGTAAACCAATTCATAAATTTAATTGATAATGTTTGATAATAGTTGATAATTAGTTGAGAATTATGTTTAGAATCTCTCCAAAAAGTTTTATACATGTGTGATTTAATTTACTTGAGAGTTGGGTAAAATCTATGGAGGTGTAATCGGCTAAACATGGAGGAAAATGAAATTGGGGAAAAATTTTGGGCAGGTGTCGATCGATCGATCGATGGATGTCGATATATCTATCGAAGTTGAAATCAGGCAAAGTTTTGTGGTGTTTGGTTAGGACTTCGATTTCTTTAGCAGGTCTAAGATTGGTTCTATTAGGGTGGTTTAGAATGATTATATTACCTAGGGATGAGTGGGTAATTAAAGTTGAATTAGAAACTGTGAGAGATAACTAATGGGGAAGTTTAAATATCGAATTTATGAGTTACATTCAGGAATACATATACGGGCTGGTTGGGTTAAATCCGGGTATTTTATCGGAGTGATGTTACTTGATAAACTTGAATGATTTATACGACGAGGTGGTTTGGTATGTTCGGGCATTTTAGCAAGGTGACACTATTGTATTTTATTAATGGATGAAAATTTAATTAATCAAGAGTCGTGAGATAGACTCGGGATTTGTAGGCTAGTGCTTTGAGAGATAGGCATGGGGTTAGCCAAATTTTGTGATTTAATTTATATATATGGGTATAAATACGGTATATATACGAATATGAATAATATATGTGTGTCTGATATTGATATGAAACATACATATCCTACCCGTTATGCTATTAGGGAGGTTGCACCCCGTGAGAGGTCACTCTGCCGAATCCCAACAGAGGTAGTACCGTTCCCCGGGTTCGTAGGTGTTGTGCACGCCCGTGTGATGTAAGGTTGGAGTACCGTGGAATAATGGGGTGTGGTTATGACCACGGACTTAAGTCCATGACCGCCTCTAATGTTCATTGTGATTTTCAAGTCCGGTAGTGATATTTCGACCCAGTTTCCCAGAATGTGGTGAAAATTCCTGGAGCACGATAGCATGCTAGCAGTGAGCTCACTTTCAGAATGTGGAGGACATTCGGAAATGCTATTGCATATATTACGAGTGATATATATGTATATAGTGTCTTGGTGTCACATGTATTATAAACGTATATAATTATGAAATAAATTATATAGGGGCTTAATAAGTTAACGATGAACGCGAATAAATAACTGGACCAAAGTTATAATATGATTAATGATTTAATCATATTATAATGAGAGACATAGCTAATTAAGAGATGAAAGTTAGACAATACTCGAGTCAGGGTAGTGTGATAGTGAGATTTGAAATAAGACTAATTAGACAGGTAATGTAACTAAGTGGGTTAAGATGTAGGTGCTAGGTGTGCACAATAGTCGAGGTGAGGGGTAATTTAATGAGAGTGCGACACCGGCTTAAATATGAAAAGTTTAACTGCATATTTATTTACTTCATCTTAATTACTTTCTAAATATTTTTAAAACCTTTTGAGCTTTGACCCGTCTCAAAATTATTTTCAAAACATTTAGGTGCCCAGCCACAGGGATGCCAAGAATAATTGTTCTTTCCAGGTGCACGTAGCTGCGACTGATGTGGAAGCTTGCCGAATTTCTTGAGCAGTCGACTCTATCCTTGATAAGCTAGATCAGTTCTTTTATTCTAGTAATGTTGGGCATGTTGCCCCTTTTTAAGACTTATATATTTCAGATTTTCTTAGTCATATGGATTTGATGTATTGGATTTTGACCCGATGGTTTATTCGGTGACTTTATTTCTTTATCTAAGTTTTAAACTTTATTTAGTGTTTCATTTGTATTAGTTACTGTGTATGGAGTTACTTATTCTTGGTAGTTACTGAGTTCAGTTTACGATAATTTTGCATAATCTAAAACTTCCACCATTTTTCTTAACAAATAATACAAGAACTCCCTAAAGAGATGAACTAAGGCGAATAAAACCTTTTTTAATAAGATCATCTAACTGGGTACGGAGTTCTCGAAGTGCTAAAGGAGCCATGCGATATGGAGGTATCAAAATAAGAAGAGTGTTCGAATAAAGATTTATACTAAATTTGATATCTCGGGAAGGGGGTAATCCTGATAATTCTTCGAAAAAAACAACTCCGAATTGTTCCAAATTATTGGGATTAACACAAAATTTTGAATTTGAAGACGACTTCGTCATTGAATCAGTTCCTACTTTAGATCTTCATAGTCAAGGCATGTATCACCCGATTTTCCATTTCGTTTAGATCTTGTCAAAGATTTACGTTCATTTATATTTTCGGTATTCAATGCTCCTTGGGAGTTAACTATTGTCAGGATGATTTCATTTATGGTTCTTATACTTGGTTCGAATTATATAGATGGTTTAATTCTTGTGTGTTAATTTCCATCCTTACTATTTCTATCGCTTTTAAACTGTTATTATTAAAAATGTTTTTATATTGGTACTTAAGAAAGAAAAAATGAGACTTTAAATGGTTTTGACACTTAGCTTAATTATTTAGGGTGTTCAAATTGGAAATATTATTTTGCGACAGTGATGCTGAGAATGAACCAACCGTTCACTTGGTTTTTAATTTAATAAAGGACTAATCACCCGGGATGCAGAGAGTTAACCAAGTATAGTAACAAGGATGCAGTCTTTGATAATCTGCAAAATTGCGTTGCGGTGGCCACGACTTGAGGTACATATGTAGGTACTGTCGTGGCCTTATCAAGGGAATTTCACTATAATTGAGTCTGAGGACACTGTAATAAGTCCAATTTTCCCAGATGAGCTGTAAAAGCTATATAGACCAACTGCTTTAAGAGGGCTACGGCATTCAGACAGTTAAATCGCCAGGTCGCATCCTACCTGATGCAGTGAAGAGTGCGATCCCAAAATTGGGCCCAAAAAGCTGAGATTAGCTCATGGAAGATGTACAGTATGCCTACTAGGAGTCTACTACGAGAAAAGCAACCTTTAGATGCAAAAAATAACACAAACTTGGTAGTAAACCCTAGATCATGGGTGTAGAGAGTAGAAATGAGTAGATAAAATTCTTCCCTAGCTACCCACCTTTATGAGGCTATATCCTTTTGTGCTTTTCAACACTATCTAGGTAAGATAACATCACCGAAGTGTAGAAAATAGATCTAAAATCATAAAAAGAAGACCAATAAACGGATCTGAAAAGGAACAATCCCCTTCTAAGGTTTTATGTGGAAAAACCTGGGTCCCACAACCCAAATTTCACCTGCGAGATAGTGGCTAGACGGCCCTCAAGGATGAAATGTGGTGTAAGGAACCCTAAAATGTAAAAAAGAAACCAGATTTAATACCGTGGTTCCCACAGACGGCGCCAAAATGATGATACGAGAAATCGGACATAGATCCTTCTCAACCATCATATCAGGTATAAAGTAAAAATAAAGCAAGCAATAAGGAAAAAGACACAAAATATAGAGTGTAGGCTTTGGAGCTTTATTCTTATTATATGCGTTGTATGATACAAAGTTGTGTCATGCAATACCCCGTAATTTTATTTATTTTTATTTAACACTACACCAAATCTGCCCATTTGTCAAGGTCATTGACCTTGACAAATCCAACTTGTCAAGGTCAATGACCGTGACATTTCGAGGCGAGACAATTTTTTTGTCACGGTCATGTCAAGGTCAATGACCGTGACACGTTTGTCACGGTTATAAACCGTGACAAAGTCGTGACCCTTTTTAAAAAAATTGTTACGGTCATTGACCGTGACACGTCCGTGATAAATTTTATCACGGGCTTGTCACGGTCAATGACCGTGACAATTCTGGGCAGAATTTAAAAAAAAATCTGCTGGGCAGTATGGCCACTGCCCAGCAGTATATTTGTACCTGTTATAGCAACGTTATACATGTTCCAAACATCATATATCCAACACAAACTAAAGATAATGCAAATATATATTCATGACGATATAATCCAAATATTCAAAATAGAAATAATATACATGACGATATAATCCAAATATAATTAAAATGGACAAACTTAAAAATAATGTTACTACATGTCTTGGATAAAACTGAGGAGGTGAGTAGGCCACACGACATACGAATTGACGCACCCACTAATATACGTCGTGCCGCATTGTTCGCGCAACCACAATAGGAAGTTCTCCTTCCCGGGTATGACATGCGTGACGAGCACCCTTGACTCCATCTCTTGAAGCACACGTCCATGGACTATTCCACCCTCGACGATATTCGGGTCCCTCAACGCCCGCCCTATCCGCTGGCCGTCAAATACGTCCAATATGAATACGCTCGGCCAACCAAGTGTCGACAATGGTCTGTTGAAGGGCGCCAAATAGGGAAGTGGATCATCGAAGTACGAACGTGTCGGTGATGAAGCAGCGAGGTCCACATCCTCGTCATCCTGCGCCTCGTCCTCCCGCACCTCCTCCTCCACCGCCTTCTCCTTCTCCTTCCCTTTACCTTTCCCTTTACGGTCTCCACCCAACGTACGCTTCATGAATGCGTACATATCTTGGACCGTCGCCTCCAAACGGGACAGCTTCGCGTCATGTGAATCCACCGTTTGAGCCAACTCGGTGTCGCTCGTCTCCAATCCGATGATCCTAGATTTGGCCACCCGCGAGCTCACTCCCCTTGTCCTCCCCTTGTGATCAGAGCCAAGCACTTGGCTGAGTGCGTCTGTGGACAAAGATGCCTTGTCGGCATCAGACTGCGACTCATGCACTTCCTTAAGCTTTGCCTGAAACGACAAAAAGCACATGATTAGTAAAATAAGTAAACTAAAAAATTATAACGTAATTAACAATAATTAAACTGTCGGATTACTTACAATTGTGGCCGCGACGCTCGGGGACACCTCCTTGTCCTTCCCCTTCTTCGTCCGAAGAGCCACATAAGTATCGAGCCTATGTGGCTTACCCCCTGGCCCACTCCCTACCCCCTGAAATAAAATAAAGTAAAGTAAAATTAGTATCGGCCCCGCAAAGTAAAATAATGAAGAATAATATATTTCTGTAGTTATAGATAAATTAAATCTTACCTGCATCCTATGCTCCACCTCAGCGTAAGAGGTCCGGCCGGAGTAGTGCACGTCCGTCTTTTTTGCCCGATTTTCCCTCCACGATTGGCGAGATGCCAATTGTCGATCCTCGATCTCATTGTCAATGAACTTTTGCCATTGTGCCAATGAGATCGGCTCCTTGGGCGGGACGGATCCGTGCCATTGTATAATGGACTCTCGTGTTTTCCCAAAGTACCGTGTCCGCATATTTTTCTTCCACGTCTTGTGTTGCTCCCTCAACTGCTCCAAGACGGAATCGCGTAGCTTTGGATCCAAGTTGAATTGTTCCTGTCCAACAAATACAATGTTAGTTGCGAATAATATAAATATAAATATAAATATAAATATAAATATAAATATAAATATAAATATGAAATTGAAATTGAAATTGAAATATTCATATAAATATAAATATATTATTTGTAGTGCCGCCCAAACAGCTAACTTGAGCTCATATGGCACCTCCTTCCAACTCAAACAGCTAACTTGAGCTCATATGGCACCTCCCTCCCCCCACAAATTGTAACAAAATATTATCAGCTCCCCCACCACACCCCACCCCCACTACCCCCCTCCCCCACCACACACCACCATACACACACATATACACATACCCCACCCCCTCCCCCTCCCCCTCCCCCCTCCCCCCGCCACGCACACACGCACACACACACACACACACACACACACACACCACCCCACCCCCGTCCCCCACCACACCCCACCCCCACTACCCCCTCCCCCACCACACACCACCATACACACACATATACACATACCCCACCCCCACCCCCTCCCCCTCCCCCTCCCCCCTCCCCCCGCCACGCACACACCTACGCACACATACACACACACACCCCACCCCCACCCACCCCACCCCCTCCCCCCACCACGACCGTGACAACTACATTTATTGTTTATCAATAAAATTATGACATGAGATAATTATAATTGGAGCATAAATTTCATTATCATAAAGGGATAAATCCAACCAAGTAAAGAGATTCTACAAATTAAAGTGAGAATTAAATTTAAGACTTTCTAACAACATGCATGTGTATGGATTCTAACTAATTATATTCCTAAAAATATACAATTGGCAACATTTTGTGAATTTACTAAACTTTATATAATATTATCAAATTCTGTTAAAAAATTATCTAGAGTTTTACCTAATTGAATTAATTTCATGAAAAAAATTATTATCAATTTAAATGAAAATATCAATTATTATTTACATTGAATTTATTTATCAAATTTCATATAATATTATCAATTTCATATAATATTACATTGAATTTCATATTTCATATAATATTATTTCATATAATATTATTTCATATTATTTCAAATTTCATATAATATTACATTGAATTTCATATTTCATATAATATTACATTAAATTAATTTATCAAATTTCATATAATATTATTATCAATTATTATTATCAATTTCATATAATATTATCAAATTTTGTGAAAATATCAATTATTATCAATTTGAATTAATTTACATTTACATTTTTGGATATTATTTACATTTACATTTTTGGATATATACACACATACACACATACACACATATATATATACACATACACACATATATACACACAAACATATATATAAATGGAAGAGAGAGAGAGAGAGAGAGGGAATAAAACCTGAAAGTAGAGAGAGAGAGAGAGCAGTGTCGAGAGAGAGAGAGAGGGAGGGAACGGCGGGAGGGAAAAAAGAAGGGGGAAAGGGTTTTTGCTGGAAATATTGTCACGGTCGTGTCAAGGTCAATGACCGTGACATAAAACGCGTGTTTTTTGTCACGGTCAATGACCTTGACAAGGCTGGCCGGCTGAAAGGTGATAATTTACCCATTTTGGTGTAGTGTAAGGGATTAATTGAATTGAATGAGAATTAATTGGGAATTAATTCGGATATAAATACTAACGAGATGTGAGTTGGTATTTGATTACAGTGTTAAAATTGAATATTTCTGAGTATATATGGTAATATATGAGTGTTGATGTAAAAAATTAGATCACTCTAATTATTCAATCACAGATAAATAAATGAGACAAAGAATTTTAAAGTGGTTCAGCCTTATAAGAATGGCCTACGTCCACTGTTATGTTATTGCAGAGTGTTTTGGAAATTCTCGATTACAAGTTCTATCAAGAAATTTCGGTCCCCTTACAATGAGGATTGTACAATGTATTTATAGCCCTGAGGATGTAAAGTGAAAGGGTAATACATTAAATGATGTACATATGAAAGGGTAATACATTCAATGCCCTTTAAGCCTGTGCGTCTGAATGATAAGCATTTAATGAACAGTCAAACTGTTAGTTATCCAGTTATTAATGCTTTGTTCGAGGTGCAGCTCGGACCGCCTGAGTTGCTCGGACCGCCTAAGCTTCTCGGTACTCAAGAGTTCCTCGGAGAGGTCTTGTTCCTCGGAGCGTCTGAACTCCTCGGAGCGTCTGAGTTCCTCGGGGAAGTAGTGCTCCTCGTTGTAGTATGGTTCCTCGGAGCGTGTGAGTTCCTCGAAAGTATTTATTGTTGCCATGTAGATTGCCACGTGTCATCATTCATTTGAGCCATGTCAGCAGACTAAATTTGGTATCAATAGAATCCCCCAATGTTTCATAGTTCGAAATTTGAGGAGTATGGAACATTCTTTCTCGGAATATGGTAGCTTTAAATGGTCTTCCTGATTTTAAGGAGTGTTTCCCTTGTATTTATTTCTCCTTCCAAATTCGTAGAATCAGGCTTTTTGAATTTTTATGCCCGCTTCGATTGCCGCGCCCTTTTTATCCTTTTAGCCGCCGATAGCGTAATCGTTTCTTTTTGTAATCATTACTTTTCCTTTTCCCAAGATTGAGTATTTAAACGCTGCAGAAAATACCATCGTCTTCTACTTTTTCAAATTTGTATCTTCGAGTTTTCCGTCGTCTCTTTCTCTCCTGTGTGTTCATCTCTTCCATCGTTCGTTGTCATCAGATCCACTCTTTTTCTGTAAGATTTTCTTCCTTCTTCTTCATTTCTTTTATTCATCATGGTTTACCCTGTTGAATCTCTTGATAAGTTTCGCTCGGATTTTTCCATTTCCTCCTGGGTTGTTCTGGAAGAGCTTTCTGAGCCTTCTGATTATTTTCGTTTGGCTGAGGGACATTGGTTCCCCAGCCTCTTTATTGCTGAGTTTGGATTTTCTTTTCCACCCAATCCCTTGTGTCTGGAATTTTGTCAATATTTTGACGTTGTTCCTGCAAGAATAGCCCCCAACACATGGAGAATAGTTAATGGGGTGCATAGATTAAATCAAATCCATGGAACTTGCATAGGAATTCCTGAGATTATGTTTTGTTATAGATGGGAAGTTGGTGATAACACCTTTTATTTTAAAACTAGAATGTTAAATAGGGCTTTAGTGGTAAATCTCCCGGATGCCAATAGGGATTATTTTGAACATGGGGTTGTCATAAAAAATTGGCAACATGCTCCTTTATCTGGAGATGAAGCTTATCAGGGTCCCAGATGCCCTCCTTATGGCAATGGGATAGGTTATTTTTATTTCATTTTATTTATTTTGAAATTATGCTTCTTTTATGTTTGACAAAATGTGCCACTGATATTTTAATTTTTATTTATTTGCAGTTGATAGCAAAAGAAAGTGCCCAAAAGAAGCAGATGTTAATATAAGGCACTTGAAACTTATCTGGAGTCTGCATCAATCTGTTGCCGACGAGCATATTAGGTCGGCCTCATATCTGCTGCAATACAAGAGCTACACCACCTCTTTTACCGCTCATCCAGTAATAAGTGAATCAGAGCCAGTACCTGCTTCCAGCAGTTCTTCGCGTGAATCACGCATTCCTTTAAGTGAAAGGTTGAAGAAGAGAAGACCTCCCACCCTTTTTGAGAAGCCTGCCTCTGGTGCTGGAGAGGCAAAAAGAAGTAAGATTGATGTCCCAGAAGGGACAAAGAAGACTGATGCGCCTTCCTCGGCTGCTGCTGTTGTGAAGGTTGTTGAGAAGCCCGCAGTGGCTCCGAGTAGGTCTGATGCTCCTGGAGAGGTGATTGTAATATCACCGACCAAGGGTTCTTCCTTGGTTGAATCTGTTCCTGTTCCTCCGAGGAGGCTGAAGAAGAGCTCCTCGGTCAATTTGGCTGACACCATCACTCAGCCCCCAACCATTGGAACTGGGGTTCCTGCTTTTGTTCCCCCGAGCTCTGCCATGAGCTCGGTAAAGTCTTGGATCATTCCCGAGGTCCAAGGTACTGAAGAAAACCTTACTCGGGACATGGTCACTTCGTTAGCTGCTCGCCATCTTGCTTCTGTAAGTCTTCTTACTTTTAACTTTTCATATTTCCTTTGTCATTTCTGTTTCTGACTTGCTTTCTTTTTCTTTTCACAGTTGAAGAGCTGCTTTAATATAATTGTGAAGAAAGACGAGGCGATTAAAGCTTCATACTCCTCGTCTAGTGTGGAGGGAGCTCTGGAGGAAGCTATGAAGTCTCTAGAGGATTCTCGCCATACATATGCTACTGACAAGGCTGTTTGGGAGAAGAAGCTTGCCTCCATCGAGCAGGAAAAAGCTCAAGCTGTTGAAGTCTCCAAAGAGTTGGAGAAGAGAATAAAGGACTTGGAGGGGAAAAATAAAGAGCTCGACGAGAAGCTCAAGAATGCTGGAGAGCTAGAGAATAAGTTCAAAGTTGCTGAAGAGGAGTTGTCTCAACTTCGAAAGGTAAATCGACAGAAGGAGGAGGCTGAGAGAAAACTGAAAGTTCCTGATGACCTGCTATCCGAGAAGCTTTCCTCAGAAAAGTTGAAAAGGAAAATGGCTGTGAAGAAGTCCTTCAGCGCTGGCTGGGACAAGGGGTGGAACAAGGGATTGGCTTCCATGGTGTCGCAAGTGGACTATGGCAGCCTCAAATACTTTAGGGATGGATGGGTTACTGCTCTTAAGAAGATGAAAGTGGATGAAAATTTCAAACTCTTTCAACAACACATCCCTGGTCCCCCTCCAACTCCTGAAGACTTAGAAGAGGACGAAGCTGCCTCCGAAGAGTCTTCTATGGTGATGGGAGATCATCCTCCATCCATCCAGCCCGCTACTGAGGAAACTCAACAAATCGTTACCTCTTCCGAGCAGCTGCTAGCGCTTCCCGAGCAACATTCTACTCCCTCCGAGCAACCTACTTCCTCGTCCCAGCCTCCCGAGAAGGTTTTGGGAGACAAGGAAAAGGTGTAGAGTTGTTCGGGTTTCTCTTTATATTTTTCTTTTATCAATTGTAACCATGAATATGTACCTCTGAACCTTGTACTTCTGACTTTTATGATATAATAAAACTTGAACTTGTGTTTATTCATACTGCTGTCTCTTCTTCATACTCTGTCTTGATTCTTCTTATTGATTACTGCTTTTTCTTTCTCTGCTAGTTTCTGGCCAGGATGGAATTACTATCTGCCCATGATACAAAGCTGCTGCGACAATGTAATGAATACTTTAAGGCTGGTCACACAGACCTGAGTGCAGGACAAGTCGTCGACATCCTCGGCCAAGATGCTTCAGAACAAGCAGTTGAAGCATATCAATATCTGAAGTGTCTACTTGATCGAGTAGTGGCCAATAATGTGGCCTATTATGATATGATTGAGGATCTCCAAGGCACCCTCGAAGACCTTCAGCTACAATACAAAGAATCCACCGCCCCGTTGCATGAGGGGTACGAGAAGAAGTACCAGCAGATCATTGCCGATAAGGGTTACAAGAAGCTTTTTGCTGGGTACGATGTAAGGGAGAGAACCTTGAGGGGTGAGGTCGAGGAATGCAGACAAATTGCCGAATTATTAGAGCAAGAGAACAACAACTTGCAAAGAGAGTTGTCACAGTTGAAGTCTGCAGCTTCCACTTCAAAAGCCATAATCCCAGTGACTGATGAGGGATTCTCGTTCTTGGAAGTCGAGAACGCCAATTTGAGAGACGAGTTGGAAACCTTGAAAAGGTTTGGTCCTTCTTCTTCTTCTCAGGGACGAGCAAGAGCTCCTCGGGGACGAGCAAGAGTAGCTCGGATTCCTGTCGAGGAACAGAGGACTCAGTCTGCCTTAGAGAACCAGGCCTTCCAATTAATGGCGAAGAACCAGGTGTTGGCTGAAATGTCAAAGAAGATCAGGGACCTAGAAGAGCAGCTCTCTGAGCATAAATCTACTTTGGAGAACAAGGAACTCTTCATCAAAAATCTCCACGAGCAGCTAGAGAGGCTAACATATCAGTTCCACAAACAGCCCAGGGAGTTCTGGATGGCTGGATACAACGAAACTCTCTATCACTTGGACGATCGTATCCAGAATGCCAATAATGAGGGCTACAAGCAAGGCTGGTTGAATGCCTTAGGTGTGCTGCAACTCAAACAGGGTCATTACCTATGGGACTACCATGATCCCGAGCAGCTCGACTTACCTGTGCCATCGTACAAATTAGATATGAGTTGGATCCTTACACGGGCGATTCCTCGGAGCTTGATTTCAAAGTATCTCAATGACTACAATCTCCATTCAAATGCCGAGATATCTCGTCCCGAGCATCTCCTAGATCGACCATCCTTGATGAATATCCGGATGTTAAAGGATCTCAACTTCATAAATTCTCCTCTGGCTTTAAATGATCCGCCTGCTGGCGAGGAACCTGTGTCGAAAGCAGAGGGGAAAAGACCAATAGAATAGGAATATTAATGTAATAGTTAGTATACATTTCAATAACAATGTAACTTTCATTTCATTATCAATGTAATTTATTTTGAATTCAATGAAAGACTTTCATTTTTGTTTGTAAATCTTAATTGCTATTGTCTTGTAATACACTTTATATTTGTGCATGCATATCTGTTAAAAAGATAATAATATTGTGTTTGTCGACCAATTCAGTAATAATTAAAAAGTTACGAGTATAAAAAATGTTGGTCGATCACTTAATAATAAAGTTTTATTTCTCGACCAACTTAGCAATAAAGTAACGGGTATCAAAAATGTTTAAAATGTTTCCAACCAACCAAGGTCGTTAAATTCTCCATGTCGACCAACTACAGTTAGTGGGTTTTTATCCCCGACCAGCCATAGTTAGTAGATTTTTCTCTTAAATATTTCCGACCAACCAAGGTCGTTAAATTTTCGTTGTTGACCGACTACAGTTGGTGGGTTTTTATCCCCGACCAGCCATAGTTAGTCTTTTTGAAATAATTTTACCTCTCGACCAACTCAAGTTGGCATTTTCGAGAATATATTCATTTCCTAACCGACATAAGTTGGCATTTTTAGGAATACTTTTATTTTCCGAGAAACATATAGTTTTATTTCCCTTAGGAATACAAATTTTACTTCCCGGAGGAATACAAGTAGCTTTACTTCCCGGAGGAATATAGGTAGCTTTACTTCCCGGAGGAATATTGGTAGCTTTACTTCCCGGAGGAATATTAGTAGCTTTACTTCCCGGAGGAATATAGGTTTCTCGACCAACCTTAGTTGGTGTTTTCGAGAAAAATTTGAGTAGCCTGAGCTTTGCCGAGTTTCGCCGAGTTTCGCCGAGTAGTGTGTAGCACTAGTATTCCCCGAAAAACTTTCAATAAAAAGAAAGAATTCGACAGAATATCTTCATTTTATTCATCACTGATAATATTTGTGCAGGTGCTCTGCGTTCCAGGCATTCTTAAACTCCTCGCCTTCTAAAGTTGTTATTCGATAAGTTCCTGGTCGAACAACTTTTGTAACTCGGTATGGTCCATGCCAGTTTGCCTCCAGCTTATTGTGCTTTTGAATTACTTTCTTTAGCACATAGTCTCCTTCTTTCAGGTCGCACTTCTTCACCCTCTTGTTGTAGAATAAAGTTGTTCGTTGCTGGTAAGCAGCATTTCTAATGGTTGCTTCTTCTCTAACTTCCTCGAGCATGTCTAAATCCAATCTTCTCATTAAGTCGCTGACAGGGGAGTTAAAATTCAGTACCCTGTGTGTTGGGAGACCCAACTCGGCAGGTATAACAGCTTCACTTCCAAACGCCAGCATATATGGTGACTCTCCAGTTGCTACTCGGGGAGTAGTTCGGTAACCCAAAGTACTGATTGTAGCTCGTTGATCCAGTTTGCTTTCGCATCACCCAATCTTTTCTTTAAGCCATTCAGCAACGTTCTATTTGTCACTTCAGTTTGTCCATTGCTTTGAGGATGGCTTGGTGCTGAGTGGACCTTCAAAATATTTGACTGATGACAATAGGCAGCGAACTCCTCGTTATCAAATTGTGTTCCATGGTCTGTGATGAAAGCATGAGGAAGACCATATCGGCAAATGATGTTCTTCCAAATAAATTGGTACACCTTCTCGTACGTCATATCAATGAGTGGTTCTGCTTCTACCCACTTAGTAAAATAATCCACTACGACGACGAGGTATTTGAACCTTCCTCGGGTCGTTGGCAGTGGCCCAACCAAATCAATTCCCCACATGGCAAATGGCCAAGGGGAAGTTATGGGTGTCAACAATGCTTGTGGAGTTCTTCAGATGGAGGAAAAGCGCTGGCACTTGTCACATTTCTTGGCATAGGCTATACAATCAGCTCTCATTGTCGGCCAGTAGTATCCCTGCATCATCATCCTTTATAAGAGCGTCCGACCTTCTACATGTGCTCCACAAGACCCTTCATGGATCTCTTCAATCAATTCTTTCACCTCGGAGGGATGTACACATCTCTGCAAACCTGCCATAATTCCTCGTCTATATAAAACACCATTAGTTAATACATACCGAGCAGCTTTAAACTTCAATTTCTTGGTTGCGAGCTTGTCAATTGGTAATTCTCCCTCCTCAATGTATGCCCTGATTGGATCCATCCAAGATGGTCCTAAATCAAGGGTAATAAAGTTTGTCATCAGATCTTCATCTATACTCCGACCAGCTAAAACTTCAATTGGGATTGTTCGTCGTGGCTCGGTACGAGTAGCTGATGCTAGTCGAGCTAGGGCGTCTGCTCTCGCATTCTCCATTCTCGGTATTCTGACCAGCTGAATAGCGGCAAATTCTGGCACCAGCTTCTTTGCCTTTGCGTGATATCTGATCATTAATTCTCCTCTAACTGCATATATTCCCAACATTTGATTTATAATTAATTGAGAATCACTGTAGACAATAACCTGTTGCGCCTCCATAATTTTTGCCAAATTAAGCCATGCAATCATGGCCTCATACTCAGCCTCATTATTGGAAGCTTTGAATTGGAAACGTAGGGCGTATTCCATGTCGACCTCGTCCGGAGTGCTCAAAACTATCCCCGCGCCACATCTTGTAGTGCAAGATGAGTCATCTACATATAGCCTCCATATAGGTAACTTATCTTCAAATTTCTGATCAGTCAGAGTTCCTCGGTGAAATATTTGTTGCTTCCTTTCATCCTCTCCGAATATTTCTTGCTCTTCGTTGATCATCTTTTCTTGCCCTATTACTAATAGGAATTGGTCTGAGCTCGAATTTGATGATTCTGTAACATCCACTTGCCATTTTACCAACCGGAGTTGGTCTGAGCTTGTGTTTGTTGATCCTGTAATATCCACAGGTTGATCAGCGAGCAACTTTTGCTCCTCGGGAGTATCAGGATAGGTGAACTCTGCTATAAAATCTGCTACAGCCTGCCCTTTTAGCGATGCTCTGGGTTCATAAACTATATCATATTCACCGAGCTCAATTGCCCAATACATCAATCTCCCTAATTTTTCTAGTTTATGAAGGGCTTGCCTCAATGGCATATCAGTGTATACTACTATGGTATGAGCCTGGAAGTATGGCCTCATTATTCTACTCGCCTCAATCAAAGCCAGTGCTAATTTTTCCAGCCTTGAATATCTGATCTCTGCTCCTCGAAAGGCCTTACTTATGTAGTAGATTGGTTTTTGTACTCCATTCTCTACTCTGATCAACGCCAAGCTAACTGCATTCTCGGACACTTCAAGATATAAGTATAATTTTTGTCCCATCACTGGCCTGGACAACAGTGGAGGTGCTCCCAAGTATTTCTTCAAGTCTTGAAAAGCCTTCTCACATTCATCATTCCACTCAAAAGTCTTTCGGAGTGTCTTGAAGAATGTGAGACATCTATCAGTTGCTCGCGACACAAATCTGTTGAGTGCTGCTACTCATCCTGTAAGACTTTGTACCTCTTTCTTCGTCGTTGGAGATCGCAGCCCTAGCAGAGCTTTGATCTTTTCAGGATTCGCCTTAATGCCTCGTTGATTGACAATGTACCCGAGGAACATGCCTTCTCGTACTCCAAATGTGCACTTCGTCGGGTTCAACTTCATTTGATATTTATCCAGTTGATCAAAAGTCTGACTTAAGTCAACTACATGATCGACAGCTTTCTTACTTTTTGTCAGCATATCGTCAACATAGACTTCCATATTGCAACTGATTTGTTCAGCAAAGACTTGTTCATCAGCCGCTGATATGCCGCACCTGCATTTTTCAAACCAAAAGGCATAACATTATAATAATAAGTTCTCCTAGGGGTAATGAAAGAAGTACTCTCCCTGTCTTCAAGTTTCATTTTAATTTGATTGTAGCCAGAATAAGCATCCATGAAGCTCAGCAGCTCGTGTCCCGAGGTAGCATCCACCGGTTGATCAATTTGGTGCAATGGAAAGTGATCCTTTGGGCATGCTTTGTTGAGGTCGGTGAAGTCTACACACATCCTCCACTTGTTGTTTTTCTTCTTTACCATCACCACATTGGCTAACCAGTCTGGATATTTAACATCTTCAATGAAACAAGCTTTATGGAGCTTCTCAACTTCCTCCTGTATAGCTTGATTCTTCTCGGGGCTGAACACTCTTCTTCTCTGCTTCACTGGCTTGATCTCCTTATTAACATTGAGCTCGTGACATAAGAAACTTGGGTCTGTCCCAAGCATATATTCATGACTCCACGTAAAAGTTTATTTTCTGCTTCTAAGGAAAGTTATCAATTCCTGTTTCAATAAGGCTTCCAATAACGAACCTACTTGAGTAGTACGTTCAGGGTGCTCGTCGTCCAGAATGATGTTTTTAGTAGCTTCCACCACTTGACCCTTCACGAGTTGCGATTCATCTCTAGGATCCAATGTTTCAATCTCTGCACCTTCATCCACTTGATAGGTAGTAGTCTTTTTCCTTGACTCCTCCAACTCTTCTTGCTCGGTGGATGAATAATAGCATTCCCGAGCTACTTTCTGATCACCTTTCACAACTCCTACTCCAAAATTTATTGGAAATTTTAAGCACTGATGCACTGTAGATGGTACAGCTTCGAACTTCTTCAATCCTACTCTTCCCATGATAATATTGTATGATGATTGAACATTCTTATACATCACGAAGAAGTGTATTCTTTCTGTTCGACAAGCAGACCACGTACCAATAAATATATCCAACTTGATCGTCCCAAGTGGAAAAACTTTCTCGCCAGCAAAACCGATGAGGGGTCTATAATAAGGCTCCAATTGAGATAACGTTAGGTTTAAACTATCGAAGCACGAGTAGAACATGATGTCTGCCGAGCTGCCATTGCCAACCAGTACTCTTGAAATCATAACCTCCTTCATCCTCATTTTGATCACCAATGGGTCATCATGAGGATATAGAACACCTGTCATGTCATTCTTTGAAAAACCAATGACCAATTTCTCTTTGTTCACCTTTCTCGAGCGATCCTCTTCAGCTAGATTTATTCATTGAATGTACAAGCAAGCTTGAGCCTCACAGAGGTAAGCTTTTCTTTCTACAGTAAGGTCTCCTCCTCCTGTATCTCCACTTGTTATAACATTACAGTCAAATGACCCAAAGCGTATTAAAAATACCTCTCGTTCTGGCTGCCTTGGTCTCTTGGGAAGATCGGGGTCGTCTTCTGGATCAACTTCATGGTTTTTTTTTCTTGTTCTCCTCTGGTCGAAGAGAAGATCTAGACCTCTCTCTTGCTCGGTCATTATTTCTTCTTTCGTTTCCACGATCAACATACTTTGATAGCTTTCCTCGTCTGATGAGTGTTTCAATCTCATTCTGAAGAGCTATGCAATTTTTGGTCATATGGCCATGATCTTTATGAAACTCGCAATACTTTGCCTTATTCCTCTTGTCAAGATCTGCCTTCATTTTCTCTGGCCAGTTTAGTTCCTCGTTGTTCTTGATTTCTTCTAGAACATGGTTGGTGTCCTTCTTCAAAGGAGTATAATTATCATATTTCTTCATTACATCCCATACCGACCTATTTTTTGAATGTTTGTCATTACCATTGTTCTTATGCTCTTTCTTCTTAGCTTTATCACATTCCACCTTGGTTTCTTTCGCATCCATATTCTTCTTCGCAACCATAGCCTCCTCGGCATTCATAATCTTGGACGCTTTTCCCATCAGGTCTGACATGGTTCGAGGTGGATCTTTGGCTAAAGTGTAGTACAATTTGTTGGGCATTAATCCACTCATCAAAGCAATAATCGATGTCTTCTCCTCATAGTCAATGACTTCCAGTTTCTCGTTGTTGAAACGAGTTATATAATCTCGGGTGCTCTCACCAGCTTTTTGTCTAACACTTAACAAGTGTGCTACTCGTTTAACTGGCTTTGCCCCAAAACAGAAATTCCCAATGAATAACTGGGCCAGTTGAAGAAAAGTTGAGATCTTACCCCGAGGAAGATTATTATACCATATTTGATCAGATCCGGTAAGAGTTCCCGAGAATGCTCTGCATCTCATCTCATCTGGAACAGCATAGATGTCGGCAGCAGCTTGATATTGTTCTATATGAAGAACGGGATCAGTCTTTCCATCATATTTGGGGGTCACAACAGGTGCTTTGAACTTTGATGGTGTTGGAAAATCTACAATATCCTGGACAAAAGGTGTTCCTCGAACAAAGGTTCGTTGTAGAGGGTTCTTGGCCTTAGCCATTTCTCCTAATCTTTCCTTCAGCCTTTGAATAGAGCCTTTCCATGCATCATTCCCTTCATCGGGCCTATTGGTTCGAGCAGCTGATCGCATCGAGGTGGCTTCCTGGGATCTCTCTTGACGAGCAGCTGGTCGCGACTGGGCAGATCCTTCCCTTAAATCTGATGGTCGTCGAAAACTCCTCGATGCGACTTTAGGAGGACTTCTACTCCTTCTTGGTCCTAATCGATTAAAGGGTGATACCCTGCTTAATCTTTCTAGCGCACTGGTCCTTTCTGGGGAGAGAGTGATACGTTGTTCAGTATCTGTGGCTCGCACTGACGAAGTTCGTCCAGGTTGATAAGAAAAATCTTCAGATTCCTCATTGCGATATGAATTGGTATGCCAAGTTCGTGAGGATGGTGCACGGGTGTTTCTTTGGATACGCCGCAGTCCTGAATGGATTGGTGCACCGCCATGGAGGGTTTGTATGAGTTGTCGCATTGTTTCTTGCATAACGGTATGGCCCTGAGCCAGATTTGTCATTATTCCAGCCAGATCTGGAATATTTGGCGGAGCAGATGGATTTGGAGGGGTCCCAGCGTTTCGATTGCTGGATTCTGGAATATCAGCCATTTGTGATGGATCGCTTTTGGTGAAAAACGATATTACCAGTCGTTTTCCACAGACGGCGCCAATCTGTTGATGTAAAAAATTAGATCACTCTAATTATTCAATCACATATAAATAAATGAGACAAAGAATTTTAAAGTGGTTCAGCCTTATAAGAATGGCCTACGTCCACTGTTATGTTATTGCAGAGTGTTTTGGGAATTCTCGATTATAAGTTCTATCAAGAAATTTCGGTCCCCTTACAATGAGGATTGTACAATGTATTTATAGCCCTGAGGCTGTAAAGTGAAAGGGTAATACATTAAATGATGTACATATAAAAGGGTAATACATTAAATGCCCTTTAAGCGTGTGCGTCTGAATGATAAGCATTTAATGAACAGTCAAACTGTTAGTTATCCAGTTATTAATGCTTTATTCGAGGTGCGGCTCGGACCGCCTGAGTTGCTCGGACCGCCTAAGCTTCTCGGTACTCAATAGTTCCTCGGAGAGGTCTTGTTCCTCGGAGCGTCTGAGCTCCTTGGAGCGTCTGAGTTCCTCGGAGAAGTAGTGCTCCTCGTTGTAGTATGGTTCCTCGGAGCGTGTGAGTTCCTCGGAAGTATTTATTGTTGCCATGTAGATTGCCACGTGTCATCATTCAATTGATCCATGTCAGCAGACTAAATTTGGTATCAACAATGACTATTGAAATAATTAAAGTTGTCGCGAGGCTGAAATACGATAATTTGGAAATTTAGTTGGGACGCGCGTGTCGGTCGCGTCAGGAATGAAATTATTTAAATAAAATGTGAATTATATTTATATCAACCGAATGATAATTTTGAGTGCGCCAACGTGTCCGGAAGGGTCGAAATAGTCATAAAACACTAGCCGGGGGTTTAGTTTGGGTCCCGGGGCATTTTTAGGCCAAACCGGTAACATAAAAGGGTATTTTAGTAATTTTAAAAATTAGGGAATTAAATCCCACGAATTTTAGGAGTTAATTAAAGATTATTAAAAGAGCCACTAAGGCCATTATCAGCCAAAAGGTGAGAGAGTTGGCTACGGTAGTTTTGAGAGATGTTAAATAGAGGGAAAAAGGGTTTCCAAACAAGAACACCCACCACCATCATTTTGGAAGAGATTGTGAAAAAAAGAGAGGGAAGAATCAACCTTGAAACACCGGCAACACATCTGAAGAACAAATCTGAGGCAAGTGTTTTGATGTCGTTATTTGCAATGAATATCTCCTCCATGTGTAGTGTAGAAAACTGTTTATGTCTTGGAAATTTTGACGAAGAATACCCAATGGAATTATTGTGAAACTTGTGGTTTTGGGTAGGAATTTGCATGTAGAATGATAATGAACGAATTTAACATACAAAACAGAACTTTTGATGATCTAAAAACGGATTAATAAGGAGTCTTTTTATGAAATTAAATTCTGGGTTCAAGTTCATAGGGTTTGGGACAAGAATTGGGGATTTATGATTTTGGCATGTTAATTTGTAAGCTTTGACCCCAAAAATATGTTAAGGAATGATCTAGGGTGACTAAAAATAGTTTAAAGACATTAAAACATAATTTGGATAGTCTTAGGGTGGATTTAGAGAAGAGAAGAATGAAGAAAAACGGATTTGGAGATTTCTGGGTGTAGTCTGCCATCTCGTTAGAAGACCTGCCTAGGTCGTTCGAACAACCTCGTTCGAACGAGCTTCTAACGAGATGGCAGTATCCCTTCTAACGAGTTGGTAGTTCGTTCAAAACCTTTCGTTCGAACGACACTCGTTCGAACGACCTCGTTCGAACGAGACTTCTAACGAGTTGACAGAATGCCCTTTTAGGCCTGATTTTATTACAAATGTCCCGTAGACTTATTTAATGGAGTAATAACCTTCCCTTATTGACTAGTGGGTATATTTGTGAGATTTGAATACGTTGAGGAGTAAAACTTAGAATCTTGTAGTTAATCGGATGACATTTATGGATTAGGAAACGAGTACCAAATTACGACGGGAGAAGAGTCGACAACTTTAATGTATATAAATCAGGGACATGTAAACGTATAACGCTAAATGATGGTATAAGAATGAGAAGTATAACTCTATTAATATTTTGAGATATCTAAGATGTGCGAATGCTTAGTATATGTGGTTATCTGTGTATAACATACCTACCATACTTGCTATCATGGGAGGTCGGCGTTCGATCAGGGCCATCTAATCTTTGTGTGCCTACGGGGGGATTTAGATTGGTACCTCGAGGACATAGGTCAGAGAAGGACTTATTGAGAAGTTAATAAGTCTGCTGATCATGGGAGCGTAGGTATGTGCGTGACCCATGTGATGTGTACTATGTTCGCCTCCATTATGTGTGATTGTTGTTATTTGAGAACGATTCCTGAGAGATTCGGAATGCGTGGTCCTTATGTACGTGATGTACCGGGATTGGATAGCAGAGTATATGTGCACCGCAGCTTAGTCTCGGGGTGCCAGTATTGTATATTTATGATGAGAATAATATACTGTTAATCGAAATGAACTGTCATGTATAAATGTAAGTGTGTATAATAACAACATTATAGTATAAGTTATAAATGGAAAATCTTTAGTGATTAGTATTATTAATTTTAGGAACCAAGAAGAAAAGTAAAACTCTATGTTTAAATTAAGATGTCGAGAATTGAATCGTTAATCGTATAGTAATGATAGATTGTGTATTGCACTAGTTAGATATGGGAATAACTAGAACGGGTACGGGTACGATAGGAGTGCACAATCAGTTGAGAGGTGAGGAACTCATGTGAGTGCACACTATCATGTACTTTATATTCACTGTTTAATGATATTACACGCTTGTTATATCTTAAACTATTTTCACAATTGTGCTCTGACCCGTTTGCTTTCAAATCTATTTTCTTGTAAAAACCTTTTAGGTGCCCGACCACAAGGACACCAAGCATAGGAGTTCCATTCCGGTGACGTGCTGTAGCTGCTGTGGAAGTTACAGGACTTTGACAATAGACGCCTCCACTTTCGATCTTGACTCTACTATCAGATTTTCTCATCAGTTGGGCATGTCGCCCCATTTCTTTTAGAGGCATCTTACTTATTCAGTCTTATTTCAGATTTTGGGTTGTAATTAATTAATGATTCAAACTTTGTATTTGTTTATTTCAATATTCGGATTGTTGTGAGGAGTATTCCTCCAGATTCATTATTATTCCATGGTTATTCTATTGTGACTATGTTGTAGTGGTTATGTTATCATTGCATAATCTATCTTATTGCATGTTAATTGGATTTAATTAAAATTAAACAACTCACTTTTTAAATATTAGGTGGCTAGTAATTGTTAAAATGTTTTTCGACAATGATGCTATAAACTGAACCAACTTGACATTGAATTAATTTGAATAAAGGAGTAGCTACCCGATATTTAATTAGTGTCTCAGGTGGTATCAGAGCATCAGGTTCTAGTGTTCTTAGGATCTGTATGGCTTATTATATTTTCGCTAAGCTTTCTTTGATATAGAGCCCTATATTTTTAGGATTGTTATGTTTCGCTCTTCAGCTATTTTGAGATAATAACTGCGAACTTATAAGACTTTACTCTAATTTCAGATGCCTCCACGACGTGCACAGTGAGTTCCCAGGGATGCTCAGCCCGAGCCCCAGCCTGCACCAGTTCAGGGCACCATGAATGCCGCAGAGGTTGCCGCCATTGTAGCCCCAGCGGTAAATGCCGCCCTAGCAGTTGTGCAGCAGGCACCACCTCAGGCGCCGGTGGTAGCGCCAGTTCAGGCTCATGTATTCCCGTATGCTTGGGAACACGTTCGTGATGCTTTTCAGAAAGCACACCCTCCGGAGTTTGCAGGTAGCTCCGACGTTGTTGTGTCTAATCAGTGGAAGAAGGACATTCAAATGCACTTAAGGATGTACGAGTGCACGGATGTTCAGAAGCAGATACTGACTACTTTTAAGCTAGTAGGATCAGCGTTATAGTGGTCGGAGTCCATTACCACCACGGAGGAGAGAGACGCCCTTTCTATTCAGGAGTTCTGGGTGCGGTTCGATCGCAAATATTTTCCATCAGCTGTTCACACTGAAATGAGGAGGAAATTAATGAACCTCAAACAGGAGGGGAAGACCGTGGCCGAGTATGAGGCTGAGTTCACTAATCTCTTGAACATCGTTCCGGATGAGATTCCAACCGAGGAGAAGAAGATTCAGAAGTTCACGGATGGATTGACTTGGAGGATCCGTCAGCACTTATTGGGAAACCTCTCGTTAGCCACTTATTCTCATGTGGTTAACGCAGCACTACTTCACTGCCAGGACCACCACTTCCACATGTCTGAGAGTAAGAGATCAGGAGAGTCCAGCCATCAGGGCAGGACAAGGGGAAATGGTGCCAGCGGGGCACAATCTACTCAGGTTCAGCATAGGCAAGGAGATCAGGGTTCTCAGCAGGGGGATTTTAAGTTGATCAGATCTGGGGGTTTCAGAAATGGACAGGGAGGTTTTTGCCATGGCCATCAGGGTCAGCAGGGCCAGCAGCAGCAGTTTCAGCAAGGCCAACACGGCCAGAGGAGGAATGGCAATGGCCACCAGGGTCAGAGAGGGGGAACTTTTCGGGGAAATGTTTCATTTGTGGCAAGATTGGTCACAAGCGACATGAGTGTCCCGATAGGGGCAGGGGCCCACAGCAGCAGTAGCAGGGTGCTCGACATGAGCCCCAGAGACCGATGTTTCTCGCCGCCCTCCCAGCACCACCACAGATGCCAGCTTTGCCACCCATCCCAACGGTCCCAGTCCAGCAGGGACAGCTTCAGTACGGGCGAGTTTATCAACTCCATCATGCTGCCGTCCCACAGGATCCACCTGCTATTGAGGGTATGTTCTCTATTCAGGGGACTATGGGGCATATTTTATTCGATACGGGGGCCACACACTGTTTTATTACCACGAGATTTGCACGCACTTTGGGGTTGTTAGACACTGTAGAGAGCACGATTACTTGCGTAGATTCACCGTTGAGTAGGGGTTCCGTGATTTCCTTTATTTGTAGAGGTGTGGGTATAGAGATCGGGAGATTTACCTTACCTGTTGATATGTTAGTATTAGAGATGACTGAGTACGATGCGATTGTTGGTATGGATTGGCTAGTTGCGTACCGAGCCATGATTTATTATTTCAATAGGAGTATTATTTTTGCCATTCCCGGGCAGGAGATGTTTTTAGTGGTGATGCCTTGCCCTGAGGGAGGATCGTCCACTCACTTGTACTATATAGAGGAGGAGACCTCTAAGGAAGTGGTGATACCACTCGATTCGATTCCAGTCGTGAGGGAGTTTGCTGATGTATTTCAGGATATACCTGGATTACCGCCTAGTAGAGAGATATATTTTGTTATCGATTTGACGTCGGGCACTCGGCCAATTGCCCGCGCACCTTACCGTATGGCTCCAGCAGAGATAAGAGAGCTAAGGGATCAGATAGAGCAGTTGATGGGTCAGGGGTTTATCCGAAGGATTACTTCACCATGGGGCGCCCCTGTGTTATTCGTGAAGAAGAGGGATGGACCGTTGAGGTTGTGTGTAGATTACCGGGAGTTGAATAAAGTCACGATATGGAATAAGTACACGTTGCCCCGAATCGATGACTTATTCGACCAGCTGAGAGGAGCTTCCTTCTTCTCAAAGATTGATTTACGATCAGGATACCGTCAGTTGCGTATCAGGGAACAGGACGTCTCGAAGACTGCTTTCTTGACGAGATATGGTTCCTACGAATTTCGGGTTATGCCTTTTGGCTTGACTAACGCTCCAGCCGTGTTTATCTACTTGATGAATTGGGTGTTCAGGGAGTTCCTAGACCAGTTCGTCATCGTCTTTATTGATGACATCCTGGTTTACTCCCAGACAGAAGAGGAGCACGCCGAGCATTTGAGGCGGGTTTTGCAGACGCTACGTCAGAACGAGCTATATGCAAAGTACGAGAAATATGGATTTTGGCTGAAGGAGGTTCAGTTTTTGGGGCATATCATTTCAGACCGGGGGATATCTGTTGATCCGGGGAAGGTATCTACGGTGAGGGAGTGGGGACATCCCACGACACCGACGGAGATTCGTAGTTTCTTGGGCCTGGAAGGATACTACAGGAGGTTTATTAGGGGTTTCTCAAAGATAGCGGGTCCTTTGACACATCTGACTCGCAAAGGTGTGCCATTCATTTGGAGCGATGCCTGTTAGTTGGCATTCGATGAGTTAAAGGACAAGTTGACTTCAGCTCCTGTGTTAGTATTTCCCAGTATCTAGTCTACACCGATGCGTCTTTACAAGGACTTGGAGGTGTGCTGCAACAGGAGAGTCAGGCCATAGCTTATGCTTCCCGTAAGCTTAAGCCTCACGAGAATAATTATCCCACACATGACTTGGTGTTAGCGGCAGTCGTATTTGCTCTTCGAATTTGGAGACACTATCTATTGGGGGAGAAATTTCGGTTGTTCACAGACCACAAGTCTCTACAATACCTCTTCACGCAGAAGGAACTGAATATTCATTAACGTCGGTGGCTTGAGTTTGTGAAGCATTATCAGTTTGATATCCAATATTACCCAGGCAAGGCTAACGTGGTAGCAGACGCGTTGGGCCGTAGGCCAGCAGATGAGGTGGCCGAGGTGTGGAAAGCTAAGTGGAAGGAATTGGGACACCAGGATGCAGCGGCCCGATCATTCATGTCTGTGATGACTGTTACACCTCAGATTGTTACGAGAGTGATAAAGGCCCAAGTAAATGACTCGTTCTGTCAGGAGCAGATAGTTCGATTACTAGCAGAGGGAGCCGAGTCCTATACCATTAGTTCAGACGGAGGATTACGCTTCAATGGGAGACTGGTCATCCCGGAAGAGGAAGACTTGCGACATGAAGTAATGACAGAGTCGCACGGCTCACGGTTCGCAGTATACCCTGGTGGGGATAAGATGTACCAAGACATGAGACGACAGTACTGGTGGAGCGGGATGAAGAGAGATATCGCCATTTCATTTCTAAATGCGCCACTTTTCAGTTAGTAAAGGTGGATCATCAGAAACCGGCAGGACTTCTACAGCCGTTAGAGGTTCCGATGTGGATATGGGAGAGCATATCCATGGACTTTATCACGGGGTTACCTACGTCACAGACGGGTCACGACTCCATATGGGTAATTATGGATATGTTGACCAAAGTTGCTCATTTTTTACCCATGAGGACAGACTACACTACGGGACAGTATGCCCAGATTTTCATTACGAAGATAGTGAGACTTCACGAGGTGCCTCTAAATATCGTGTCTGATCGAGACAAGATATTTGTTTCACGATTTTGGGAGAGTTTCCAGGAGGCCATGGGTACGGAGTTGCGGCTGAGTACGGCTTATCACCCACAGACTGATGGGAAAACAGAGTGGACAAATCAGATGTTGGAGGACATGTTGCGTATGTGCATCCTAGACTTTGGAGGTGGTTGGGAGCAGTACCTTCCACTAGTGGAGTTTGCTTATAATAATTTCTACCAGTTCACCATTGGCATGGCTCCATTTGAGGCGTTGTATGGTAGACCTTGTCGTTCCCCAGCATGTTGGTTAGAGGTGGGGGATAACAAACTCCTTGGGCCGGAAGTGATTCAGGACACTTCGGCAAGGATAGAGATGATACGGAGCCGCATTCGGGTAGCTCAGGACCGGCAGAAGAGCTATGTTGATGCCAAGAGGTTCTTCAGAGAATTCAAGGTGGGAGACCAGGTGTTACACAGAGTATCTCCTATGAAAGGGATTATGCGTTTTGGAAAGAAGGGGAAGTTGGCACCAAGATATGTGGGGCCATTCCCTATCATCGAGAGGATTGGGCCAATCGCGTACAAACTTGGGTTACCGGAGCACTTGCATAGGATTCATGATGTGTTCCATATTTCCTCGCTAAGGAAATATCTTAGGGACGATTTGGCCCATACTCATATTTCTTTAGAGGACATCGATCTACAGCCTGATAGTTCCTACGAGGAGGGGTCGATTGCTATTTTGGACCGAAGCGAGAGGAAACTGAGGTAAAAGATAGTACCATTAGTACGTGTTCAGTGGCGGCATCATAATGCCGAGAAGTCCATATTGGAGCGAGAGGATGAGATGCGCGAGCGTTATCCAGAGTTATTTTTACCAGGTACTCTTTAGTTTCGAATTTCGGGATGAAATTCTGTTATTAGGGGGGAAGTATGTAATACCCCGTAATTTTATTGATTTTTATTTAAGGGATTAATTGAATTAAATGAGAATTAATTAGGAATTAATCCGGATATAAATACTAACGAGATGTGAGTTGGTATTTGATTACAATGTTAAAATTGAATATTTCTGAGTATATATGGTAATATATGAGTATTGAAATAATTAAAGTTGCCGCGAGGCTGAAATACGACAATTTGGAAATTTAGTGGGGACACGCGTGTCGGTCGCATCAGAAATGAAATTATTTAAATAAAATGTGAATTATATTTGTATCAAATGAATGATCATTATCATTTTGAGTGAGCCAACGTGTCCGGAAGGGTCGAAATAGTCAGAAAACACTAGTCGGGGGTTTAGTTTAGGTCCCGGGGTATTTTTAGGCCAAACCGGCAACATAGAAGGGTATTTTAGTAATTTTAAAAATTAGCGAATTAAAACCCACGAATTTTAGGAGTTAATTAAATATTATTAAAAGAGCCACTAAGGCCATTATAAGCCAAAAGGTGAGAGAGTGGGCTGCGGTAGTTTTGAGAGAAGTTAGAAAGAGCGAAAAAGGGTTTCCAAACAAGAACACCCACCACCATCATTTTGGAAGAGATTGTGAAAAAAAAGAGGGAAGAATCAACCTTGAAACACCGACAACACATCTGAAGAACAAATCTACGGCAAGTGTTTTGATGTCGTTGTTTGCAATGAATATCTCCTCCATGTGTAGTGTAGAAAACTATTTATGTCTTGGAAATTTTGATGAAGAATACCCAATGGAATTATTGTGAAACTTGTGGTTTTGGGTAGGAATTTGCATGTAGAATGATAATGAACGAATTCAATATACAAAACAGAACTTTTGATGATCTGAAAATGGATTAATAAGGAGTCTTTTTATGAAATTAAATTCTGGGTTCAAGTTCATAGGGTTTGGGACAAGAATTGGGGATTTATGATTTTGGCATGTTAATTTGTAAGATTTGACCCCAAAAATATGTTAAGGAATGATCTAGGGTGACTAAAAATAGTTTGCAGACATTAAAACATAATTTGGATAGTCTTAGGGTGGATTTAGAGAAGAGAAGAATGAAGAAAAATGGAATTGGAGATTTCTGGGTGTAGTCTGCCATCTCGTTAGAAGACCTGCCCAGGTCGTTCGAACGACCTCGTTCGAACGAGCTTCTAACGAGATGGAAGTATCCCTTATAACGAGTTGGTAGTTCGTTCGAAGCCTTTCATTCGAACGAGACTTCTAACGAGTTGACAGAATGCCCTTTTAGGCCTGATTTTATTTCAAATATCCCGTAGACTTATTTAATGGAGTAATAACCTTCCCTTATTGACTAGTGGGTATATTTGTGAGATTTGAGTACGTTGAGGAGTAAAACTTAGAATCTTATAGTTAACCGGATGACATTTATGGATTAGGAAACGAGTACCAAATTACGACGGGAGAAGAGTTGGCAACTTTAATGTATATAAATTTGGGACTTGTAAACGTATAACGCTAAATGATGGTATAAGAATGAGAAGTATACCTCTATTAATATTTTGAGATATCTAAGATGTGCGAATGCTTAGTATATGTGGTTATCTGTGTATAACATACCTACCATACTTGCTATCATGGGAGGTCGGCGTTCGATCAGGGCCATCTAATCTTTGTGTGCCTACGAGGGGATTTAGATTGGTACCTCGAGGACATAATCAGAGAAGGCCTTATTGAGAAGTTAATAAGTCTGCTGATCATGGGAGCGTAGGTATGTGCGTGACCCATGTGATGTGAACTATGTTCGCCTCCATTATGTGTGATTGTTGTTATTTAAGAACGATTCTTGAGAGATTCGGAATGCGTGGTCCTTATGTACGTGATATACCGGGATTGGATAGCAGAGTATGTGTGCACCACAGCTTAGTCTCGGGGTGCCAGTATTATATATTTATAATGAGAATAATATACTGTTAATCGAAATGAACTGTCATGTATAAATGTAAGTGTGTATAATAACAACATTGTAGTAGATGTTATAAATGGAAAATCTTTAGTGATTAGTATTATTAATTTTGGGAACCAAGAAGAAAAGTAAAACTGTCTGTTTAAACTAAAATGTCGAGAATTGAATCGTGAATCGTATAGTAATGATAGATTGTGTATTGGACTAGTTAGATATGGGAATAACTAGAACGGGTACGGGTACGATAGGAGTGCACAATTAGTTGAGAGGTGAGGAACTCATGTGAGTGCACACTATCATGTACTTTATATTCACTGTTTAATGATATTAAACACTTGCTATATCTTAAACTGTTTTCACAATCGGGCTCTGACCCGTTTGCTTTCAAATCTATTTTCTTGTAAAAACCTTTTAGGTGCCCGGCCACGAGGACACCAAGCATAGGAGTTCCATTCCGGTGACGTGATGTAGCTGTTGTGGAAGTTACAGGACTTTGATAATAGACGCCTCCACTTTCGATCTTGACTCTACTATCAGATTTTCTCATTAGTTGGGCATGTCGCCCCATTTCTTTTAGAGACATCTTACTTATTCAGTCTTATTTCAGATTTTGGGTTGTAATTAATTAATGATTCAAACTTTGTATTTGTTTATTTCAATATTCGGATTGTTGTGAGGAGTATTCCTCCAGATACATTATTATTCCATGGTTATTCTATTGTGACTATGTTGTAGTGGTTATGTTATCATTGCATAATCTATCTTATTGCATGTTAATTGGATTTAATTAAAATTAGACAACTCACTTTTTAAATATTAGGTGGCTATTAATTGTTAAAATGTTTTTCGACGGTGATGCTATGAACTGAACCAACTTGACATTTTGAATTAATTTGAATAAAGGAGTAGTTACCCGGTATTTAATTAGTCGGGGTGTCTCAGGTCATCAGAGGCATACAAGAGATAGAGAGGGTAAGAGAGTACATGAGATTAGCTAAACTGGTAGTCCGAATGTGGGCTGTGAGAGTAAACCGGAGTGGCTGCGGTCGGGGGTGAGCCCCCAAGTGAATCATCCCCCAATGGTGTGGTGAGTGATTCTATTTATAGAAGTCCAAAAGGTGTGTCACGCGTCGGAGCTCGTGACATGTAGATAAGTCGTACGAATATGAAATCCTTCCAGAAACTGAACAGCTGTCAATGCTGATGTGAGAGTTGGGGCCGAGGCCTATTTGAGCCCAGGCAACTGCGGCAATGGCCTATTTGATCCAAGGCCTAATAAGTGTACAGGGCCGCAGCCTGTCTGCTACCAAGCAGCCGCCTTTAATTACTTGGTCACGACATGTACGACTATAATGGGCATATCAATGATGTTATATGTTTAATTTTATCCCAAAGATCTTTTCTGTCTTTGAAAATTCTTTCATTTCTTTCCGTCCAAGCATTAAAGCAAGGGCTAGAGCAATGCACCTCTATAAGATTTAACTTTTTTGGATCCCATTAAAAGGCCAAGACTATGAATCAGGGAATGCTCCAACCATCCCAAGCTCAAAATATATCATGTTTCCACATAAACCTTGTATATGTGCAATTGAGAAAAATAAAATGAAAAGTTTTGCTACTCCCTTTGCATGGACAGCGCCAATGAAATGACAAACAATATGTAGGCCTTCCGAGTTGCAATAAATCGCAAGTGTCCACCTTCTTGTGAGCCGTGAGCCGCTAACCAATCAAAGACCTGAGCTTTTAGAAGATTCCATTGTTTCCCATATATCATTGGAAGGTTCAAAGAATGATGAAATGGAGGGTTCTTCCTAGAATTAAAAAAAACTTTGACGATACAAAGAAGCGAGTAAGAAATCATCAAAATTTTTTTCATTTATCTATCTTTTGAAGGTTGTGTTCTAATAAAAATTGAAAGGCAAGTTCCAAGTAACGAAAGAGTCAATTAACCCATGAGTACTTAAAGAGAGGTGATATAGCTTAGGAAAGAATCCCAACCAACAAGTCATCCCAAAACTTATTTTTCTTTCACTTAAAACACTCAATTTTAAGTCTTTGAGATACACATCCAAACCTTCGAATATAAAACACCCCACCCCGTGTGGAGAATTATATTTGGATCCAAAAGATCCATATCCATCCCCGTATGAGTCCAATCCAGACCTTTTATCCAATCCAGACCTTTTATTTGAATCATAAACAAAGCAATTTAATTAATAATAATCTAAATATAAGAAAGGAGTTGACCAGAAAAGATCCAACAATAGGAGAAACAAAATACTAAACAAAAGTACTGGAAAGATGTAAGATTTCAGTTATAATCCATTGCAAATCATCTTTAAGCCTAACAACACCCAAGATAAAACATTAAGGGCCTGTTTGGTTTGAAATTACAATTCTGTTTTCTACGTTTAAATACAATTCTGATAAAAAATTGCATTTGGAGACCTGTTTTTAAACACGGAATTGTAATATTTATGTCTTATAATCAAGTTTTTCAGAAAACAGGAAAAGGGTGTTTTATAACATCTGTTTTTTATTTTTCAACTCATAATTATTCATTCTTAATATTTTAATGCATTTATACCTTAATATATAATATACATACAAATTACATTAATATATGTGTAATTCTTATACATAAATGTAAATGTACATGTACACGAAATTACGTATATTTATATTATTAAATTATATAACATACCAAGATCCATATGTTAAATAATATTATCAATTGATACATGATACTACTATATATTTTTATACATGTATTAATGCATATGTATTAAAAAATATTATCAATTTTGTATGTATATAATTATATTGTGAATTATACATGCAATATCATTATATTGACATGTATATGTTTACCAACTTTGTCAAATTTTCAAAAAACTGTATTTAAAAATAAGTTTACCAAACGCGCACCAATAAATATAAACACAAAAAACTGAATTTTAAAACTATATTTAAAAATAACATTTAAATCGAGTTTTCTGAATACAGAACCAAACGGGCCGTAAACAAATAAACAGACCAGCACAAACAGCATTTCTGCTCACTCCACTACTTGTCCACCCCAAATTGATAAGGAACATTGGTGTATCATAGAAAGGTTTAAGCAAGGATGCCCCCAAGGAAGACACGAATTTTAGCAGCTCCCAAGTCCATTCGTTGTTTTCATCCCACCCTTAAAAAATACTGTTGTTGCGTCCCGAAAGTACTAAAACACTGCCACAGACACGCATATTGTACAAATAATTCTATTTATAATGATCTCCGTTGGCTTGCAGCTCTCGCATGAACATATCACCAGGGAAGCCAGAAAGAGAAACGCAAAACAATTTTGAGAAAACCTTCATCCACAAAAACTGGGTAAAAGGAAAATATAGCATAATGCAGTTCAGGTCTTTGTCATTATTCTTGCCATGACAGCACCAAGATGAGGATAAAAGAGTGAACGGATGCCTCACCCTACTGTGAACCACTAATTAACCAAGCAAACACCCTCACTATAGAAGGGATTCCAGCAATCCAAATCAATTTAAAGGATTTAAAAGCAAGAATTGAAGGAACTTCGCAAAGAGCTCAGGGTAGGAAAAAGATATTTACAAAAGAACTCATCCCTATCCAAAATCCACCTCTTTTTATTTCACACGCAGTCATGAAGATAAATCCTATCAATGAGACCTGATAACGAAGTGAATTCCAATGTTTCATTGTCACCCAAATATCTTTTAAAGGTCAAATCCCAAGAGACACGAGAATTTGAGTCCAGCGACCCCAAGGAAGCGATGCATTTATTAGTATACTCCTTAAAGGTGAGAAATGAGAGATTTCGAAGAAGATATACCCCTCCATGGGTCCTCCCACAAACTAATAAGATTACCATCTCCTACCTCGAAAGAGACATATTTTTAAAAAGTCTCAATGTCATGAGAAATACAGTGCCCTGGTCAACCTTTTGGTATCCCAGCCGCTCTCACGGACTCTACTTTTGTATTATGATCACACACCAAAGGGCATCTTCTAAGTAATGCTTTGTGTCAAATTAAAATACCAAACTCCAATCCCGCCTCATTTTTTAATAAGACACTTTTCCATTATAGTAAATGTTTATGCGTACCTTCCCCCCACCCTGCCCACAAATACTTCCCATTCTTCATTAAATAGACTAGCAATTTTCACCAGAACTTTAAAGGTGCACAAAAAGTATGTCGGATGAGACCAAGGTACGTCCCCCCGGATGGAATAATTAACTCTTTCCACTCATCCAATCTTTCGTTAAATTTTCCAGGTTTTTAAGTACGTGTTCTCTTGAAACCCCACGCTCGGTCAAAGCATCAAGGCTATGGACCCATTAAGCCAGATTATCAGCACCTACATCAAGATTTCTATTCACATTGGCAATGGTGATGTCCCATGCCATGCGAAGAATTCTTCAACAACCTTCACTGTGAGGGAAGAGGGGGTGGTCTTGGTTAGCATCTCCCTCAATAACTAGAATCGAGCTCCACCAATATTCTTTGTGAACTTTTGTTTCAAGACGAGAACAGTCCTTCTTTCACAACCCAAAGCTCAGTATAAGGACACTGGTTTCTATAATTGGACCAACAAAACCACTCACACACTTCCTTAATGATCTCTCAACACACCTCAAATGACCCTAGTTGGGTGTAGAACTAAATTGATACATTTATCTATTCCTTTGTGATTTCACCCTTCAGCTTCATAAATATATCTGAGATGCCCATGTTACTTCAGGAAATAAATTGACTTTCTGAAGCTTAAGTTCATCTCCACTTCAAATAAACTATCTAATTTTGATGTAATGTCTCCACAAATATTATAAACTAAACGCGCCATCACATCAATCAATGGGAGAATAAAAATACACATTTAATAAACAAATATGACAGGGTTATAAAAGAGCGAAGCCTGTTGTTATAGTGGGACAGACATAGCAAAAATATTTATGTTTAATACCTCCATCCTAATTTTCTTCATTATCACCACGAGAGTAAACAAAAACATAACATGAAGCCCAGCTGGCTTAATCAACATTGATGAATATGATTCAACCACGCCAGCAATTTAATTTAACTATATCCATTTTGATAAGCAATTTACTTAAAAATCAAAATTCCCATAATTGGAGATCTATTTGATCAACTTCAAAAAGCAAGGATCTTTTCAAAAATAGATTTACGATTCGATTACCATCAATTGCTAGTCAGAGAAGAAGATACTCCAAAAATTGTTTTTCGAACTCGTTATGGACATTTTGAATTTACAGTCATGTCTTTTGGATTAACCAATGCACCCACAACTTTTATGGATCTTATGCATTGAATTTTTAGACCTTTTCTCGACCAATTCGTTATCACTTTTATTGATGGTATTCTTGTGTATTCCCAAAATTTAGTAGAATATGCACAACATTTAGAGACAGTATTAAGTACTCTAAGAAATAATGGGTTATATGCTAAGAAGAGAAAATGTGATTTTTCAATGAAGGAAATCAAATTTTTAGGGCATATGATTTTTAAAAATGGAATCCAAGTCGATCCTGCCAAAATTTTATCCATCTTGGAATGGAAAAATCCTACCAATATTATCGAGGTAAAAAGTTTCTAGGATTAGTCGGTTATAATCGTCATTTTGTGGAAGGATTTTCTTATATTGCTTTCCCCCACTTGAAGCTAACTAGGAAAGAAGTGCCATTTGTATGGACCGATGAATGTAGTAAAGCATTCCAAATTTTGAAGGACAAATTAGCTACAGCTCTTGTCCTTGCTATTCCTTCTAGTAATGTAAGCTATGATGTATATACCGACGCCTCGTTGCAAGTGTTAGGATGCGTTTTAATACAAAATGAGAAAGTTGAAGTATGGGTCATGACAACTCAAAACTCATGAACGAAATTATCATGTCTATGATCTTGAGTTAGCAACGTTTTTGCTTTAAAAATTTGGCGTTGTTACCTTTATGGTGAAAATTTTCAAGTATTTTCTGATCACAAAAGTTCGAAATACATTTTTACTCAAAAGGACTTAAATTTAAGACAACGACGCTAAATAGAATTTCTGGAAGATTACCATTTTAAGTTAAACTACCATCCTGGAAAAGAAAATGTAGTAGACGATGCCTTAAGTCATAATACAATAGGAAGACTCCACACTTTAATTTCTTACGATATTGCTGATATCATAGATCAATATAATCTTCAATCAATATCCCCCTTCTCAAAATTTTCTAACATCATTGCATATCCCGAATTAAGAGAGAAAATCTTAGTCCAACAATCTCAAGATCCTTTTGTACAATCTCGTCAAGACAAGAATCCCGACTTCTCGTATGATAAGGAAACATGTTTATGATTTAAAAATAGATTATATGTACCTGGTACATTATCTCTCCAAGAGGAAGTATTGCAATAAGCCCATCGTTCTAAGTTTATGATTCATCCCGAAAGCTCCAAAATGTACCATACCCTGAAGAAACAATATTGGTGGTCAAATATGAGATATTGAGAATTTTGTAAGGAAACGTCCCACTTGTCAACAAGTAAAGATAATACACCAACACCCTGGTGGACTCATCCAACCCTTACCAATCCCCGAGTGAAAATGTGATCATATTGCCATAGATTTTATCAGTGGACTACCTCCTATGTCCAAAGGATATAACTCCACTTGGGTAATAGAAGAACGACTTACCAAGTCTGCTTATTTTCTACCAGTAAAAACCACCGATTCAATTAAAAATCTCAGTAAGCTCTATATTTGAGAAATTGTCCGATTATATAGAATTCCTTTATCCATAGTATCAGACAAATATTTCCGTTTTGTAGGAACATTTTTGCAAGAACTTCAAACCGCAATGGGTACTAAACTTCATTTAAGTATAGCATTCCACCCACAAACAGATGGACAATCAAAACGTGGAATCCAAACATTGGAATATATGCTACGAGCTTATACGTTAGATATGCCTGGAAATTGGAATGCACATTTACCCCTTGTTGAGTTTTCTTATAAGAATAGTTATCAGTTAAGTATTAAAGTTGCCCCGTTTGAAGTTTTAAATGGAAGACCTTATCATTCGCCTGTATGTTAGACATAATTGAGAAATAGTCAACAATTTGGTTCCGAGATAATCCAAGAAACTACTGAGAAGATACAACAAATCCGAGAAAGATTAAAAATAACCCAAGATCGTCAGAAGAGTTATGCAGATCAGTGCAGAAGTCCTAAGAATTTCAAGTTAATGACCAAGTATTTTTTAAAGTTTCTCCTCGAAAATGAATTTTACTCTTTGGAAGAAAAGGGAAATTAGCCCCCCAGATATATTAGACCACCATTTCTAATTATATTGGCCCTGTAGCCTATTAATTAGAATTACGTGTAGAATTATCTAACATTGACAATGTATTTCATGTGTCTTAGTTACGCTAGTATATTTATGATCCCTCTCATACCATCACATGGTAAGCAATTTATATTCAACCAAACCATGAATTTGAAGTACGCCCTATTCAAATTCTAGATCGCCAAGTGAAACATCTCAGGAATAAGGAAACCCCTCAGTCAAAATGCTTTGGGAAAATTAAAAATAACAACAAGCCATATGGGAACCAGAACAAGCTATGAAAGATCAACATCCTGATCTCTTCCAAGGTAAATTCGAGGACATTTTTTTAGGTAGGTAGACTGCAATACCTGAGAATTTTCAAAAACAAATATATCGATAACCAAGTCCTTAAAGTATTTATTTTAAACCCTTATGATGACCTCAAATTCAAAAGTCTCCTAAGAAGAATGAAATTACCCTTGATGCCCTATAACTTTGTTAAATTAACCTAGACATCCTGAAGTTTTAATAATTGCAAACTAACTCCTGAATAATTCAAGCAAACATAACTTGACTTATGCTTAACCCACAAATCTCAACTTTTAAGCTTTAAATGGAAGACCTTATCGTTCGCCTGTATGTTAGACATAATCGGGAAATAGTCAACAATGTGGTCCCGATATAATCCAAGAAACTACTGAGAAGATACAACAGATCCGAGAAAGATTGAAAACAACCCAATATCGTCAGAAGAGTTATGCAGATCAGCGTAGAAGTCCTTAGAATTTCAAGTTAATGACCAAGTATTTTTGAAAGTTTCTCCTCAAAAATGAATTTTACTCTTTGGAAGAAAAGGGAAATTAGCCCCCAGATATATTAGACCACCATTTCTAATTATATTGGCCCTGTAGCCTATTAATTAGAATTACGTGTAGAATTATCTAACATTGACAATGTATTTCATGTGTCTTAGTTACGCCAGTATATTTATGATCCCTCTCATACCATCACATGGCAAGCAATTTATATTCAACCAAACCATGAATTTGAAGTACGGCCTATTCAAATTCTAGATCGCTAGGTGAAACATCTCAGGAACAAGGAAACCCCTCAGTCAAAATGTTTTGGGAAAATTAAAAATAACAACAAGCCATATGGGAATCAGAACAAGCTATGAAAGATCAATATCCTGATATCTTCCAAGGTAAATTTGAGGACATTTTTTTTAGGTAGGTAGACTGCAATACCCGGGAATTTTCATAACCAAATATATTGATAACCAAGTCCTTAAAGTATTTATTTCAAACCCTTATGATGACCTCAAATTCAAAAGTCTCGTAAGAATAATGAAATTACCCTTGATGCCCTATAACTTTATTAAATTAACCTAGACATCCTGAAGTTTTAATAATTGCAAACTAGCTCCTGAATAATTCAAGCAAACATAACTTGACTTATGCTTAACCCACAAATCTCAACTTTATATAATTAAGTCATATTTTTTACTTTACAATTTTTTCCTTACCAATATACCTTTACCTCTATATTCTCCAAATTTAAATTTGTAGTTACTTTTTTTGCTTTTCAAACTTTAAAAAACCATAACTTTCAATATACAAATTCGAATTTTGCTAAATTGATAGCTTTGAAACTACTAATCGAGCCCTATAAAATAAGATCCATATTCAATAAAAAAAATAAAAACAATGCATTTCCTTCGTTTTTTATGCTGACAGTATACTAAATGTTTACTGTCTAGAAAAACATTCTATACATAAAACAGTTTTATTTTCTGGAGCATATTGTAAATATATACTGTCTATGTAATTTTTTTTCATCAAAATTTTACAGTGTTTATGAATCATGTTTGATAGATTTTGGTGAGTAGATTTCAAAACGTAATAATTTTGTGAAAAAAGAATTCGTTAATCAAAAGTTATGGTCATCTGAAGATTTAAAAATAGGAGAAACCAAAAGTTCAAAAACTTAAGTAACTTCGCCCCACTTCGCCCCAATAGTTAAAGCTATGCAATAACCCGTATTTTTACGCATATTTATTTTATTGTGAAATTATGGAAATTGGAATTAATTGATTTAAAGGGAGAAAATTTAATTTATAATTAATCCGATTTTAATGGTAATAATTACTAGCGTGATGAGAGTTAGTAGTTATCGAAGATAATTATGTTGAAATCATGTTGAGTAATAGCTACGTTGAACATTACGTAGTGAGTAACGTAATAGATGGTTTCAGAAATAATAATATGGCCGGGGACGAGATACACGAGAGTTAAAATATCATTATTTGAGACGCGCGTATGAGTCGCGTCAATTTTCTATTCGGGCGTTAAAAAGGAAAATTATTTTTATATAACTCGAATGACTATTTTGAGTGAGCTAGTGTGTCCAGAAGGGTCAAAATAGTCAGAAAACACTACTCGGGCGTTTTATTTGGAGTCTGAGGCATTTTAGCCCAAAACGACACGTCGGAGGGGTATTTTGGTCTTTTGGAATTTTGGGGGAATTAAATGGACAAAAATTAGGTTTTAATTAAAAGCAGCGTGGGCTAGAGGTTGTAGTCAGTTGCAACCTACGAGAGAGAGAGAGAGAGAGAGAGAGAGAAAACCAAAGAGGAAGATGACTCGCGTCAATTTTCTATTTCGGGCGTTACAAAGGAAAATTATTTTTATATAACTCGAATGACTATTTTGAGTGAGTTAGTGTGTCCAGAAGGGTCGAAATAGTCTAAAAACACTACTCGGGTGGTTTATTTGGAGACTGGGGTATTTTAGCCCAAAACGACACCCCGGAGGGGTATTTTGGTCTTTTGGAATTTGGGGGGAATTAAATGGACAAAAATTAGGTTTTAATTTAAAGCAATGTGGGCTAGAGGCTGCAGTCAGTTGCAACCTACGTGAAAGAGAGAGAGAGAGAGAGAGAGAGAGAGAGAGAGAGAGAGAGAGAAGCAAGTAGGAAGAAGACCCCATAGGAGAACTAAACCAAGAACTCAAGATTTCCCACCAAGAATTACACCAAAGTGTAGATCGTGACGAGAGTATCAACCACATACCAAATTCAACCCAAGAATCAGAAGTCCATTCCAAGGCAAGTGTTTATCTTGCTAGTTTATTTAGCATATATTGTTCATGTTAAACTATGTTGATGATTTAGATATAATATAATAAAATTTGAGTTTCATTAGGTTTAATCGTAAAGGAACATTATATTTTGGTGATGGGTTGCATGTAGAGGATTTACCCCATTTGTAGACTGTTAAATCTGGAGATTTTATGTGCAAATCACGAATTAAATTAATGGTTTGAATAATTAAAGTGTTGGGTTCGTCATATGAGAATTCTTAGAGATTTTAGAAATTATTTTTTTCCCTTTTGAAAACATAAAGATTTGAACACTAATTTGTGTAAGAATGTGCCCCATAATATTTAGGGATAGTTTAGAACCATTTGTTGGACGAAATTAGGATTAAATTTGAAGTTTGGAATGTTGGGAAAAATGATTTGGGGGAAGAACAGGGCCGGTTCGGAATTCTCGTTCGAATAAGAATTCCAACGAATCATCCAACGAGATTTTGAGTTCGTTCGAAGTGAGGAGTTCGTTCGAACGACCTCGTTCGAATGAGAATCCCTTGACTTCTAACGAGATTTAAGAATACATTTTTTGAGTTCGGTTATGTTAAAAAGCATCCTAGGGTTATCCAAGTTGGAGAAATAACCTATGTGAATGACGAGTGACCTAAAGTTCGAGTTAATATTGAATTGGGAGTGTGATTATTCTCGGGATGTAGAAATCTCATAGAATCGAGGAGAGTTAGGTTCAAGAGAGTATATACATATATATATGATCTACGAAAAGGGTAGAAATAATAATAATAATACTTACGTATTACGGTAATTAGGTTGCATGAACACCTGTTAAGTTATATAAGATGTGTGCATGCTTATTACTTAGAATATTATGTGTATGACATACCTAGCTACTGGCTATCGAACGGAGGTTAGCGCGTTGTGGACGACCATATCTTGTGTGCCTTTGGGGGATTTTGAGTCGTACCACTAGAGCATGGAACCTAGGTACGGGCTATCGGTGAGAACGATTGTGTTGAGGGTCGTATGGGTGCGTAGGTATGTGCGTAGCCCATCGGCTTGGAACTGTGTTCGCTTTCAATATGTGTATATATTTTATTGGTTCCTGAGAGATTGAACCTGTTGTCCTTCATGCGTGAGCGTTGCAATGGGACTAGATAACCGAGTATGCCTAGCATCAGGGGTTTCTTAACCATGGATGCAGTATTGATATATATATTTGTATGTATATATAGTGAGATTTTATATATGTATACTGAGTTCCTATTCTGTGTTTCATGTTCGCTACTTTATTAAAGTATATACTGATTGGGTCACCAGTTGAGAATTAAGAATGCTTTGAGAATGAGTTAAAGCATCTTTAAATATTTTCCTAAATAATAGAAATATATTGGCTTTTGGTTATTTAGATATTTTATCCGGCATAGTGCTACATATAGTCAGGCAGAGTATCGAGACTAGTATGGGTAGTTAGGCTCACTAGGTGTGCACATTAGATGAGAGGTGAGTATCGCAAGTGAGTATGCTAAGTTAAGAGGAATAATATTTATGCTAATTAACCAATTTAAGCACTTGTTATATATAAACTGTTTTCTACTCGGGCTCAGACCCGTTTTTCTACAAATCTCTTTTCGCGTTCTATTATTTTAGGTGCTCAGCCACATGGACACCAGGCTTAGGAGATTTCATTCATTTGCCCAGCTGTAGTTTCTTTGGAAACTGCAGAATGTTGCTAGTAAACGCTTCTGAGCCTATTTCTCCTCATCTATTAGTTAATTACTTCAATTGGACATGTCGTCCCTCCTATTTTGCATTAAGAGATTTAGAGTTGTCTTATTCTATCATTAGACTTTGATTTCATATTATTAGATCATTGTATGGGATTTTGACTGGAAGTGTTTACTCTAATTCTTCATTTAAATCCAGCTAGTTCTTTCCTTATGCTAGTGTGATGTATGGTGATGATTAAATATTTCCCTTTAATGATGATGATTAATAAAAAGATAAAATTTTGACATCAACCTTTTAAATACTAGGTGATTAGTTTTTATTAAATTAAAATTTGAGCTTTCGACAACCATGCATTATCTGAACCAACTTGATATTCTGAAATTAATTAATTAAGGACTGATCACCCGGTAATTAATTAGGCAGGGTGTCACAGGTGGTATCAGAGCATCAAGTTCTAGTGTCCTTAGGATCTGTACGAATTATTATGTTTTTGCATAGCGTTCTTTGATATGGAGCCCTATATTTTAGGATTGTTGTACTCTTTATGCATTTTACGTACTTCAGCTATTCTGAGATAATAACTGTAGACTTATGAAACTTTTCTCTCCTTTCAGATGCATCCTCGACGTGTACATAGAGTTCCCAGGGATGTTCAGCCTGAGCCTCAGCCTGCACCAACTCAGGGTATGATGAATGCCACTAAAGTTGCCGCCATTGCAGCTCAGGCGGTAAATGTCGCATTAGTAGTTGTGCAGTAGGCAACACCTTAAGCACCGGTGGTGGCTCCAATTTAGGCCCAGGCCTTCCCGTATGCTTGGGAACGTATTAGGGATGCCTTCCAGAAGGCCCATCCTCCGAGTTTACAGGGAGCTCCGATGTGGTGGTAGCGAGCCAATGGAATAAGGATATCCAGAGACATTTGAGGATACATGAATGCACGGAGGTGCGAAGTCAGATACTTGCCACGTTCAAGTTAGTGGGAACAGCACTGTAGTGGTGGGTGTCTATTACCACCGCTGAGGAGAGAGACACACTCATGATTCGATACTTTTGGGTGCGGTTCGACCACAAATATTTTCCCTCGATTGTCAAGACAGAGATGAGACGAAAGTTGGTGAACTTGAAGCAGGTGGGAAAGACCGTGATGGAATATGAGGCAGAGTTTATTAAGCTTCTAAACATTGTACTGAATGAGATCCCGACTGGGAAGAAGAGGATTCAACATTTTATGGATGGGTTTACATAGAGGATCCACCAGTATTTGATAGGAAATTTCTCTTTGGCCACCTATTCAGATGTGGTTAATGCAGCACTATTCCACTGCCAGGAGCACCGTTTTCATCTGACAGAGGTTAAGCGAGTAGGAGAGTCCGGCCAACAGGGCAGGACAGGAGAAAATGGTGCCAGTGGGGCACATGCAGTTCAGGGTCAGCATAGACACAGTGATCAGGGTTCCCAACAGGGGGATCCTAAGAGGTTCAGGTCAGGAAGTTTTAGACATGGGCAGGGAGGCTTTAGACATGACCAGCAGGGTCGGCACGACCATCAAGACCAGTAGTAGGTTCAGCAAGGCCAAGGGAGGGGTGGTAACAACCATCAGGGTCGGGGACAGCAGGGACAGAGGGGAGGACCCTTCATAAGGAGATGTTTCACTTGTGGCAACACTGGCCACAAGCGTTAGGTCTGCCCTCATAAGGGTAGAGGCCAGCAGCGGTAGTAGCATGGTGCTCGCCCAGAGCTCCAGAGACCGTTATTTTCCGCAGCTCTCCCAGTACCTCCACAGATGCCAGCACTGCCACCCATTCCAGACGTCCCAGTTCAGCAGGGGCAACTTCAGTATGGACGACTCTACAATCTTCACCAGGCCGCAGTCCCGCAGGACCTACCCACGATTGAGGGTATGTTTTCTATCCAGGGGACTTTGGGGAGCATTTTATTTGACACAGGGGCCACACACTGTTTTATTGCCACGGGGTTTGCATGTACCATGGGATTATTATATATAACAGAGAGTACGGTTACTTGTGTGGATTTGTCGTTGAGTAGAGGTTTCGTGATTTCTTTAATTTGTCGGGGAGTGGGTATAGAGATTGGTAGGTTTAGCTTACCCACTGACATGCTTGTATTGGATATGTACGAGTATGACGCGATTATAGGTATGGATTAGCTTGTCAGGTATAAGTCCATGATCGATTATTTTAGTAGGAGTATAGTTTTTACCATACCCGGTCAGGAGATGTTCCTGATGGCGATGCCTCGCCCTGAGGGAGGATTGTCCACACATTTATACTACATAGAGGAGCAGATCTTTAGGGAGGTAGTGGTACCACTTGACTCGATTCCTGTTGTTCGAGAGTTCACCGATGTGTTTCAGGAGATTCCGGGGTTGCCACCGAGTAGAGAGATAGACTTCGTCATTGATTTAACGCCAGGCACACGATCGATTTCCCACGCACTTTACCGTATGGCTCCAGCAGAGATGAGGGAGTTACGTGACCAGATTGAGCAATTATTAGGGTAGGGGTTCATCCGTAGGAGTACTTCACCGTTGGGTGCTCCCGTACTGTTTATTAAGAAGAGGGACGAATCGTTGAGGTTATGTGTCGATTACCGGGAGTTGAATAAAGTCACGATACGGAACAAATATCTATTGCCTTGAATCGATGACTTATTTGAATAGTTGAGAGAAGCTACCTTCTTCTCGAAGATTGACTTGAGATCGGGATACCATCAGTTGCGTATCAAGGAGCAGGATGTGTCGAAGATGGCCTTCCTGACAAGATATGGTTCCTATAAGTTTAGGGTTATGCCTTTCGGGCTAACCAACGCCCCAACGTGTTTATGGACTTGATGAACAAGGTGTTAAGAGAGTTCCTGGACCAGTTTATCATCGTCTTTATCGATGATATTCTGGTTTACTTGCAGACCGAGGAGGAGCATGTCGAGCACTGCGTCAGCATAAATTATACGCAAAATATGAAAAATGTAGGTTTTGGCTGAAGAAGGTCCAGTTTTGGGTATATCATCTTTGATAGAGGGATATCCATGGATCCGGGGAAGGTTTTAGCGGTGAGGGAGTGGGGACAACCCACGACATGGATCGAGATGTGCAGTTTCTTGGGCCTAGCCAGATACTACAGGAGGTTCATTCGAGGGTTTTCAAAAATAACGGGTTCGTTGACACATTTTACTCGTAAAGGGGTGTCGTTTATCTGGAGTGACGCCTGTCAGTTAGCCTTTGATGAGTTGAAAGACAAGTTAACCTCAACACCAGTGTTAGCATTTCCCAGGTCGAGAGTGGAATATCTATTTACACTGATGCGTCCTTATTAGGCCTTGGGGGTGTACTTCAGTAGGAGGATCAGGCCATATCTTATGCCTCCCGTAGACCTAAGCCTCGCGAGAGAAATTACCCACCCATGACTTAGAGTTGGGGTGGTTGTGTTTGCACTTCGGATTTGGAGACATTACCTCCTGGGGAGAAATTTCGCTTGTTCATAGATCACAAGTCATTACAGTACCTCTTCACATAAACAGAGTTGAATATGCGTCAGCGTCAGTGGCTTGAGTTTGTGAAGGATTATCATTTTTATATCCAATACCACCCGGGGAAGGATAACGTGGTAGCAGACGCATTGTGCCGTAGGCCTGTAGGGGAGGTGGCCGAGGTGTGAAAAGAAAAATGGAAGGATTTAGGACACTAAGATGCGGTGGATCGATCGTTCATGTTTGTGATGACAGTTACGCCCCAGATTATTACGAGAGTAGGATAGGCTTAGGCAGCTGACTCGTTCTGCCAGAGTCAGATAGTGCAACTTCTAGCAAATGGGGTCGAGTCTTACACCGTGGATTCAGATGGGGGTCTAAGTTTTAATGGAAGTTTGGTTGTTCCTGAGGGAGAAGATTTGCAACATAAGGTGATGACAAAGTCGCATGGTTCACAATTTATGGTACATCTCGGTGGGGATAAGATGTACCAGGATATGCGAAAACAGTACTGGTGGAGCGGGATGAAGAAGGATATTGCCGAGTTCGTCTTAAAATGTGCCACTTGTCAGCTAGTAAATGTGGACCATCAGAGACCGACAGGACTTCTACAGCCATTAGAGGTTCCTATGTGGAAACGGGAGAGCATTTCCATAGACTTCATCACGAGATTACCTACATCGCAGAGGGGTCATGATTTAATATGGGTGATAGTGGATCGACTGACCAAGGTAGCCCACTTTCTGTCAGTCCAAACGGATTACACCTCGAGGCAGTACGCCTAAATATTCATAGCAGAGATAGTGAGACTTCACGGGATGCCTCTAAATCGTGTCTGACGGAGATAAAGTGTTTGTGTCTCGATTTTAGGAGAGTTTCCAGGAGGCGATGGGTATGGAGTTGCGACTGAGTACAGCCTATCACCCGCAGAAGGACGTACAGACCGAGCGAACAAATCAAATGTTAGAGGACATGTTGTGTATGTGCATCATTGATTTTGGCGGAGGCTGGGAGCAGTATCTTCCGCTGGTGGAGTTTGCCTATAACAACACCTACTAGTTTACTATCGGTATGGCCCTATTCGAGGCACTATACAGCAGACCTTGTCATTCCCCAGCATGTTGGTTGGAGGTGGGGGATAACGAGTTACTTAGTCCGAAATGATTCAGGATACTTCGGCGAAGATAGAGTTGATATGGAGCCGAATTCGGGTCGCTCGGGATCAACAGAAGAGCTACGCCGACGTCAAGCGGTATTTTTGCGAGTTCAACATTGGGGACCAGGTGTTACTTCGAGTGTCTCCTATGAAGGGAGTTATGCATTTTAGGAAGAAGGAAAATTTGGCGCCTAGGTATGTAGGGCCATTCCCTGTTATCGAGAGGATTGGGCCAGTTGTCTATAAACTTGGGTTACTGGAACACTTGCATAGGGTCCATGACGAGTTCCATATCTCTTCACTGAGGAGATATCTTCGAGATGATTTAGCCTATTGTAAGGCCCTAAATGTGATTAGGAATGTTAATTATATGATTAAGTATAAGTTATATGTTATAAGTTGATGAGGGGTGTTAAACACGTTAATTATTATATTTGGGGGATGCATAGTCATGTAATATATGTGTTGGTTGCATTAGATGTTAATTAAGCTTATGATCGGGGATAACTTGTTTAGATCATATGATTAGTTATGTGGTTAAATGAATCATGAAAATATGTTTTTAATGCATCATTATGTTTATAAAAAATTAAACCAAGGTGTTGGTCCGAAATTGGCATTGTTAGGTCGCCAAATGTGAAAGTTTTGAGATTTTTGGTAAATTGCTACCCTTCTGTTCGGGCCCAAAATAGGCATACTAGTTTTATGATTTGTGGAAAATACAAAATATCAAAGTTGTATATATATGAGCTAAGTTTATAACATAATAAACGGTGTGTAAAACAGAGGTCTAAGTAAGGAGTAATGCTGAAATTACGAAATAAGGGCAAATATGTCTATTCGTTAAATGGTATTTTGTCTTATTAGTGGAACACATGGCTTGTTTTGATTGGACCAAGGGGAGGTGCCTTATGTCGACTTAAAGAGCTTAAAAATACCCCTTGTTCTTCATTTTAATAAGAATTTCAAGTGGGTTTGAGAGTTACTTGGAAGAAAGCAAGGTTATGATGAATTAGTGAAGGATTAAGGCAGATTATCGAGAGATAAACAAGCTTATGTATCCAAAGGTGCTTAGGTAAGATTTAACTTATAAATTTCATTCTTTACATGATATAGGGTGTTTTATATGATATTAAAGATCATATTTAAGGATGATATAATACGTGTTGTTACGTGTAGGTGGGTATGTGTAGGTTGTATATATGAAGTATGTTGAATTCATACAACTAAGGGTGTAATCATCATGTTAATCAAATTGGTGTATTTTTTTGAATGCTCAATGGAATCGATTGATTCCAATTGGATATGAAACTAAACTTATACATACATGTCATATCCGAAAATTATGTAAAAATACCAAGAAATGAATCTTGGGTGATAGTTTGAAGTTTGGGTATGAAATCTGCCCCAAAAGCATAAGTGCGCACACCAGGTGTTCGATGTTTTGCTTGACTTAGTAAATGAACTCTAAAAATTATGCAACATCAATTTTATATTATTCAATATGTTTAATATATGTTTCCATAATTTATAACCGAGTAGGACATTATATATGCTTGAAAAATGTTAAGTTATGCTTTGATGGTTTACTCAGACCTAGATGTATTAAAAGTGGCATAAATCATTGAATACTTATTGGAATCAAGAAATTCCAATTGGAAATATTAGAGAACATATATGGGTATGATATACTTGATGGGGAGAATAAAATAGCTTCTGGTTTGGCTTGGGGGTTGTGTTTAAGTTGAAGTTTTGTTGTTGTTTTTCTCCAGAAATTATGTGGAAAATGTTGTAATAAAACAGGCATAACTTTGTCTAGAGAATTCATAATTTAATTCCGTAAATTGCGTTAGAACCCTAATGAATAAGGTGTTATATAAATTAGAAGTATCATATTCAATTAGTTTTCAGTTATGTTAGATTGACCAACTGATGTGATGTGTTACTGAGTTTAATGTGATTTGGTGTATTCAAATACTAATGATGTTGAATTGTTAGGTGGGGAAGCGACTAACACTACCATACCAAGGAAATAGTTTGGGTATTAATCTTAGTACCAAATTAAAGGTGAGTGACCTATCCTATGAAATATAGATGCTTATATGTTCATATGGAAATGTGTAGTAAAACTCATGTGTTAAGATGCTTATGGGAGTGATGTTGTATTATGAAACATATGCATATGATTAAGAATGTTATGTGATGTTATATAATGTTATGGACTGAGGTGGGTCCTTTATCTAATGTTAAGGACTGTGGTGGGTCCTACGGGATGTGGCGTTCCCGTTAACTCAACTTAAAGGTTTGTTGTACTCGGGCCTAATTATGGAATGTGGTATCCCCAATAACTGGGAGTTAATTGGACTGGCGGGTCCAGGCTTGCGAGAGTTACACAATTCCTGTTGGGTTATGACATAAGAAAATAAAAAATTGTTATTCAGATTGGTTATATATATGTGATGTATGTGTGGAATATAGTCATTCACTAAGCTTGTGTTGCTTACACTCTTATAATGTTATGTTTCAGGTATGCCTATCGTTTGGAGTTCACTGCCAAGTTAGGACATTAAATGGGAGAGTGGAGGATAAATAACGTGAGTTTTATATCAACAAACTTTTTGGGTAAATGTTAAACAAAAGAACTTATGTAAGTAAATTTGTTTGGTACTTTTAAGTTGTGCATAAAGGTAGCTATGTTTTCATCCAAACATGCCTTTGAAGAAAAGAAAAAAAAATCTTGTGTTATTTTTCAAAAGGTTTCAAGTACCATATTGTCTAATGGGGATTTATCTCTAAATAAAAGGTTGATTTTAAGTTAATTAAGTTGGGGCGCGAGAACTTGGTATCAGAGCATGGTTATTAGGTTCTGGACAGGGTGTGAGGGTCTAGATTGGCAGTGGACGTAGAAACTGTTTTGAGTCATAAGTATTCAGTTTCAAGGGATACATTTAAGTATGTTAGATTCCTGAGGCGTGGACATGAATGTTTTGGTATTAAGTTTTAAATTGGCTTTGTTGACTAACATCTGTCAGTTATACATATATATTGTTGTACGTGATATGAAATGCAAGGATCTTGCAGGAAAGGAAATAAGATGTTAAGGTTTATTCGGTGATGACAGCGAATACAGGTATTTTAATATAAAGCATTGCATTGTTTTATATGTTGTATGAACAAATGTTTCATTGAAGGAAAATATTTAAAGACGCAATGTGGTATAAAAGTTGTAATCTCTCCTTTTACTGGTATATGTGAACTTGGCAAAAATTATAAAGTATTGGAGGTGATCGCTTCCTATGTTGGTATATGTGGACTTAAGTCATGTTATGTGTATCATTATGAATGGGTTCTCTCCTCATCTGTATGGGAGAGTGATGTACGGGAACAAATATTCAATTAAAGGATGAGAAATGAGAAGAATTATTGTTACATGATTATAATGAGACTTAAATTGTTGGAGTGTAAATAAAAATGAAGATTCACATAGTAGAGGTTAAATCATAAGGTTAGTAGTTGTATATGTTTATATTTAACATGTGAAATAAGTATGAAATTTAATAACTAGTCGATATATCACAAGTGATCAGAATGTGAATTCATAATGAATTATTAAAAGTAGAATAAAGAGTAATAAGAGTTGATATGTACGTCTTTAATAATGTGAGTACATATAGTGGATATTATTCTTGTGATGTTTTGAAACGCTTATAAGAATAGTAAAGTTGAGATGAGGTGTTAAAGAGTTAGAAGTTTAAAAATATTGAGGAGTCCTTTTAAGAATATGTGTTGTGGATGAGTATGGGAAAGATGTTTGTCAGGAAATACTTACAACTGAGTTGAGTGAATATTGAGTTGTGTTTGTCATTGTGCGTATGTGTTACCACTAAGAGTGTTATATAAGTAATATGATTGACATTATACGGAGTCACCAAGAAGTATGTGTAAGGAGAATGTGCTATGTGAGATACCATAATGTGGTACATTGAGGTATTTGTACAAGTTATTTGAAAGAAATACGATATATAATAGTTAGAGAAGTATTATGGGTTTGGTAAGTATGGTTAAAGTTCTAAGTGGTGAGGTTACATTTAACATCCATGTTATCAAACGGTTAAGATGAGTGTATTAATGATGTTGCGTAAGACTATCATGTTAATAAGGATTGGAGTAAGATTATGATTGTAAAGTTATTGTATTGGATAAACGACTTGTTAAGGTCATTGTATGTTTAGTTAAAGAACAATCAAACGTTACTTAAAAAAAAGGGAATATAGTGAGAAGTTATATTGAATTCATAGTCCATGACTACACAATATACATGAAAGTGAATATGGGATATTGGCTAAAAGTAAACATTTGGTGAATTATTGTTCATTATCGATATATGGAAAGTAGTGACGCTATGTTTAGATTAAGGAGCGTAAGAACGATATTTAACATACTCTAAAACTTCAGAGATGATACGGATAGTAGTCCAAGTCTAACACATGAGTTTGGTATTGGGTGGAAGATGAGAAGATGTCATATAGTAAGTTAGTATTATAATATGATGTTTGTCATTTGAAGTAATGAATTGAAGTTAGGGAGATGAACTATAAGAAGTTAGTCTTGTAATAGAATATTTATTATTTGAAATGTTACACAATGATAAGGATAGATTATATGAATGAAGTGAGAAATGTACATAATGATGTTTGGTTTATTAAGAATGTTTACTCATTGTTAATATAAGAGGATACAATCGATAATATAGTATGTGTGAATGTTCGACATACGTATATAAAGGTATGGAGTAATATATGAGTTGGGAATTGACTGTTATTGATAAGAAATCACTAGGCGATTATTCTCGCGTATGAATGATAAAGACGCTTATGTATTGATAGATCCTGATTCTACACATTCTTTATGTCTTGCTTTATCTATTGCATCTTAATAAACCACTATCATCGTTAGATTCTAGTTTAGCTATTATTACTCCAGTGTGGGAAATTTGTTTTTATTGATAGGGTGTGTAGAGAGGAGGGTATGGTATGAATAAGTGAAAATGAGTTGTTGGTTGACTTACTATCTTTCAGTAAGCATGACTTTTATGTGATTTTGGGTACGGACTGGTTGTCCTCATATCATGTATGTTTAGATTGCTTTAGAAGGAAGGTAGTGTTTCGGTTACCGTGTGAACCTGAATTTAAATTTATTGGGGAATGGAATGTCACTTGCGTATTATTTTATAGACCTTGCGAGAGAAGCAATTATATGCTAAATTTTCTAAATGTGAATTTTGACTAGACCAAAGTAGTGTTTTGGGGAATGTTATTTTTGCTGATGGTAATTGTGTTGGTTGATAAGAAGATGGATGGAATTTATAAATGATTATGACTACACAATACATCACCATCCGGGTAAGGCTAATGTTGTTGCTGATGCCTTGAGTAGAAAAGCTCTAGGTAGAGTATTTTATATTTACTATGTTCGAGTTAACTTGCTGAGAGAGTTAACTTTAATAAGGAAGAAGTTAACGTTAAATGAGTTGTGGAATACTAGTGCATTTAAATGTTAGACATCTGCTAGTAGACTGGATACGACCATCACAAGCAGGACATATAGAATTGGATAAAATTAAAGACAATATGAAAATGAGTAAAGCAAATGAATTTTCTATTCATAATAATGACATTGTTATGTATGATAATCGTTTGTGTGTACCTAATGTGCCTAATTTAAGGAGAACGATTTTAAAGGAGGCCCATTCTTAGTTATATGCTATGCATCCCGGAAACACATAACTTTATAGAAATTTGAAACAATGTTATTGGTGGCCGGGAATAAAACACGATAGTGCAGATTTTGTTGCTAGATGTATGGTTGCCAACAAGTGAAGGCGGAGCATCAAAAGCCTAATAGTCTACTATAGTCCTTACCTATTCCTGAGTGGAAATAGGAGCATGTTACTATCGATTTTGTTATAGGTTTGCCAAAATTATCATGAGGGTTTGATTTTATTTTGGTTGTCGTTAATAGATTGACTAATTGACACATTTTCTTCCTGTTAAAGCTACTTATTCCATGGATATATATGCCAACATATATGTGGATGAGATAATTAGATTGCATGTTTCACCTGTTTCTATTATCTCTTATCAAAATCCTAGATTTAATTCCCACTTTTAGCCTGGTTTACAATAAGTTTTGGGGACTAAATTGAGATTTAGTTCAACTTTTGATCCTCAGACTAATGGGGCAGTCAGAAAATGATCCAGGCACTCGAAGACATGTTACGAATTTATATATTAGAGTTAAAGGGCAGTTGGGATGAACACTTGTCACTAATTAAGTTGCTTATAATAATAGTTATCATTCAGGTATTGAGATGGATCCTTATGAATCCTGGTATGGGATAAAGTACAAGACCCCAGTGTGTTGGACAAAAGTAGAAGAATGAAAACTACTTAGGCCAGAAATTGTGCAACTAACTACTGAGAAGATAAATTTTATTCGTAATCATTTGAAGGTGGTGCAAAGTAGACAAAAAGGTTATCCAGACAACGTAAGGAAGGAATTAAAATTTGAGGAAGGTGATCAAGTTTTCCTACGTGTTTCTCCTTAGAGAGGGGTTATGAGATTTGAGAAAAAAAAGGCAAATTAAGGGCTAGGTAGATTGGCCTTATGAAATAGTGAAACGAGTTGGAGTTGTATATTACAAATTGGCTTTGATATAATAACGATCTCGTATACATGATGTTTTTTTTTACGTATCAATGTTACGTAAGTATGTGGTTGATCCTTCACATGTGCTTATCTTATAACCGATAGAGCTTAAAGATGACTTGACTAACATGGAGGAACCAATTGTTATTTTTGATTGAAAAGAACAGGCAAAACCATTACATTAGTTAAGGTGGCATGGAGAAATCAAAATGTGGAGTATGCCACCTGGGAAAGAGAAAATAACATGAAGGTGTGATATCCTCATCTTTTGGTAAGTTCTTATGCGTTAAATTTCGAGGACGAAATTTTTGTAAGAGGGGTAGAATTGTAAGGCCCTAAATGTGATTAGGAATGTTAATTATATGATTAGGTATAAGTTATATGTTATAAGTTGATGAGGGGGTGTTAAACACGTTAATTATTATATTTGGGGGATGCATAGTCATGTGATATATGTGTTGGTTGCATTAGATGTTAATTAAGCTTATGATCGGGGATAACTTGTTTAGATCATATGATTAGTTATGTGGTTAAATGCATCATGAAATTATATTTCTAATGCATCATTATTTTTATAAAAAATTAAACCAAGGTGTTGGTCCGAAATTGGCATTGTTAGGTCGCCAAATGTGAAAGTTTTGAGATTTTCGGTAAATTGCTACCCTTCTGTTCAGGCCCAAAATAGGCATACTAGTTTTATGATTTGTGGAAAATACAAAATATCAAAATTGTAGATATATGAGCTAAGTTTATAACATAACAAACGGTGTGTAAAACAGAGGTCTAAGTAAGGAGTAATGCTGAAATTACGAAACAAGGGCAAATATGTCTATTCGTTAAATGGTATTTTGTCTTATTAGTGGAACACATGGCTTATTTTGATTGGACCAGGGGGAGGTGCCTTATGCCGACTTAAAGAGCTTAAAAATACCCCATGTTCTTCATTTTAATCAGAATTTCAAGTGGGGTTGAGAGTTACTTGGAAGAAAGCAAGGTTATGATGAATTAGTGAAGGATTAAGGCAGATTATCGAGAGATAAACAAGCTTATGTATCCAAAGGTGCTTAGGTAAGATTTAACTTATAAATTTCATTCTTTACATGATATAGTGTGTTTTATATGATATTAAAGATCATATTTAAGGATGATATAATACGTGTTGTTACGTGTAGGTGGGTATGTGTATGTTGTATATATGAAGTATGTTGAATTCATACAACTAAGGGTGTAATCATCATGTTAATCAAATTGGTGTATTTTTGTGAATGCTCAATGGAATCGATTGATTATAGTTGGATATGAAACTAAACTTATACATACATTTCATATCCGGAAATTATGTAAAAATACCAAGAAATGAATCTTGGGTGATAGTTTGAAGTTTGGGTATGAAATCTGCCCCAAAAGCATAAGTGCGCACACCAGGTGTTCGATATTTTGCTTGACTTAGTAAATGAACTCTAAAAATTATGCAACATCAATTTTGTATTATTCAATATGTTTAATATATGTTTCCATAATTTATAACCGAGTAGGACATTATATATGCTTGAAAAATGTTAAGTTATGCTTTGATGGTCTACTCGGACCTAGATGTATTAAAAGTGGCATAAATCATTGAATACTTATTGGAATCAAGAAATTCCAATTGGAAATATTAGAGAACATGCATGGGTATGATATACTTGATGGGGAGAATAAAATAACTTCTGGTTTGGCTTGGGGGTTGTGTTTAAGTTGAAGTTTTATTGTTGTTTTTCTCCAGACATTATTTGGAAAATGTTGTAATAAAACAGGCATAACTTTGTCTAGAGAATTCATAATTTAATTTCGTAAATTGCGTTAGAACCCTAATGAATAAGGTGTTATAGAAATGTGAAGTATCATGTTCAATTAGTTTTCAGTTATGTTAGATTGACCAACTGATGTGATGTGTTACTGAGTTTAATGTGATTTGGTGTATTCAAATACTAATGATGTTGAATTGTTAGGTGGGGAAGCGACTAACACTACCATACTAAGGAAATAGTTTGGGTATTAATCTTAGTACCAAATTAAAGGTGAGTGAACTATCCTATGAAATATAGATGCTTATATGTTCATATGGAAATGTGTAGTAAAACTCATGTGTTAAGATGCTTATGGGAGTGATGTTGTATTTATGAAACATATGCGTATGATTAAGAATGTTATGTGATGTTATATAATGTTATGGACTGAGGTGGGTCCTTTATCTAATGTTAAGGACTTTGGTGGGTCCTACGGGATGTGGCGGTCCCGTTAACTCAACTTAAAGGTTTGATGTACTCGGGCCTAATTATGGGATGTGGTATCCCCAATAACTGGGAGTTAATTGGACTGGCGGGTCCAGGATTGCGAGAGTTACACAATTCCTGTTGGGTTATGACATAAGAAAATAAAAAATTATTATTCAAATTGGTTATATATATGTGATGTATGTGTGGAATATAGTCATTCACTAAGCTTGTGTTGCTTACACTGTTATAATGTTATGTTTCAGGTATGCCTATCGTTTGGAGTTCACTTCCAAGTTAGGACATTAAATGGGAGAGTGGAGGATAAATAATGTGAGTTTTATATCAACAAACTTTTTGGGTAAATGTTAAACAAAAGAACTTATGTAAGTAAATTTGTGTGGTACTTTTAAGTTGTGCATAAAGGTAGATATGTTTTCATCCAAACATGCCTTTGAAGAAAAGAAAAAAAAATCTTGTGTTATTTTTCAAAAGGTTTCAAGTACCATATTGTCTAATGGGGATTTATCTCTAAATAAAAGGTTGATTTTAAGTTAATTAAGTTGGGGCGCGACACCTATACTCACATCGCGTTGGAGGAGATCAGCTTACACACTGATAGATCCCACGAGGAGGGGTCGGTTGCTATCCTAGACCGTAGCGAGAGGAAATTAAGTTCGAAGATAGTACCACTAGTCCGTGTTCAGTGGAGGTACCATAATGTTGAGGAATCTACATGGGAGCGCGGGGATGACATGCGTGAACGTTATCCAGAGTTACTCTTGCCAGGTATAATTTCATTTCCGAATTTCGGGACAAAATTTTGTTATTAGGGAGGAAGCATGTAATACCTCGAATTTTTACGCATATTTATTTTATTATAAAATTATGGAAATTGGAATTAATTAATTTAAAGGGAGAAAATTTAATTTATAATTAATTAAATTTAATGGTAATAATCACTAGCGTGACGAGAGTTAGTAGTTATCGAAAATAATTATATTGAAATCATGTTGAGTAATAACTATGTTGAACATTACGTAGTGAGTAACGTAATATATGGTTTCAAAAATAATAATATGGTCGGGGGCGAGTTAAAATATAATTATTTGGGACTCGCGTATGAGTCACGTTAATTTTCTATTTTGGGGGTTAAAAAGGTAAATTATTTTTATATTACTCGAATGACTATTTTGAGTGCGCCAGTGTGTCCAGAAGGGTCGAAATAATCATAAAATACTACTCTGGTGTTTTATTTGGAGTCCGGAGCATTTTAGCCCAAAACGACACCCCGAAGGGGTATTTTGGGCTTTTGGAATTTTAGGGGGGATTAAATGGACGAAATTAGGTTTTAATTAAAAGCAACGTGCGTTAGAGGTTGCAGTCAGTTGCAACCTACGTGAAAGGGGGGGAGAGAGAGAGATAACCAAGGAGGAAGAAGACCCCATAGGAGAACTAAACCAAGGACTCAAGATTTCCCACCAAGAATTACACCAAATTGTAGATCGTGACGAGAGCATCAACCACATACCAAATTCAACCCAAGAATCAGAAGTCCATTTCAAGGCAAGTGTTTATCTTGCTAGTTTATTTAGCATATATTGTTCCTGTTAAACTTTATTGATGATTTAGACATAATATGATGAAATTTGGGTTTTATTAGGTTTAATCGTAAAGGAACATTAGATTGGGTAGCATGTTGAGGATTTTCCCCATTTGTAGACTGTTAAATCTGGAGATTTTATATGCAAATCATGAATTAAATTAATGGTTTGAATAATTAAAGTGCTGGGTTCGTCATATGAGAATTCTTAGATATTTTAGAAATTATTGGTTTCCCTTTCGAAAACATAAAGATTTGAACACTAATTTGTGTTAGAATGTGCCCCATAATGATTAGTGATAGTTTAGAACCATCCAAATTGATGTTGGACGAAATTAGGATTAAGTTTGAAGTTTAGAATGTTGGGAAAAATGATTTTGGGGAAGAATGGGGCCAATGCAAAATTCTTGTTCCAAGACCTGCCCAGGTCGTTCGAACTACCTCGTTCGAACAAGAATTTCAACGAATCATCCAACGAGATTTTGAGTTCGTTAGAAGTGAGGAGTTGGTTCGAACGACCTCGTTCGAACGAGAATCCCTTGACTTCTAACGAGATTTCAGAATACACTTTTTGAGCTCGGTTAGGTTAAAAAGCATCATAGGGTTATCCAAGTGAGATAAATAACCTACGTGAATTACTAGTGACCTAAAGTCCGAGTTTATATTGAATTGGGAGTGTGATTATTCTCATAATGTATAAAGTTCATAGAACTGAGGTGAGTTAGCTTCAAGAGAGTATATATATATATATATATAAAATAAAGTATAAAACTTATGTATGCCATAAGATTCAACTACGACATCACAAGATGAATTATTTATGCTCTACCTAATTTACCCCTCCAAAATTTAAGTTCCCCCTAAACAACACTCACAACTTATTTTCCCACTCTTCATAAGAATTTAAAAAAAGGGGTAAAATGGTAATCTTACACTCCTTGCCGGTGTTTTGGGATATGGGTCTTCACATCACGTTACACGGGAGTCCCCCGACAACCTTCCTACCACAAGGCCAAACACGTCTTTTGGTTGAATATTCAAAAACTTAATTCCAATCAAGTTTCGTCTATTGGCCGCCAAAATCAAAAGAGCTTTGTTCTGAGTATAACTGTTCAACAGGTGGATCAAAATCCCACAAAATCCGAGCAATGGTTGGGATGAGATTTCTTCTCCAGAGATCCACGTGGATTAATATGCTGAAGATGTTTGTTGTGATCAGCTAAGAGATTTGGTAAAGGATCCTAATTTTGTGGAGAATGAGTCTCCTCCATTGAATTTCAAGCAGGTGTTAACCCATGTGAAGATTGGGACGCGTGATGAAAGTTCAAATGGAGATATCAGGCCAAAATTTCAAGTAGGTGTTAACACTCAGCAGGACCTCCCTACCCGAGTCGTTCGTCCATCTCCCCAAATATCCAGTTTCGTCCCCTAAACGGTTTAAGGTCCGGCAACGGCGACAACGACGATTAGTGATGACTGAGAGAAGAAGGTTTCTCTATTGTACAGGTAATTTTTTTTCTCTCTCCGCTGTTTGAACGGCGATGGCGACTGTTTGAACATTTTTTGGAGTATATGACTTTGTTGGTGTTCTTACATGAATACCTATAACTATTTACATGAATATCGTCGTTCGTCCATTTTATACTCCAAAAAATGTGTATTAGTCGTCAACACGCAAAATAAATTACACGAATACCCATAACCGTTTAATGTTTGATTTGTGTTTGTTTTCACTTCGTTGGGTTTATCAGATTTGAGAGCAGAGATGTGGGTATCTAATTATTATTATTAAAATGAACAAACAAGATAGAAACGAATGATTGACATCTCAGTGGTATAATCCTTCTTTTCGCACATATAATAGAAGACCGGTGAACCAAGGACAAATTTTGGCCTGGCTGAGCAGAGCCCAGTGCCTCCAAATTTTTTTTGCTAACTATGTGTAATCCATCCCAAATTTCTGTACCCAAGAGAGAAACATACCAATTTTTTTTTATCCGAACAACATATGAAACTGAAACAGATCTCTAAACTCTCTCTCCTTCCTCTCTGCAGTCGTCCGGTCACCAGGGACAGCGCCGTCCAACCGCCATCCGGACACCGACTGTCCAGCTCCGTCAGCCCAAGTCAGGTAAGTTTTTTTTTTTTTCATTTTTCCAGTTTTTATGACTTTTTTCCCCTTTCTTTCTTATTTTTTTTTTCCTTTCGTTTCAAATATAGATTAGATTAGATTAATATCAATTTTATTTGTAATTTAATTAGTGAATTTTTATTATAATTTGATTAGTGAATTTTTTTCTTAAGTGTCAAATTTATACATTTAATTAATAAATTGATTATTTGATTTAGGAAGATATATTATTTGAAATGTTAGAATTTTGCGGTTTTAATATTTTAAGTTGATTTGATGACTCACATTTATTTATGATTATAATTTAATTTTTAGACTTCATTGTTTATTAGTCTATTGATCATTCAGTTCGGTAATTGTAATCACTTAATGATTAAATAATTTATAAAATATGTAAATATTTTTTTATGATTATAATTTATTAATCGACTACTTTGTTCCTTTGTTAGATTGTAAATTTATCTTCCTTAAATGGGACTCGCTTTGAGTATTGATCTAGACTCCGTGATGAATGAATTTGAATCGTGAAAGACTCATACGACAAAATTTCAATAGATTTTTAGTAATTAATGAAAGAGAATATTTTATTGCGAATGAATTCTATTATTAAACTAAGTTGAGTTAAATTGATGTTGTTTATATGAGGTTCAAGAAGACTATTACTATTGTTGTTGTATTTTTATTTCCTAAATAGGGTGGATAGTCCAATAAAGAAAGTAAACTTTGCCCAAATTTTCTAAATTGTTTACGCATTTGTGTTGTAGAAAAAAGTTTGACTTTTAAGAATTATCAGCGTGCCTTCAGGCACGGACATACCTACGGAGAAGATAAAAATACTACTACTCCTACTTATGTATTACGGTAATTAGGTTGCGTGAACGCCTATTATGTTGTATAAGATGTGTGCAGGCTTATTACTTAGAATATTATGTGTATGACATACCTAGCTATTGGCTATCGAACGGAGGTTAGAGCTTTGTGGACGACCATATCTTGTGTGCCTTTGGGGGATTTTGAGTCGTACCACTAGAGCATGGAACCTAGGTACGGGCTATTGGTGAGAACAACAGTGTTGACGGTCGCATGGGTGCGTAGGTATGTACGTAGTCCATCGGCTTGGAACCGTGTTCGCCTCCAATATGTGTATATGTTTTATTGGTTCCTGATAGATTGAACATGTTGTCCTTCATGCGTGAGCGTTGCAATGGGACTAGATAGAACCAGGATTTTCTTAACCATGGATGCAGTGTTAATATATATATTTGTATGTATACATAGTGAGATTTTATATATGTATACTGAGTTCCTATTGTGTGTTTCATGTTGGCTACTTTATTAAGTATATACTGATTGGGCCACCAGTTGATCATTAAGAATGCTTTGAGAATGAGTTAAAGCATATTTAAACCTATTCCTAAATAATAGAAATATATTGGCTTCGAGTTATTTAGATATTTTATCCGACGTAGTGGTTATACTACATATAGTCAGGCAGAGTATCGAGACTAGTATAGGTAGTTAGGCTCGCTAGGTGTGCACATTGGATGAGAGGTGAACATTCCGAGTGAGTACGCTAAGTTAACATGAATGCTAATTAACCAATTTACGCACTTTCTATATATAAACTGTTTTCTACTCGTTCTCCGATCCATTTTTCTGCAAATCTCTTTTCTTGTTCTATTATTTTAGGTGCTCAACCACAGGGACACTAGGCTTAGGAGATTCCATTCATTTGCTGAGTTGTAGCTACTGTGGAAGCTATAGAATGTTGCTAGTAGACGCTTCTGAGCATATTTTTCCTCATCTATTAGTTAATTACTTCAGTTGGACATGTTGTCCCTCCTATTTTACATTCAGAGATTTAGAGTTGTTTTATTATATCATTAGACTTTGATTTCATGTTATTGGATGATTGTATGGGATTTTGACTGGAAGTGTTTACTCCAGTTATTTATTTAAATTCAGTTAGTTCTTTCCTTATGCTATTGTGATGTATGGTGATGATTAAATATTTCCCTTTAATGATGGTTAATAAAAAGATAAAATTTTGACATCAACCTTTTTAAATATTAGGTGGTTAGTTTTTATTGAATTAAAATTTGAGCTTTCGACAGCGATGCATTATCTGAACCAACTTGATATTCTGAAATTCATTAATTAAGGACTGATCACCCGGTAATTAATTAGGCGGAGTGTCACAAGTTAATTGGTTAAAATGGGTAAGGCTGTAATACCCGAGAATTTTCAAAACCAAACATATCGATAACCAAGTCACTAAAGTATTTATTTTTAAACCCTTATGATGACCTCAAATTCAAAAGTCTCCTAAAGAATAATGAAACTACCCTTGACGCCCTATAACTTTGCTGAATTAACCTAGACACTCTGAAGTTTTAATAATTACAAACTACTCTCTCAATAATTTAAACAAACGTAACTTGACTTTTACTTAACCCATAAACCTCAACTTTGTATCAAATTAATCCTCTAAACTTCAAACAATATAAAATTATAATTTCAGCCCTTGAAACTTTCTAAAATTACAAAAGTACCCCTAAGTTTTCTTTAAAGTATACTTGTAAGGCTATATGCCTTAATATGTTACTAAACAAGGACCAACCTCCAAAGTTTTAGTATTTTCACATAACCCTCTCGACACATATGCAACACATCAACACTAAAAGATAAGAATAACACATGTTAGCATTATGCAAACATGTGAAGTTTTAAAGCTCACTTTGAAATCCTTGAATTTTTGCCTAAAATCCACCTCCACCAGCAACCAATCAAACTCCCTGATGAAGTACTATAAATACCCCATATTTTCATCAGTTAAAACACGCACTATAAGCATATTCAAATATTAAAAATTTCACTCAAAATAGGCACACTGTGATTTTATGCATTATATTCAGTTATTTTAGTTTCAAATGATTTATGTGTGATTATTATGCTTAGAGCAATCATAGTATTAAAGCTTTTACATATAAACAATGTATCACATGAAAAACATGAAATTACACCATTAAAGTTTGAACTTTAATGTTGAATTTTGATATAAAGCTTAAAGCTCTGATTTGAAGCTATGAATACCTTCACTAGAACCTTATTAACTCTAGTACAATGATCAAAACCCATGAATTTGCACAACGAGCTTCAATTTATCAAAAGTATTTTCGAACCATAAAATAAAAAATCTTAAATTCTCTATGTACAATCCATCTCAAACGTTGAAATCAAAACAAAAGCAAAAACCAAAAGTAGGTTCATAAGATACCCTGCCATATTCTTGAAAGCCACGAATGTTAAGTCAAAATTTTGACAAAACACACAATTATAGAATTTTCGATAGACTGCATTTCAATCCATAAAAACCTATATATTTGGAGTCCTTGTGAAATTTTAGGTTGAGTTTGTTTAGAAATCACCTCGAACGCTGTAGAAATGAAAGAGATATTCAAGGTGAAAAATCAGAAACTCTAAAGTCAACCATCGAGAGGTTAAAGATGAAGCTTTTGACCAGAAACATTGACCACGCGCGTGACTAATAAAAAAAATTTGAATTTTTTCCAATATTTTTATTTTATTTTTCTTGTCAAAATGATATTAGGTAAGACCATGTTTGGTTCAACCTAGCCTAAGTTATGGAAAAAGGAGGTTTAACTTTGAAATATATATCCTAAATTACAATTTGACCCCTCCTGACTTTTTCAAATTATGAATTTGAACCCCAAACTTTGCCTATAAATACTTCAAAATATTTTAAGACAAAAAGTCTCCTACACCAAAGTTCAAATATAACCTTAAGCCCAAGATTTTAAAGTCACAGGTTATTTGCAATTAAACCCATGAAACTTTAAAAGATACAGTTTTTTTGTATAAACTGACAAAACCAATCCTAACCTCAAATACTTATATACCCAAACATTGTATACATAGAATCAGGTACCAGCTCCTCCCGATATCCTCTTTTGATCCATAAGTAGTTTAAAATACCGAGCAAGTAGGTTTCTTTTACCTCCTTAATAGTAAATTTTGCATATTTGATAACTTTTATTGATATCATGCAACGGTAGCTAAACTTGATCCTAAGTATGTGTAAAAATTACCTCACTCTTATGTTATTATATAAACTTATATTTTAATTATGATTATTCAAATCAAATTTAACCTTTCTCACGTAATAACTACTATCATAACAATTCGTTGTAACGATTCAGTTTACTTTGCACTTTTGTGCATTATTTTTATTGAAAAGGCATCAGTATTAACTAGGGAGTAGACTGCCGTATTATCCTACGAAAATTTTATACTTGGGCTATGGTCTCCAATGTTGAGAACCGACTTTATTGCTACATACGTATGAGTGTCACTTTAATTGTGTGCCTAGCTAGTATTATCCAAAAGTTTTAGATTATTTATTATTTGGTTTTACTGATGGCTTACTTATTTTCATACCACCCTAGTGAGCTGGTAAGTATGGGATTATCAGTTCAAAGATCATTGATTTTCGTATGTAAACCTTAATAAACTGATAAGTATGGGATTATCAGCTTTAATTCTTAGCATTGCTACACAAATATTGAATTCTATACACACCCACCTCTCATCTATACATATATTTGTTATAAAATTGGTAAAGCATACTTGTAACCAAAAAAAAAAAGTAAAGCCTACTTAGCATATTTGCGCGAATTCCTTTTTCCTCCAGATGGTCCACGGAAAAGAGGATAATATCTCTTCCCCTTTAGAGATAAATACCGGTCGCTTGTTTGCATACGTGACTGTATTGACAGAGAATAAGCCAGATGGAAGCAAGGAGTGACACTTTTCGATTTTTTACTTTATAGTTCGTGTCAAATAAATGTAATTCACCCATGCGGTGGTAATACATCGTGTACTATTTTCACAATGAATAAAGTTTTGTTTTTCGCCTTAACTTTAATTCGTTTCTTTATATATACTCTCTTGTGCATTCATACCAAAAAGTAGGGTGTGACAGATGCCCTGTTTAGTTGTGGAAAAAAAAGGCTATTTTCTAGGAAATTTTTCCAAAAATTCTCCAGGAAAATAGAAAATTAGAAAATGCATTTAAGTATGAAATTTTTCCAAAACAGAAAATTGAAAAATAATTTTTCAAATTCTCTAGTTCTCCACGAAATTAGAAAACTACTTTAACAAGCTTTCCACCATTTTTAAAATCCCCAAAATTATATTTTACCCTTAACTTTCTATAATTTATATCTACACTCCACTACACCAAAATGGCCAAAATGTCACCTTTCAGCTGGTCACCTTTGTCACGGTCATTGACCGTGACACAAATCTTGCGTTTTGTGTCACGGTCATTGACCGTGATAAGACCATGATAATTATTTGTCACGGTCATTGACCGTGACAAATACGTGACAAATATATTTATCACGGACTTGTCACGGTCAAGGATCTTGACACGACCGTGACAATATCTTCAGTAAAAAAAGCCCAAGACTCTTTTTTTCCCAGCGTTTTTGGTTTCCCTCTTTCTCTCTCTCTCTACAAGCGATTCTCTCTCTCTCTCTCTCTCAAAGGTAATTTTTTTTCCTCTCTTTCTATTTCATTTCTATATGTGTGTGTATATATATATGTGTGTATATGTATGTGTGTATATATATGTGTGTATATGTATATGTATATGTGTGTGTATATATGTGTGTATGTTTGTGTATATATGTGTGTGGTGGGGGGAGGGGGGTGGGGGGGTGTACGTGTACGTGTGCGTGTGTGTGGTGGGGGTGGGGTAAGGGGGGAGGGGGTGGTGGCAGGGATGGGGGGTGGGTGGTGGGGGGGCTGCGTGTGTGTCTATGTGTGTGTGCGCGTAGTGTCCCTTGTAAAAATTGATTGATTATTAATTTTTTTAGTAAATTAATATATGATTGCCCCTTATTGTAAATTAGTAAATTAATACATACTATATATAATTATTAATAATTGAATTTGAATATAAATAAGACATAATTAAATAAGACATACTACATGTAATTATTAATAATTGAATTTGAATATACACATTTGTTGTAGACATTGCTGTTGGATTATTTTGTTTAGTAAATATTGGGTTGATTAGTTTTAAAAGTGGCATGACCACTGGATTATTGTCCATATGGGGGTGGGATTTTTCAACTTTTGAATAATTAAATTTGAATATAAATAAGACATAATTAAATGAAACATACTATATATAATTATTAACAATTGAATTTGAATATAAATAAGACATAATTAAATGAGACATACTACATATAATTATTAATCATTATTGGATTACTGTGTGTGTGGTGGGGGGCAGGGGGTGTGTGTGTGTACGTGTACGTGTGCGTGTGTGTGGTGGGGGTGGGGGAGGGGGCAGGGATGGAGTGTGTGTGTGTGTACGTGTACGTGTGTGTGTGTGTGGTGGGGGGCAGGGATGGGGGGTGGGGGTGTGTACGTGTGCGTGTGTGTGGTGAGGGTGGGGGGAAGGGGGGAGGGGTTGGGGCAGAGATGGTGTGTGTGTGTGTGTGTGTACGTGTACGTGTGCGTGTGTGGTGGGGGTAGGGTGAGGGGGGGAGAGGGTGGGGTGGGGGCAGGGATGGGGGGTGGGTGGTGGGGTAGGGGTGGGGGGCTGCGTGTGTGTCTATGTGTACTAATAACATTTTTTTTATCTGTACTAATAACATTTTTTTACAGCAAATGTCTCCTTCAGGTATTAAGGCGAGGATGATGATGCTGGTTATGATGATGTCGTCTGGGCTCGGTGGTAGTGGAGGCGACGAGGGCTCCTCGGCCCCTAGGCTCCCCAAATATGACAAATTTGGGATTACCATCGAGAACAAGTCGGAGCTATTAGCGAGATCTCTCGAGCTGCTAAAGACGGTCATCGGCCCGGGGTTTTTGAGTTGGAAGGAGGTGCCATATGAGCTCAAGTTAGCTGTTTGGGCGGCACTACAGGTAATATATTTATATTTATATGAATATTTCAATTTCAATTTCATTTTATATTTATATTTATATTTATTCTCAACTAACATTGTATTTGTTGGACATGAACAATTCAACTTGGATCCAAAGCTACGTGATTCCGTCTTGGAGCAGTTGAGGGAGCAACACAAGACGTGGAAGAAAAATATGCGGACACGGTACTTTGGAAAACCACGAGAGTCCATTATCCAATGGTGTGGAACCGTCCCGCTCAAGGAGCCGATCTCATTGGCACAAGGGCAAAAGTTCATTAACAATGAGATCGAGGATCGACAATTGACATCTCGCCAATCAGGGAGGAAAAATCGGGCAAAAAAGACGGACGTGCACTACTCCGGCCGGACGTCTTACGCCGAGGTGGAGCATAGGATGAAGGCAAGATTTAATTTTTCTAAAACTACAAAAATATATTATTCTTCATTATTTTATCTTGCGGGGCCGATACTAATTTTACTTTATTTTATTTCAGGGTGTAGGGAGTGGCCCAGGGGGTAAGCCACATAGGCTCGATACTTATGTGGCTCTTCGGACGAAGAAGGGGAGGGACAAGGAGGTGTCCCCGAGCGTCGCGACCACGATTGTAAGTAATCCGACGGTTTAATATTTGTTAATTACGTTATAATTTTTTAGTTTACTTATTTTACTAATCATGTGCTTTTTGTCGTTTCAGGCCAAGCTTAAGGAAGTGCATGAGTCGCAGTCTGATGCCGACAAGGAGTCTTTGTCCATAGACGCACTCAGCCAAGTGCTTGGCTCTGATTGCAAGGGGAGGACAAGGGGGGTGAGCTCGCGGGTGGCCAAATCTATAATCATCGGATTGGAGACGAACGACACCGGGTTGGCTCGAACGGTGGATTCATATGATGCGAAGCTGTCCCGTTTGGAGGCGACGGTCCAAGATATGTACTCATTCATGAAGCGTACGTTGGGCGGAGACCGTAAGGGGAAAGGGAAGGAGAAGGCGGTGGAGGAGGAGGAGGTGCGGGAGAACGAGGCGCAGGATGACCAGGATGTGGACCTCGCTGCTTCATCACCGACACGTGCGTACTTCGATGATCCACTTCCTTATTTGGCTCCCTTCCCCAGACCGATGTCGACAATTGGTTGGCCGAGCGTGTTCATATTGGACGCATTTGATGGCCAACGGATAGAGCGGGGGTTGAGGGACCCGAATATCGTCCAGGGTGGAATAATTCATGGACGTGCGCTTCAAGAGATCGAGTCCAAAGTGCTCGTCACGCATGTGATACCCGGGAAGGAGAACTCCCTATTGTGGTTGCACGAACAATGCGGCACGATGTATATTAGTGGGTGTGTTAATTCGTATATCGTGTGGCCTACTCACCTCCTCACATTTACCCCAGACATGTAGTGACATTATTTTTAAGTTGGTACATTTGAATTATATCGTCATGTATATTGTTTCTATTTTGAATATATATTTGCATTATCTTTAGTTTGTTTGGATATATATGATGTTTGAACAGGTACAACGTTGCTATAACATGTACAAATATACTGCTGGGCAGTGGCAGTGGCCATACTGCCCAACAGATTTTTTTTAAATTCTGCCCAGAATTGTCACGGTCATTGACCGTGACATTTTTGTTTAAAAAGGGGTAAGGCTTTGTCACGGTTATTGACCGTGACTAAACTTGTCACGGTCATTGACCGTGACACGACCGTGACAATTCTAACGAACTTGTTAAGGTCAATGACCGTGACACGTCCGTGACAAAAAAAGTTGTCTCGTCCCGAATTGTCACAGTCATTGACCTTGACAAGTTGAACTTGTCAAGGTCAATGACCGTGACAATTAGATAGATTTGGTGTAGTGCTCCTAACCTTTTGTTATATTACATTTTAATCTCTCTATTTTTTAACAAAGATATCTTGTTATTGAAATTTTTGAGAATTATAGTTTGGCTCTTGAACTTTCTATTAAGTTTATTTTGGCACTTTTGACAGTCTAGAAATTACATTTGGACGCGAAGTTTCTGTATTTACATTATAAACCCTAAACTCTGCGTATATTATATTTGATTCCAAATTTTCTTTAAAACATATTTTGAAAACTATAATTTATCTACCATATGAACACATAAATTAGAAATGATGATGAAAATTGGAAATAGAAAATAAAAAATAGTTTTTCACAACTAAAGAGGCCTTAAGTTTGTCATATAAGATTTAAAAAAAATAAAAATATAACCTATTTGATGATTGAAAAGTCAACAAGATTTCATCATCATTACCATCCTTATCTTAACGAGATTGTCCATATGGATTATACTTTTTTCATTCTAATCTATTATAAAAAATATTATCATTCAAGTCTAATGCTTTAAGATCTCTCATAATAGTTTTCTCCTACGATAGTTTAGGGTAATCCCTTTCTCTTTTACCCTCTAATTTCAATAATCTTTCTCTTGTTATAAGTACATCTATTGATTTACGTAATACGTAATCATTCAGGTCTAATTTCTCTTAATTTATTATTAATGAGAGTCACTTTTAATTTTTCTTTTCCATAATAGTCAATAAAATTTATCTATGGAAAATCTGTTACCCTTGGCATAATATAAGAAGCCTTAATATTACCGAGAAGGGTATTTTAGCGAAAACATTGAGGGAGTCCCAAAATTTAAAGGAAAAAGGAGCCTTAATTGGGTGAAATCTTAGGTACCTATATTTTTGGTGTCGTATGGGAGTTGGATTCTTTGGTTCGATCTATCTGAGCTAGTGGTGGACTTATTATTACTCTCTTCCTTTTCTTATTATTTATTTCTACTGTTGTGTTTTGAGCAAGCTTAGTTTTGTTTAATTTGGATCAATTCGTCAACCACCACCTTAGATTTCAAATTCGTAAGATTTTGAGCCCTAACAAGCTGATGTGAGTGTTCAATTCAAAGAATCTAATCTAGGGTTCTTAAAAGCTAGGGTTTGTAGAGGGGGACAAAAAAAAATGTTCTATTCGCAGTTTATATTGGCGAAGAAGGGTCCGTTGGGGACCATATGGATTGCGGCTCACTTGGAGCGTAAGCTTCGGAAGAATCAAGTTGCTGATACTGATATTGGAGTCTCCGTAGGTCTGTACTTTTTTTTTTCTTTCTAATTTTTACATTTACATGTGCTTTTGAAATTAGATTTGTTTGTTTGTTTGTTAAGGATAGTGCTTGTTCAAATACTTGTATGTAGATGTTTTTGTAATCACTAAAATTTAGGAATTGGAGTGTTTTTGGATTAAAATTTTCAAATTTGTGAACTGAAATTATTGCAAGGTATGGAATTGGGGTTTTCTATCACAAGTTTTGAAAATTTTGAAGTGAGGGTGTGTTTGGTTATTACTCAGATTGTTTTGAAATTTGAAGGAAGGGTGTGATTGGGACATTGATTTCATGTTGGGGAGTTGGAATTCAAATATTTTATGATAAGGATTTTTAAAATTTATGAACTCAAATTATTCTAGTTTCAATTCCAAGGTGTGGAATTGGGGATTCCAGTCATAAATTTTGAAAATTTTGAACTGAGGGTGTTTGGTAACCCCTCAAATTGTTTTGAAATTTGAAGGAAAGGTGTGATTGGGAACCCAATTTCACCCCGTGGAGTTGGAATTCGAGTATTTTATGATAAGAATTTTCTAAATTTATGAACTCAAATGGTAACCCCTCAAATTGTTTTGAAATTTGACGGAAGGGTGTGATTGGGAACCCTAATTTCATGCCATGGGGTTGGAATTCGAATATTTTATGACAAGAATTTGCAAAATTTATGACCTCAAATCATACCAGTTTCAATTCCAAGGCATGGAATTGGTGATTCTAGTCACAAATTTTTTTGATAATTTTGAACTGAGGGTGTGTTTGGTAATTCCTCAAATTGTTTTGAAATTTGAAGGAAGGGTGTGATTGGGACCCCGATTTCATGCCGTGGAGTTGGAATTCGAATATTTTATGAATTTTCAAAATTTATGATCTCAAATCATTCCAATCTCATTTCCAAGGCATAGAATTGGGGATTCCAGTCACAAATTTTGAAAATTTTGAACTGAGGGTGTGTTTGGGAACCACAATTCCATGCTTTGAATTGGGAACACCAATTCCATGGCGTGGGATTGGAATTGGAATTCAGTTAGGGTGTGTTTGCAATCAACACTAATAAAGAATGAGTTCCAGTGAGTCTTTAGAAGGTTTATGGGAATTTCAATTCCGTACCACGAAATTGGAATCGAAATATTTTCTGCTCAAAATTTGTAATATTTTACTTCAAAAGTTTTAAAATTTTGAACTGAAAATATTCCATTTCCAAGGCATGGATTTGGAGTTGCCAAAAAACAGAACTTTCAATTACGAAACATACCTTTAGTGATTTACTGTGGATGAAGTTGTCCAATTACCATTTGACTTGATCATGTAATCTTTCGAACTTAGCTAAATTGCAAAATTAATCTTGAAGTTTTATGTTGTTTTTACATTTGGATCCAATTTTTGAAACGTGCAATGTGCCCTGGGGTTTGAATTCGTGCAATTTTATCCCTCATTCACATCTTGTTAACAGGGAATGACTAGGCATCCTATTGCGTCATGTCATTCATCCTGTTAAGTTTCTTCATGAAGATGTTGTGGAGGGATACAATTGAATTTTTTTTTGAAACATTATGGTTAGAGTTTCAACTTTTGAAACATTAAAGTCAACACCCAAAAATTTAGGCTTAATTTTGCATTCTACCATTTTCTTTTTATGTACATTTGTTTGGAGCCAAAATTAAAATAGGATGTATTTTAGTGGTGTCTTAGTGATTTGTGGTGGCTGAAGTTATAATATAGTTGATCATAAAATTTCTACAAATTCCATATTTATGTAGATTTATTTGAAATCAACTTTGGTTAAGACTGAAATCCAGTAATGACTTTTAGTCATTTGTAGTGGTTGCTGTTGTGAGCGTATCATTTAATCATACGAAGGATTATCTTTTGTATGTGGAGTTTGAACAATAGTCATTTCATAAATACCTAATAGTATGAGAACATAGCCTTCCTAAATGGTTCTTAAAATTATTTCATAGTGTCACAAACATTCTGTTGCAGCCCCACTGTTGCAGCCCCAGTAGAATTCCTACTCTCAACACCATAAAAACACACTAGTTTGTGCATCACCAGTGGTACCGTAGCTGCCATCACCTCAATTACCAACACCTTGATCCTTATATTAAACTTCTCCACCACCACCGCCACCACCACCTATCATATGTATACCTTGTTGACTAGCGTTCAACATAAAATAATAAATTTTGTTTAGAGTTTCATGGTTTTGCCACTGTTATCTGATGGAACACGAGGATCTATAAAACTTGATCAAAGATATGTACATGATGTTGTCAGCAAGTCTTTTGGAAGGGTTGCCAAAACAAATATTCAAACTATAAGTAAAATACAAGGAAGTATATGCTATTTTTGGATATATATCATGGATCATGAGACATGGTATCCATCCACCTTTCTGTAATTCTCTGTATTTTCATTATGAAGTGAATTAGTAGATATCAAATTTTCAACGCGTCCGGAAAATAAGGTTAAGCTCTAAAACGAATGAACATAAATACTTATTAACATGAACATTCTTTTCATTTATTTACATGATGAAAAAGCATAAAAAATCTCAATTTCATCAATCTATTTTGGAAAAGATATATTGGCCAAAGGTGTTCAGTTTGGAAGTATTCCCATACTTTCCAGTCATGGTTCAAAGTCTCGTCTGAGTCAACTCGGAATCGGTAGGGGACGAGATGATACCGGGTCACGTTTCGAAAAAATATCAGATACAGCAGATATCGGCTTGACTCGCCGATATATCAGCTGATCCGAGATGAGGGGCCGATATATCGTTCGAGATGAAGAAAAGCGAGACGAGACAAAGTAAAAAAATAGTGGAATCTTGAAAAATTTGTACAATCTTGAAAAAGAACAGAAAAAGTTGAAAATACTTACCTTGTGCAGCCGGCCGGAGAAGAAGAAGAAGTTGAGGTATTTTGGCCCTTCATTTCTCTCTCTCTCTCTCTCTCTTGTTTTGTTCTTTTTTTTTTAAGGTTTAAGGGTGCCGGCGTGTTTTAAGTTTGTGTGTTTAAAAGAACGGTTTTAAACAGGTGTGTTTCCTTGCTTTTTTTTCCTTAAAACCCCTGTGCGTTTTAAGTTGTGTTTAAAAGAATGTTTTTTAAAGAATGTTTCTTTTTTTTTGTAAAAAATGTTTGTATATTTTTTGTAAAACAAAATAACATACGCATCATCTAAAAAAAAAACTCTATAAATTGGATTTTTTTGACCATAGTTAACATTTTTAAATAACATTTGCATTCTTTTAAAAAAAAAACTCTACTAAAAAATAACAGTAGAATTATTTTTTGCATCAATTATCAAAAAAGACCTCAAACATTTTTAGTACACATTTAGTCCAAGCCTTTTTATTTTGTTTCAAAAAATCCCGCAAACACCCATTTAACCAATATTATCTTATTTTTAAAGGTTTGAGCCAACGGCACACAAAAATAATAGTAGTGTTATTTTTTTTAAATGATGCAAATGTTTTTTTTAGTAGAGTTATTTTTTACAACATTAACTCTTGTGAAAAATAACATTTTTATCCTTTAAAAAAATACTCTACTAAAAAATAAAAGTGGAGTCCTTTTGAAAAAAACAGTATTCTACTAAAAATAAAAGTAGAGTTATTTAAAAAAAAAAAGGATGCAAATGTTCTTTTTAGTATATTATAGTTATTTTTTACAACATTAACTCTTGTAAAAAGTAACATTTGCATCCTTTAAATAAAAGTATTACTCTACTAAAAAATAAAAGTAGAGTTATTTTTTTAGTAGAGTTTATTTTTATCAAGTTCTATGTGTCATTAGATTGTTTTTCAATCTTATTATTGGTTTACTATGCAATATTGAATCTGACAACTCTGCCGCACTTTAGTATAACCAATTCTACAATACAATGCATATTGAAAGATGGGTTTGAATGCATCTTATTGGTCCACATTGTTAATATTATTATTTTTTAAAAATTTTCTATATTTTTTCGGAATTTTTTGCGCTCTCTAAATAGCGTATCGTCAGATACCGCGATCGAGTTGAAAATTGGATGTTCGATTCCGGTACCGATACCGAGACTTTGAACCATGTTTCCGGTGCGTACTGGAAAATAAGGTGAAATCCAAAATGAATGACCATAAATGCATGTTAACATGCAAATTCTTTTCATTCATTGAAAACTCAAAATCCCTGTAATATATTTTGGAATAAGGTTTGGAAAAGATACATTTGCCCAAGTTGTTCAGTTTGGAAGTATCCCCATATTCGTATTACATGGTGCGGATCTTGACTTCACGAACGCAAAAATTGAAACGTGGACCAACAAAATGTATGCATTAAGGCTCGACTCCTGAACCATTGGACGATAATATCGTTGTAGTCACCGAATCAATTTTGTTCTCTACGTCCAAGTTCACATGCTCTTGATCCGGCTGTTTCTCTTATTCCTAAATGCAATAATCTTGTACAAGTCTAATTCCGTTTTCTTTCTTGAGCAAATTTACTAAGATAAATATTGGATTAGCCAATTATCAAGACGGAACATATGTTAAGTTGGATTCGGTAAAACATATGTAATCTAAGCTTGGTTTGAGATTCTTTCCCAATCTTTGTAATACCGATGTGTCTTTAGGGATTGAAATTCGTGTTTTTGGGTCGTGTTTTGACCCCAACACGTCTAGACACGACAAGAACCATTAAGCCACGAACACGACACTACACGACCCGAAACAACACAACGCGACCGATACGATTCATGATTTTCACACTCAAAATAAAACAAAATACAGCACGAGTAAAAACACGACAAGACATGATGGCGCGATTAGCGGGAATCATAATTTTAACATGACATGATAAGATTTTGTGCTAAAAAATTCCGACACAAACATGCTAATATGCCATGTCAATTTCACATATTCCATCTAATTTCACGTATTCCATCTAAATAAATGGTTCGCCTCCTTGTGATTTGTAATTTGCGTGTTTGTGATGGTGGTGGGGTCCTGCTGCTAGAAGATTTGGTGTTTTTTTAATTATTTGTTTTGGATTGTCATTGATTTCTTTTTATTTGACATAGGCTTATTGCTTACCTATGACGTGGACCGCTGGTTGACTATACCTTTTGTAATTATCTAATTCTATTTATTAATAATAGCCTTCTTTTCTGATTGGAAAAAAAGTGATGTATTATTTTAAACACTAGATCAATATTAGTAGAACGTGAATTGCTTTGCTATGTGGGACGTTTAGATTTCTCGTTATGTTTGTTTTACGTACATCTTATGGTGTCCATACTCTCTTGGCTATGTTACCTGAATTATGGATTAAACATTGCCAGATCTTTGATCATCTATTGCAAGCTTCCGCATTTACTATTGGAAAGATGAAAGGATGAAAAGAAAGAGAGTGAAAAGAAAAACACTCTTAGTCTTATTTTGTCGTTAATTTAATTTGGATTTTATTGACTTTACCCTGAGATATTTGCGTAATTAGACTTGACCCTTAGAATTTAAAAAATTAAACTTACCCCCTACCCTGCATGCAACAGATAAAGCTTAAGGTACAAGTGGGTTGATGCACTTGTGTGTGTGTTGGGGTGGGAGTAAGTCTAATTTTTTGAACTTCTAGTGGGGTAAGTCTAATTTTGCAATAATCTCATGAGGTGAAGTAAAAGAAACCCTTACGAATTATAGCTTTTAAATGGAAAATGATATGTTTAGTTGACTAACCTGCTGATGTTTTGAACAGACTCAATTCTATTTCCTGATGTACCAATTGCATTGCGTCTGTCTAGCCATCTTTTGCTTGGTGTGGTGAGGATATATTCTAGAAAGGTGAATTACCTGTTCGATGATTGCAGTGAGGCTTTGCTCAAGATAAAGCAAGCTTTTCGCTCTGCAGCTGTTGATTTGCCACCTGAAGAATCTACTGCACCCTATCATTCCATCACGTTGCCAGAGACTTTTGATCTTGATGATTTTGAGCTGCCAGATAGTGACATTTTTCAGGGGTTGGTTTCACAATTTCTAGTTTATGTTGCAAAATAATGCCATTAGTCTCCGACACACCTAAAAAATACCTCCATTTTGGGGGGTAAATAAAAGAATTTTTGATGCAACTTGGTGGGGATGTATCTCTTCATCATAAATACCATCTCCACCAAATTTTATCAAAATATTGGACTGTTTTGTGGGTGTGACGATGGTCATCAGTTTCAATGGCCCAAAATGGCCATATATATCAAATTTGTTCACCCACTAAATGGTTAAATTTTTGGTCTAATGTCATATCGATCCTTTAACATGTTTTTACCAAAAAAACCACCTTGTAAAACATTTCCCAAACAGGATCCTTGATTGTGCATCGTTTTGGAAAATCTTGCACAATATGTGGAAGTGCCTGTTGCACGGACCACTCGAAAATCAAATTTTACAAAGTGATTATTGATTGTGGATCGTTTTGAAAAATCTTTTAGGGTCCGTTTGATAGAACAGGCTGGAATTGAATTCCAAGTCATTGAAAAGCTGGAATTCAATTCTTTACCCCCCCCCCCCCAAAGAATTGAATTCCATGGCAAATCTGGTTTTTGTGCATAAGGTGTTAGTACCTTAGTGTAACTTAGAATTATTTGCCATGGCAAATAAATGCTATCAAATGGGTATAAAAGATGGAAAATGAGAAAGATTCCATATTTGCCATGGCAAATATGGCTATCAAACGGACCCTTAGAATTTTTTTTTGGGAAAATCTAAGGGATCCAAGGGGGGAATGACATTTTCTACATGGGTCTGTCCGATTGACGTCGATTAGTTTTCCATGGAACATACTTATTCTAGTTCATTTTTTAAGCATGTGGTGCTTGATTTCAACTACATTCTATGAAGACAATAGTTGTAAATATAGAACGCACTCCATAGTTTTATCATTTACCATGGAATACATATCTTGCCCATCCCCCAAAGATTTGATTTCCATGAAGATCTCCTACTACCATTGCTTTTTTCAACTAATTTTCCAACTCTTCATGAAAATGAACTATTTTTTAATCATTTTCCAACTTTGTAATTAAACAAACCCTAAATTGTTTTGGTGAAACTTGGTGGAGATGATCTACATGCTGAGGAGATCGTTTCCACCAAGTTTAATAGAAAATTCATACAAGTATACTCCCAAAAATCGAGGTATGTTCTTTAGGTAAGTTAAAGGAGGTATGTTGGAGAGCCTGACTCATAATTTATATCAATAAATATGCAAAATGGTGTTGCTTTTGATCATTCAGTGGTTATACAATAATATCGATGGTATTCTGGTCCTGTTTTTTTTTCTGAGTTTGGATTAATATTTTTAGCTTCCAATTTCCGATTGCTAATTTTTCCAAAAAATCAGATCTCAATTGAAATCAGTTATGAATTTCTGATTTTTTTTTATCGGCTTTTTCCAAAAGTATGCTGACCTGAATTTTCAGAAAAAGATATACATTTTTTTTTTTAGATAGATGCCAATTACAAATTTCCGAGTTTTTTCCGGAATCATTCCAAATTTTTTCCTTTTTTTCCCTTCAGAATTTCTTGTATTATCCCCAATTTTATCACGAATTTGCTGAAATTATAAAAAACTTATGATTTGTGGAAAAAATAGATTCGAAAAAGTCAGATTTTTTTTTGTGTGATTTCCGATTTGTCTAGTCGACAGGCAGCCCTAGGGTCAACTGATAAAATAATCTGGAGATGTTTTTTATACATATAAAAGAAAGGCAGGGTATGTTATTGGACTCTTTCTCATGACTATGGGTCGAGCTATGTTTCATTTGTTTGTTGAACCATTCATTTGTTTGTTGAACCTTTCCTAAGCTGCTTAAAAACAAATATATTATTTTGTTTACGAAGAAATTTGGCACTTTTTCCCCAATTTGTTGTAATGTTTGCACATTGACTACAAATGCAGTAACTATGTTGATCATCACGTCAGTTCAAGGGAGCAGATTACACTCCAAGACACCATGGAGGGTGTTGTTTACTCCACATCCCAGTTTGGACTGGATGGTGAGTACTATGTTTGCACAGTATAGCATAATGGCATGGCTTCATTTGATGGTTATGCATGTTTTGCCTAATGCATCTTTTTTTTTCTTCTTGTTACGTGCCTTTAGAGAGGTTTGGCGATGGCGACACTTCTGGTCTAGACCTGGATGAGGTAAATATGCATTGATATTACTCTGCTCAATAGTAGGTTGGAAATAAATTTAAGATATAGAGGATATGTCTGATGAATTTGAATATTATATTAATATATTGACCTTTCGGTATGCGGTTGGTAGTGGAAATTATATCTTCATTCGTTTCGTTTTGAAAATAAATTCTTAATTAACTCAACTCAACAAAGCCTATTTTTAGTTACTTCTGGTCGGCTACATATTTCGTTTCTCTCAGTTCCGCTATATTTAACTCAATGTTCTTGGTTAAATTAGAAAGTGTTATGTTCTTTACAACCTCCTTCAAAGTCAGTTAAGGTCTACCTCTTCCCTTAGCGTTACCATCAACATTAATCAAATCACTATTCCTTAGGGACACTCGTTGGTCTAGGTTTGATGTGTCCAAACCATTCTAGACGATTTTCTCTCAGTTTATCAACTTAACATTCGCAATTCCACCGAGCTCATTTTTCGGACGTACTGCTTCTCAGCTCACAAACACTAGCACTGCTTATATTGCATGTCAAGTTCGATTCCCGCCCTTTGTAACTCCCCTTCAAACTTCATAGGTATGCGACAATCACGCACTATGCCAATTTCATATCTACACTTGTCCCAACATGATAGTAACATCATCACTAATATCTCTATGGATGATCCAGGCTAAATAATGGAAATCATTACTTTAGGTATATTTTGACCCCCAAGATCCATCACATTCCCATTTATGCTCCTAGTATTACTAAAATTGTGGTCTATATACTTATTTATAATCCTACTTCTTTTTAACCTTCTCACTTCTGAGGTTTCTCTCTACTCTTCTACCATTAATAGAACAATATGATGTGGAAATAACATACACCACGAGATCTGTATTCTTGTAGTCAACACCCATAGCTGGCACAAAAAGATATGAATTTAGAGTTGAACCTTAGTGTATTGTTGAAAATTCACTACTTACAATGTTAGCCCTATCCCCATCTTATCTTCTCACTCAACAAAGTAAATTCCCAAATCACTTGCGGTTGGTCAGCTCCATGAATTTTACATCTTCATTCTGTTCTGTTTAGCACAATTTCCTCTGTTAAACCACATGATATCATTTTTTTCTTAACAATCTAACACCAGGTCAATTTACGCGTACCTTTTTGCTTAGTGTTAGTATCAATATTAACCTTATCAGGCTTTTTTACCTAACACTTACTGGCCTACGTTGGAGCTGTCCAAACTATATAAGACGATTTTATTCGTAGGATTAAAGAATTGTATCAAGTGTAGAAGTGCTACGACATTTTTAATACATGATCTGTAAATTTGAAGGACAAGCTTTACAGGACAACCATCATACTTGCCATACTATATGGGTCCCTTTGTAACTAACAAGCAACATTTACCAAAAATGGCACTATGAAGATGCATAAGTTAAAGATGGATGTATGATAAAACTGAAATGGACAAAATTAGAAATACACAGGTTCGTGAAACAATAGAAGTAGCTCCCATACAAAATCAGATGAGGGAAAATCGTCACTAATATATCCTTCTCTATAAATGATGTGGATCATCGAGTCTAAATAAAGAAAATGGCACTTTGATAATTCTTTAAGAGGCTCAAGCTTAACGACGTCTTCAGTTGTGCTCATGCACAGTTTTATACTTCATTAAGCTTCAATGAAATAACATACTACAAATTGTACAAGGAGCATACCCACATGAACTACTGAATACAACCGTCCCATGCTCAAATAAAATTATTGGTTTCCCCCCCACACCCACCCACCCACCCACCCACCCACCCACCCACATGCACAACACACACAGACACATCATTTGTAGGAAAATATACGAGAAACAAAACGTATTGGCTTGATTAATTATGTGAAATGGGTTGTTTGGCCGCTATATTACACCAATGTCGCCAAACTTGAATTTACAGCTGGTGGGCACCTTGTAAATTTTTTCTTTTCCTTTTATCCTTTTTAAAGTTCTTTCTATTGGAAACCAACATTATAAATACTAGTTGTGCCCACGTGCGTTGCACGTGTGGCCGTTTCCAGATATTAATCTTCCACTGCAAATCTGTGAAGGACAAAGTAATAAAAATACTTGCAACATATTATGTAGAATTCGTTTTGTTAGAATTTAACATAAAGTACGTAGTACGAAGCATCAATCATTACCCCAAAAATCAAACCTGCATTCAACTGTAAACTATATAAGATATTCCTGTGAATATTCTAAATCTATCACAAACAAACTCAGAACTCCCTACTCAAAAGCAGGAAGAAATACACACAAACTTATATGTATATATAATCAGAATCCCTATAACTGCAACAGAGGTACTGCAACAACTCTGATAAAAATACCTCTTCCGAGTGGTTGAAACGATTTATATGGCTCATCAAATGGGTAAGAAATTAGGGGATGTTAATATAGAGTATAAAATTTATTTGTACTTAGATTTGGGAAAGGTAATTTTCCCAGGATTAATAATGACTCTAGAATTAAGAATTTGTTAGCCAACAAAAGCCCCTGGAGATTCGAAAATAAACCAATCTATTGTTGAATTGGCCCTGTAACCCCACAAAGTCAATACATGTAAATTTTGGCAATTTGAAATTCTCCTAGGTTATTATCCTCTGAAATCATTTTCCGACCCGTCCAGAGTTTGTAAAGTGTAATTTTTCATGAGTGACACTATGCTACCTAATCTGTTCTCCGATTCCCAAAGCTCTTTCATCTTCTCAAATTCAAACCCTAAATCTACACTCAATTTGTTAGGGGAATTTTCTATCTCACCAGTTAAATTATTACTCCAAATATTCACAACAACTAAGTTGTCACAAATTCTAGGAAAATGTATAGAATTCCACCATAAATTATATTAAGTGAAAGATCCTAAGCTCAATAGTACATCAACTTAGAAGAAAACACATTATTATATTATGCATCCACTAAGGTTGATTTCGCTGAAAGAATCCTCTCTTTTCTCGCTAAAATTCTAGTTACAGCAACAACTACTGTTCTTGCTTAGTCATTCATCCGTGCTTACTCCTCTGTGCTAGCCAATTGACATGTATTTGTAAGCAACAGCAGCAGCTGCTGTTGTTTCCAGCCTGTCATGCATGTGGGAGATATCGACTGATGACTAAATCCTATTTAGGACTTGAAGGCCTTCGTGGTATGACTAAATTCGCGTGTGGGACTTTGTCTTCAGATGCTTTTTCTATTTAATCGTGTCCGTGGAGTGGTACTAAGGTTTATTCTGTAATTTCAGCCTTGCACACAAGGCATTGCGGCTGTTGGTGATCTTGGATTTCAGCAGATACACTTGGGTAATGAATCTATTTGTAAATAGAGGGGCAGCATGTCTAGGCAGATATTACAGTCGAAACCACCGGTCGCATTATTTTTCGTTAAGTTGGTGGATTGAACCAAAGAAATAGGATTCTCATCATTGACTTTATTAATTGGGTACCTAACCACTTGTCTCTTTCTCTTACTACCATAAAAAACTAAAATGTTATTCACCATTTTTATAACTTACCAATCAGATGTACCCTACACTAATCACGTGGAAAAAAAATCTTCTCTCTGATGTAGGCGAAAGACGATAGTATTTTGCCAAGTGCTAAATTTTCAGGACCAAATAAATGGGACAATATGTGCTAAATCTTCATTATACTCTACAATTTAGGTCGCAACCTATAAAACCAATGTCAACCCCATCCCCATTCTCTCTATATACGTATTCATGTAGTCTCCCATATATTTGAATCCAACAATTCTGACATAATGAAAATAGTTTGAAAAATGTAGGTTAAAAAAACATATATTTGGTTAATATAAAAATAAATTATGTATCAATACGTAAGTTTGTGCGTGAATGTCATTTTAAACTTAGTGGCCCCAAAATTCCACTCACTGAGTACCCAATCGCTCCAAAAAAAACCACTAAATAATGAATCATCAGAGTCTTTGATTATTTTGGTTCATAGGTTGTTTCATTTATCATGATATCGGAAAGTTACAAAACTATAACACCTGCATTTCTTTCAGTATTAGGTACCATGTATGTATATATTTGTATTTTATAATTCTCAAATCGGATACCCAAAACAGAAAACGGAGATAGAAATATTAAAAAAAATGACATAGATGAATATTATCAAACACATGATATGCAATGGATTTCATTCATGCTAATAAATTTTAGTTGTCCAACACTCATAAAACAATAATACATAATTGGATCAAAGCATATACTCCAACCATGTATATAATCATTTATTTATTTTAACAAAAGGTATTTGAGATTAGAAAATTGTTAGGCAAACGTATGAATGATTATCATCACGATTATGACGGACCTTACTTTTTCATTTTTGTCAACATAAGAGAATCTTATATAGTTCAGTTTCTAAATGATAAATAAAATAGCAATGATACATTAATCAATTGCAATTACCTCGTAAATCAAAGTGAGATTCCTTCACTATGAGATGGACAATCCAAGCTTTGACCACAAATATTGACAATATCATAAAAAGTTTCAAAGGAAATATATGACCATTTCGAATATAAATTATAGAAAATATTTTCAATGTGATATTAACGGGTAAAGCTAACTACGCACCAAAAAATTTTAAAACGCTCCAAATACTTTTTGAAAGACAAACTTGCCATTTGCTCTAAAGATCAAACAAATACTTTTTTATTTGTTAATTTTTTTTTTCAATAAAGAATAGTATTTTAAACTGCTTTTTTAAATATTTTTTTTTATTTTTTAAAATTAAAAAAAATTGGGAAAAAATTAACAAATAAAAAAATATTCTTTATATTGAAAACTGTTTTTTATATTTTATAATTAACACGATCACGACCCAAATAAAACGCGACGTGACATGGAGTCGTATTTTTTTTTATAGCGGTGGCGAGGACTATTATTTATTATTTCAAAAATAATCTTTACATTATTTAAAAAAATGGTCCGCGCCAGCGGTAGGCATAGGCGGTCCAACCACCTATACATACCGCTGACGAGGACCATTTTTTTAGTATAATGGTACGGGTCAGCGGTATGTATCGGCGGTATTATAAAACATTTTAAATAAAATGTAAAAAAAAAAACAGTTTTAAACAATTTTTTAAGTGCCTAAAAATTTTATTTGAAAAAAATTGTTTTAAGTAAAATCCAAGCATGGGAGCGCTTTAAGAAAATTGTTACAAAAATTCTAATAGTTACAAAAATTCTAACAGTTACAAAAATTATTTTATAAAAATAAAAAGTCAGTAGTTCCAAAACAGTAACTATTAGAATTTTATTTTATTTTTTAAATAAAATCTTTAGGCACTTAAAAATTTGTTTTAAACACTTTTTTTTTTGTAAATTTTATTTAAAATATTTTATAATACGCGATCAAAATGAAATTAACACGACATGTCACGACACACCTCAAAATCTTAATTTTACGTAAAATGAATATGACACATATGAAAGTTACATGACACGACACAAAATCCCTTTTTTTACATATGAAGGCATAAAAAGCAATAATCTAATAAGGTGTGAACTTGGTAATTCCTTAACTTAAAATATACATATAATTTTTTTGAAATTAACATTGAATTTAGAATTATTATAAAACATGAATAGAACAACAATAAAATTAGAAATACAAAATCTGAGCACAAAAGAGAGACAACATTCATGAATGAGATAGATATAATTACAAAAATTATGTATTTGCTTTCAAATTAACAAATGCATACTTTTGATGGCAAATAAAAAAGGAGTAAAAAATTAGAGAGAAAATTAGGAGTATTGACCATATTTTTTTGGACAAGAAACAACAACAACGAAGAAACTATACAATATGAATCTGATGGGAAGATGAATGAACTTGGACAGCTGACTTTTGATTTTTAGGGTTTCAAGATGAATATATTAGGAGAGAAAATGTGTCAAGTTAAGATTCATTGAATGATTTTAATTTAATGAATGTGTGAGACTAATATTAAGGGTATGATAGGAAATGTTAATTTAATGAGGGTAGTTTAGTACTTTGAGATTTGAAGAGGAACTTCCCTCTTTTTAAGTAGTAGAGATAAAACAATGTTTATAAAAAGGAGGACAAGAGGTCCTTAAGTTTATTGACAAAGAAAAATTAAACGATTAAGCTATAATCTCCCAACTTTTTATAACAACACCCTTCTTACTCATTATAATAAGAGAGAGAAAAATATCTACAATGTTTAGATGATGATTCCCACCGAAGAGAGGCCAAAACCTTAACTATATCCCAGGTAATCTCTTATTTATCCTCGTAACCATCACATATTCTTCTATTCTTTTCCAACCTAAATTCCTAAGGTATTTTTAAGACAAGACATCCCCAAAGAAACGGCTCATTTTCTTCTTACCTAAATCCACCATTTCTAGCAACTTTGTAGAAGCTTATCTCCACAAAGCAGTTCCACACTAAAAGCTTTTAAATACCCGATTTTAGGTCAAAGTAGCAAGACTGCAACAAAGAAAGATGTGACCACTGATTTTTTTTTGTTTTCCTAAGTAAAGAGCACGACTAAGGAGAATGACAAATGGCCAACCCAACATCATCAACTCCATACCTATTCATAGGTATTCTTAATTCGTTCGTCTGTTCTCTGAAGCACCATGACTACTTGACCCACTGTCATCAGCGCCACAAAATTTCAGCCCCAAAATCCGCCCAACAAATTTTTCTTTTGGCTGGCCCCAAAAATTAGTGACACCGCAGCCCAAAGTTTCATTTGAGCCAAACAGCTCATCTTGGCTTAAAATTCTTTTGTCCACTGGGTTAGTAGCACCTGGGCAAAATTGGGAGAAAAATTTCCAGGATTTGTTTTCACAAGCACCCATAAGTCAACACACGCAAGCTCTTTGGGGTTTAATTAGTCAAAATCTAACTTAGAAGCCTCACATGACTCAGGTCCCAGCCCTTGAACAAAACAGAACTCTAGAATTTGCCAACAGAACAATGGGGCTTTCGAGTTGCTCGACACTGGCATTGCACGTGCAGCTGCGGAAGATCTGTTGACACCCCCGGCCCTTCCTCTTTCCACGATGCCTCTTTCTTCATCTTCTCTCTCTCTTCGAGCCTGTTCAAACAGCTTCCTCTGTGTTGAACAGCAACCTAAGGCTGCGCACTGTAGAATGAACCCTCCATTGTCATCGCCAGTTGGTTTGTTTGTCGTTGGGAGGTCGCCGAAACCCTTGGAGGGTCGCCGGAGTTGAATCGACGGTAGGTCTGGTTGATTTATCCCTTACTCTGCCCAATCTCTACACATCTCTTTCCTTTCTCTCATCACAGCCTAGGGGCAGACTCAGGACGTGATTTTGGGGTTCACTTCTTCTCTCCTCCGTCGGTGTCAGAATTTTGCACAAGGAGATGGGTTTTGCCGCTAACATTTGGCAACAGTCGGGGAGTAGGTAGAGAGAAGCTGGTGTGGGTGTGGGTGGACCGAGAGTGAGTACGCCTCGGACCTCAAACGCGAGGGGGCCTCCAAGTTGGAGTTGTTCAAGCCTAACTTGGCTTTGATCTCCCCGATGCCATATGAGGTTGTCACGATTTACAACAATCACCGGAAGAAATAGGGCTCTGATACCAATTTGGCGTAACACAATAAATGGCACACGAGAAATCACAAATTAAGAATGACTTTCTTTCACTAAAATGTAATGTAACTACAATGGTTGGCCAAATTTGTTATATATAGTAAAATTATCTTCATAGCCATGATAATCCTAAAAAGATGAATTGACTAAAAAGCGCAGAATTAAAATATTCCAAAGGAATATTTCCACGATCTAAACTACTAACTTATATAAGGAAACACAATAATAGGTAAACAAAAATAATGGAATTCATTTTGATGATATTAGATTTAAGCCCATTTCACTTCTCCATTCTCATCAGAAAGGAGAACTTTTCTAACACATTCGCTCATTATCCACTATCCATCATATTCTATATTTCACCAAAACTCTGAATCATATATGTGATAGCAAGTCAAATTAGTACGTCATCTGTTGTCAAATTTGGGGAGCATTAAATTTGTGTGGTCGAATTCCTTGGTAATACATTTTAGAAAGTAGGATTGTTTTTTTCTTTTGTAATTCGGGGTGTTCGGGTCTTGATCTGGCTGATCACCAAGGGCATGTGTAGGCTCTCCAATCCTGCCGCATGGGACACAACTAAGGGAGGTGGGGCTCAACAAGGGTGTATGCATCTACGGGGGTTCAAATATGTGACCCACACGCTTCTTGAGATGCTTATTACGACTGTCCTACCACTGGAATAACCCCAGGGGTTAAAGAAGGATTATGATTGAATGGAAAATCTGAATAATGATTGCAATATTCTTCCTTTAGTATCATAACACAATTTAGGAATCAAGATCAACTCTGGTGAGTGGTAATCCTGGGCCTTAAAATGTGATACGAAGATGGTGGGTGTCGAACCCCCTTTTATTCTGGTCCGACAAGGTTGCAGTTCAATTAGTATTAATTGTTGATTGTAACCCATCAAATCAAGATATATATCAATACTAATTGACAACGCTGGCCTTGATAGCGTAGAGTTGTGTTGTGGGTATAAAACAGTGCCTTTGGTAACTTTGAGCTTTTTTTAGTTTTAGGCTCGAGTTACTTCTGTGTTGATATGAAGGATTCATTGAATTTTGTCATTAAAAGCATGAGACTAACGATCTAGAAACCAACTCACCAAATTAGACCAATCATTATTCTATGGCCTAATTTTACACAGTACTACTATTCATCAAAAACACACATTGTTGCTAGACTTTTCTCCTGGTGCAAAATTGACAAAATGCAGATGCAAATGATACTTTAAGTTCTGCACGAGTTAAGGTACTATTGTTAATGCATCGACCAACAATGTGGATATTCAACACACAAAGAAGTAGAGTGGCACTTGAAGTACGAAATGTACATCTGCTTTGCGTAATTTTGCATTTTTTTTCTTCTATATTTTCGTCTTTGTATAGTGGTACAAATTCATGAAACACGTTAGGAGCGTAAACAAATTGTTGATGTTGTTAGATGACATGATGACATGGCTAGGCATTTTGCATGCCCTTATTGGAGATGGTCTAAGAAATTTCACGTTGTTCCATGTCATTGTACATGATTTCTATATTGTTAGTAGGCCACACAATTATTATTACTTACTAAACTATATTTTTAAGCTGTTTGGACCGAAGTATTGGTCTCCTATTATATGATATATTACGTTGTTAAGTTATCCAAATGATACTCTACTTTCCCTTCTAGTACAGACATATGAAGTTCTCTTTTTCTTGGATATGTTGCAAACAGGAGTTATTTTTGAACAAGGTTGCAGATGTGGGACAAGCTGGCGTGATATCGAGTTCAGAGTATGCTTTGTCTATAGCTTGTTTTTTCTTTATTCTTTTTTATCAGTGTATATGGCATGTATTATTGTTTGTTTCAATTTCCCTTTTCTTTTTCTTTTTCTTTTTCTTTTCTTTTATTGCAAATGAAAAAAATCCCCGTAAAACGCCAGTCCATTTATTTATAAAGAAATTTGCAACGTGATGTATATTTTAAATCTCCTAACTTCCATCCACTTTACCCAGATTTATTTTCAACATGCATGCTGAAGTTAGTTATCAATTACAATGCCTTTGGAGTGCAAATTATTAAGGGGGAAAACTGCATAATTTTCAACTTCAAACTGTTTCTTAAACATTATTCAAGGAGACTAAAAGGTTCAAGACAAGAAGCTTCTTCAGTATGCCTAGGGTTTCGAATCTTGTGTAATTGGCGGAAAATTCATCAAACAAAGGAACTTTATGGTTTTATCTAGGGTTTAAAATTCAACATGAAAAGACAGAATAACCTTACCTCGTGGGGAAAACATTGGAAGGTAGTTTAAACATCTGACAAGCTCAATCGTACTTTTTTGGGAAAGGAGATTCAAAGGGAGAACCACTAAATGGAGAAAAATTTGCAAAAGAGCAGATAGAAGAAAATAGGGAATATTAGTTAAAAAGTTGATGTAAACAACTCACACTAACTAATTATCACAACACAACCCATAATGAAGCTCTCTTCTATAATTTCAAAATTCATAAAGAAAGAGCTATTACATTACAACATAGGTAGACTCCAAGAGGCCCCAAAGGAAAAGGTCCAAAAAGGACAAAAAGCTAATAATACAGAATACAATTACCAGCAAGGACAAAAAGATGAATAAAGCATGTTATCTATAAAAGAGCATTAAGGTTCTAAAAGGCGCGATGCGTGATCGATGCGTGAACGTCAAGCATCAAGCATTAGGAGCCTAGGCGCGCCTAGGCGAAGCCTATGCGTGAAAAGACGTTTTTCCTTTTTTTTAATATTTTTTTAATTATACCTAGGTTTCTAAAATAATAAAAGCAGAAATATAAGCATAACTTACATAAAAAAACATAATCATAAACATGCAATCAAAATTACGAATAAAATAAAACATACCTTGAAATTTGAAATTATATTCGTATATTTGGTAGACCTTTTCCTATATATCCATATGCTCCATAAGTCCATATCACCCTATAACATGCAATTAAAATAAAAACAAGTTAGTAAATAATATATTTCAAATATAATGTGAATACAATCAAAATTTTAAAGCAAGGGATTAATAATCTTCCAAATTAGAATCATAATATATAACTACGCATAAAAGATTCATAAGCACTTGGTCCATTCCAAGTTTCCAACAAAAATAAATTCTCAAAGTCATAAATATTACAATAACTCACTAATCCATTGCTATTAGACAAATTCAATAGCCCTATAGCTAGTCTAACTCTCATCTAACTCGTTATCGGACTCCAATTCAACTTCATCATCTTCATCTAACCCATCTTCCGTGTCATCCGATACAAAGTCATCTTCCTCGGGCTCCTTTATTTCATTTTCACCACGAGCATTTCTACCACTTCTTCTAGTTTGTAAGATCTCATTTGCTCCGGATGCTTCTCCCACCGCGTCCCATGTAAGACCGGAACCCACCTCCACCTCATCCTCATCCTCATCATCCTCACAACCATCAACAATCCATGATTGTGCATTACTAGCGTCACTTGCTAATAACTTATCCTTCCTCTTTTTATTCTTGTTCATCAGCCTTGCATTAAATTGGACATAGACTAGATTATTCATTCTCGTAGTATCTAGTCTATTCCTCTTTTTGGTGTGTACCTACATCAAAGAAATTACAAAATTAGCATAATATACCTTGAAAATTAAAAAAAGTACAAAGACATCCAATTTCTTTCACACCCCGATGAACTAGTACTTACCCCTTCAAAGACACTCCAATTTCTTTCACACCCCGATGAACTAGTTGTCAAACCTAGGATCCTTTTTGCCATTCTTTTCAAATTTGGAGTTTCATTTCCATAGAAGTCCCACCAACCAACTAGTTAATATGAAAGAAAGAGAGAATGAGTGAGAGATATGTAAATGAAAGATAATAAGCAATGTTATGTAAATGAAATAAATAAAAGAAGAATGGTAATATACCCGGATTATAACTTTCATTATTTTTCTCACATCCACCTATTGCCATCTTTCTTCCAAATCCACCTTCTTTTTGAGTGTATTTTTGCAACTCCGTATTTATCACATGATGTTGCATTTGCTCATCGGGAAAGAACTTCTCAACACAAGTAATCACATTATTAGTTATCAATGGATCATCTTTGATACTTGAATTCTTGAAGAAATAAAACGGATTCAACAAATAAGCCGTTGTATGAAGTGGACTATCAAGGCGATCCTTGCTTTTAGCATCAATAATGTTTAAAATTGGCATATAGTCACGCTCCTTCTTCAATGCATTTTTGATGTCATCCTTTGCCCTTAGTAGCTCTCCATAAACGAACCCCATTGAAGGCTTATCCTCACCATCCACAAGTCTAAGCACTTTCACTAGCGGAGTGAACACCCTCAAACATAATTCTATCAAGTTCCAAAACTCATTGGGAACAACAATAGCAAATGCCTCTTTTCCCTTTTTGCTCTTAGACCATTTAGTTGTGTCCCACTCATTGCTGGTCATCATATTTCTCAATTCTTGTTTCTTATCAAGCAAACTTTGCAACGTTAAGAAAGAGGTTGCAAACCTAGTGACTCCCGGTCTAACTATCTCCTTTTTTGTAAACTTTCTCATCAATGTCAAAGTCTTGTGATGGGCATAAATGAAAATAGTGAAGGATTTTGCCTTTTTGATCACACCCTTAAAAGTAGGAAGTTTAGAGATTCCTTCAAGCATGAGGTTGAAGGTGTGGGTGGCACATGATGTCCAAAAGATGTTCGGCCTTTCTAAAGCTAACAAATTTGTCGCGGCCATATTATTGGAAGCGTTGTCCGTCACAACTTGAACCACATTTTCGGCCCCAACCTCTTCAATGCACTCATTGACATACTCAAATATATATTGACCGGTGTGAGCATCATTCGACGCTTCCTTTGAAGAAAGAAAGGTGGTTCCTAGTTTACAATTAACGCACAAATTCATGATGCTTCTTCTTTATCTATCACTCCAAGCATCGGTCATGATAGAACACCCATTATTTTTCCACTCTTCTTCTTGCTTTTAAGTTCTTCTTTTGTTCTTTCCATCACCCCCTTTAAAAGTGGCTCCCTTAATTGGTATTGGGAGGGAGGTGTGTAACCCGGGCCATATAAACCAAGCGCCTTGCAAAATCTCTTGAAGCTATCATTGTCAATTGCATTGAAAGGAATGCCGGCTTCATACACCCATCTTGCCAAATATTGATGAACCTCTTGCAACCTTTTCTTGTCAACTAAATCATTAATATTTAGTTGTTTCTTTTTCTTGCTCGCACTCATGGAAGCATCATCCACACTAATTGACTTCGCAAATTGATCCATGGGACCAAGATTAACAAGCCTGTTTCGACTCCCAACCTCAATACTTTCAATTTCATCCTCTTCCTCTTCACGTGTTAAAGTTACTTCTTCCCTCAACCTCGCATTAGCCAATATCTTTTCTATCTTCTTTGATTTATTCCCTTGAAGAGCCTCGCGACACTTGACTTTTTGCTCCTTGCTTGCTTTAATGCATGGTGCAACACCCATCCCTTTGATCCCGATTATGTGAATTTTGTGCCTATTAATTCCGCCCCTTGTAACTTTCCCACACAACACACATTGAACATCATTATTATTGTTGATACTCGCACGAATTGCGGTTTCCCATCCAACATCACTGGAATTAATTTTTGGATCATTGGACGCATTGGAGGAAGACTCGTTTGGTTCCGTAGACATTGAATCCTAAAAGCATCAATATAAGTACAAAAATATAACAGTTATATACTTATATAACAGCAAGTTATATAACAACAAATTTGTATAACTGTTAAAAAAAAATTAGCAAGTTATATAAGTTGCTTATATAACTGTTATATACTTGCAAGTTATATAACTGTTAAAAAAAATTGTATAATAATTATATACTTACAAGTTGTATGCTTATATAATAGCAAGTTATATCCTTATATAACTGTAATTTTTGGTAAAACAAATTCAGCCAAAGACTATTGGTAAAAATTACAGCAGTTATGCTGGACTTTTGATTGATTAAACTAGAAAAAAAAATTCAGCCAAGACTATTTCAAAAGTTACAGCAGTTGAAATCTAAGTATTATATGTCCCCAAAATATAAATGACAGCAAATTTGAAGTAAAAGTTGTATGCGTTTTGTAATTTCTTACCGGTAGAGAGAGGGACTGGAAATTTTTACCAAAATGAAAAAAAGTTGTATGGTCTGCCGGCGTCAAAAACGAAAACAAAAACTTACAAATCTTTCTAAATCTTTACAAATCTTTGCAAAAATGAAAAAAAAAACCTTACCGGTGGCTGTCGGCGTCAAAGAGAGGGCTGGAAGATCTGCCGGCGTCAGAGAGGGAGGACAGGGCCGACGTCAGAGTTAGGGCTCTCGTTGGGGGCTCTTTCCTTTTGTGTGATCGGGGGGTTTTAAGCAAACATAAGGAATTCATATTAAACAAATATGAAATGACGTCACTTGACTTAAAACATAAGGAAAAAAAAGACTTCATCAAAAAAAAAACGCGCCTTATGCGAGCCTCAAACCGTTGACCGCCTTAAAAAAGCGTTGACCACGCCTTTTTCCACGCATACCCCTTATGCATTGCGTTTCTAAAAAGCATCACGCATAGGCGCGCATTGGCGCCGCCTATGCGTGCCTTTTAGAACACTGAAGAGCATGTATCACTTATTTACATCTCTCTCTCGTCCGTAAAAGAGCTTGACCACAAGCTTAAAGGGGAATGTACTCCATGTCGGGGTAGGCCTGTCAATGGGTCGGGTCGGGACTCGGATCCGATCCGTATAATAGGGCCTGAGCATAATTTTTTGGACCCAAGACCCGAAGACCCGCTTATTACACTGATAGGGTTCTGGATCTTATACAAAACCCGGACCCAAAGATCCGACCCGCCTTGTACATTATTATTTTTTAAATTTATATATATTTATAAATATGTTTTATCAATATAACATATAAGTATTATATATAAAAATATATATTTATGTATATAGTAAATATTATTAATATATGTTTTATTTATACTAATCATATACTATAATGGATTACAAAATATTTTAATCTACGATTAAAAATTAAAGGAGGATAAAATAAAAATAAATATAAAATAAATGTATATATGTGGCCAGACCCGGATCCGAAGACCCGTTTCGGATTCGGATCTGGATCCAATATTGTAGATTGATGAAGACCCTGACCCGAACCCGATTAAGTGCCTATTAACGGCTCTGGATCTTCCTAGATCCGACCCGTTGACAGGCCTATGTCAGGGTAAACGTGCACTACACGTGCACTACACCCGTAACTAAGGGTATCATGCTGGTTTCCTCCAGTGCAGGAACGTCAGCCTCAATGCCATCTGTAACGTAACAAGAACTGTGCTTCGATTCTTCTTTAGGCCCTTTGCAGGGATTTGGCATTGTGGGCGTGCTCCCGGGACATCCAAAAGAACTGTTTTTGTTAGATATGGCGTACCATGGTGTTAAGAGACAAGGAAACAGTGATGGAGTTGCATTGTTATAATTGCCTTTGGAATCAAGTTGGGACTTTGGGTCTCCAGTTTTTGGACAGTTTCCCTTTTCTTTTTTGTTCGTTGTGTTGGGATGATTGTATCACATAAATTCAAGTTTTCCATTTAGTTTGATCCAGCTGTTGCTTAGGTGTTGTCTTGGTTGTATAGGTGGACAACTTGCCCGTCACCCCTTTTTTCCATCCCCTTTTTTCCATCTTCAGTGAAATGTTTCTTGTAATAAACTTATGATTCCTTTTGAGTTTATAGGCCTTGGTTATTATTGTTGTCATGTGTATTATGAGCACCATGTTTAGTAGTTAGACTACAAAAAGATGAGTCCCTTTTTGGATGGTTGAGAGCTTCTTTCTCTGGAGTTTGTGTGCCTCGAACTAGCTGCCCCAACTTCTCCACCCTCATCCGTGTGTTGATCCCCCTTAACCATGTGGTTGGACCTGGCCTCTCCCCGTCGTCATCCTTCCGTGTGCACTTCACGTCAGACTGGGCTTGACTTTGTGTTTCACCACTCTAGACCGTTGGATTCCACCGTCTTCCATTGATCGCCATCTTCCATTAGTGCTTCACGTTAGATTAAGCGGTGTTGTGGGATCTCCAATTTTGGGGCTTGTCTCAGTTCTTGAAGGGATTGGACTTGATTCATCTGTTTCTGCCCCTAATATTTTCACAAGGTGTGATTCCCAACTTTCCCCCTACATACCGATCTCCATGGTTGTTGATCGCCTACTAGAGACCGCTTTCTTATTTGGTGCTCTTCACGTCAACAAGGGGTTCATTTGATCCGATCCTACTTCCCGAGATCGCCATCTCTGCGCTGCGCCTCATGTTAGATCTTGGTCTTAGGTTGGATCGCCTTTTGGAGTTCATTGCAAGTACCCACCGATTGTACACCAATGTCAATTTTCTTTGAGTTCGATCGTCATCGTTTGTTATGGAGCTTAAAGTTGATCTTGGTTTTGGGGAGTTGTTACGGTTATTATGTTCTTGCAGCCCAATCTGATTTTCATATACCTTTGTATGTGTGTGAGTTTGGTTGCTTGGTGTGGGTTTGGAAATGGTGCGACATTTGTGTACTTGTTTGGTTGTTGGTTTGAGGTGTTGTCATCGTCACTGCTTATTGAGTAATCTGCAAATTTCATGTGTTTCGTCGTTATATTACTAAATCTTTTATGGCGAGTGTTGCGATACTACATTGTTATATTTAATTGGATATCTCAGTTTGCAGTAGTATGATTGTTTTTTGACCTGCGTGCCATTGTTGGATTTAGGTTTGTTTTGATAGTTTTGTTTAGTGCTTAAAATGTGTATGTACGTGGTTCTTGTAGGTAGTGTGATGGGTGGTTTCGGCCATTTGTTTTGTTGTTTTTAGGCGTAGTTGGTGCCTTGGGGGACGTGTTATGTATAGTTATCAAATCGTGAAAACCCTATGAATCGTGAATCTTGAATCTTGAATCGCGAATCGTATAGTAAGAATCGGTATAAAATGTTGAAAATGTAATAAATTATATATAAATGCATAGAGAACACATTAGAATATGTAATAAAATATATTATGACCTAAAACATATTTTTTACTTTTTTGTAAACCATTTTGATGACCAAATATTAACAATAATAGCACCCACATAAAGATTCAACACAAAAATATATTACATCAAATGGTTACAAATGTAGTACATAAAGATTAAACACAAAAATATACTAACACAACATAAATATGTCATAATAATAAATAAATACAATATAATTATACAATATAAATATACATCTATTAATAATAAAAACAAACCTAATATAACCAAGAGAATCCACTCTATCTTTTTGTCGTTCAGATTAAACAATCAAGAGAAGACACTCAATCGAGAGAATAGACAATAAAAGTCAGTTGATAATAACCGAGCCGAGATAAAATGCTTTTCTCTAAAACTTAGTTTCGTGACGGTATCCTTTGTTGTTTGTTTCTTTTTTATTTGTTTTTATTAAAACACACGCATGGTTATAAGGTAAATAAACAAAAAATTAACACATAAGAGTGAATCGGGCTCGAATCCTGAATCGCCGATTTTTCAACCCCAAGACGATTCTAAACTTGAGTTGAGAACTATGAAGCAGAAATTCTTCAAAAGCCTGAAGAATCCGAATCGCACTCGAGTCGGGTGCGGGTGCGAACCGGCCCCGATTCGCACCCAAAGAAGAATAAAATATTAATTAAATAAATTAATTTTGGATTCGGCAATGACTCGTCTGGTTTTGATGGGATTCGTAAAGAATCCATAAAAAACATATTATGATGTTTTTTTTTTCATTTTCATCTCTCTCTGTCCCTCCCTCCCTCGTTCTCATTTTCTTCTTACTCCTTCAACATATACGAAGTTAACTGGGTTTCTTAACAACTTCCTGTGTTTGTTTTTAGTTTAATGTTTTAATGTTAAATGGGTTTTGTGACCCAAGTTAAGTGCTTGTCATTATATTATATTGGATTCTACTTTTATAGTTTAATGATTTGTGGGTGATTATTATAAGATATGCGAAGAATGATAATTCTGTTTCTTAACAACTTTCTATATTTGTTTTTGGTTTAATGTTAAAAGGGTTTTGTGGCCCAAATTAACTACTTGTTATTACATTATATTGGATTCTACTTTTATAAAAAAAATGGTTAGTGGGTTTTAATGGATTATTATAATATATGTGAAAGCTAATAGATAAGTAGGTTTCTTAACGACTTCGAATGTTTGTTTTTAGTTTAATGTTAAATGGGCTTTGTGAAGTTAACTGTTTTTATTATATTATATTGAATTCTACTTTTATAGCTTAATGGTTAATGGGTTGTAGTAGATTTTTATAATATATGTGACATTGATGGTAGAGTCCCCTGTTTTAATATTGTCAATGTGTTAAAAAATAACAAACACCCTTATCATAAATTTTTGAGAATCATAATAATGATGGACCTTATTTGTATTACTTAAAAATAACATAATATAATTTATATTATTATATTATATCTCGCTGCACCCGTATCCTAATTTTTTGAGAATTTTCGAATCGCCGCACCCACACTGTGTCGTACCCGCACCCCATACCCGCATCAGTGCTTCATAGGTTGAGAATCAAATCGAATCTAATCGTACGATTTTGACAACTATGTTATGGGCTTCATTGTATATCTTTTTGTTATCCCCATGTTTTGGTAATAAACTTACCTTATACCCCCCCAAAAAATGTTCAGTAGTTACATTCTAACCTAAAAAATTAAAGATGCATGTACAATCAATGAAATGTTGATCTACAAGTACAGATGGGCTTAATGCTGGTTAAATCCAGGAGTAAAAAGTGGATACAAAGTAAAAATTGTATAGGACATACTGAATAAAAAAATAAAATAAATAAAAATAAATAACTAAACGTAATATTTTGATTTTGTTTAACAGGAGTCACATCACTTTGGGGATTCACGTGGTTTAAGGCACGGTGTTCCTATTTTGTTGTTTTTTCTTATTATTGTTGCGGACTGGTTGAGTAATTTAATGCATAGGGGGTGTGAGTATGATCTTGTAAGGATCGGTTTCAATTTTAATGTGAAGCGTTTCATTATAAAATAATATGGCCAAAAGTGTTTTGCTAGGGAATAATGTGAAGAAAGCAAAGTTAAATAGACTTCTCCATTAAGGTGTGGTTTGAGGTAGGGCTGCGTGCCTTTGAACTATACGAAGATGCCATCGAGAGGAATTCCAAATTCCCTTTCTTTTTGGGAACCTATATTGGAGAGAGTAGCAAAGAGAACCTGAGGATTGGCACCATGTTTCAAAATGTTGTCTCAGTCAACTCGGTATCAGCCGAGTTAACTCGGCATCGTACGTCATCGAGACGATTTCGTGACACGTTATGAGTTTTTGGCGTTTTGAGATGGAATCAGTAGATCGTTTGAGGAAGTATACAAACTATACTCCCTTAAATGTGGACATAAAGCACGTTTTGGAGGAAATCAAGAACAACGAGGAGTTGAATTGGCCAGAAAAGCTAAAGACAGCCCTGAAAAGGGAATTAATCATAAATTAGGTAATTTCTATTTTGGTGCAAAGCGAGTAGCACACTTGTTGAGTGTTAGGCAGATTTGGCAATATCGTGGATTGCTGTACATTGGTGATATATCGTCGAGATATACCGATTTGGTATTGTCCGAGATTGAATAATAGAGGAAAAGAAGCTGATTGTGTTGAATCCCCTTTAAATCTAATTGATTGGGTTGATAATAGCCATCTGGATTCACATCTTCCAACCATTATTCTGCTCGCTGTGGGTTCGTAGTAGCAGAGTCAACCTTTGTTACAATCTCAGCTTTCGTAGGGTTTTGTAAAGAGGTGTCAGGTATGTGGGTTTTGTTTTTGGTGGGTTTTGTTTTTGAAGAGATAACAAATTGGGGGGTTTATTGGTTACAAACTTACAATCTCAGCAGCTCAGCCTTCGTAGTGTTTATCTGAGTTTTTTTTTTGGCTCTATCTGAACGTGTTATTTACCTTTGCAGTTTTTCTTTTTCTTTTTATAATTTTGAACCCGTTTTCCTTGGCTTTTTTTAAGAATGTTTTAAGTTTTTGTTTTTTCAGTAGTTAACTTGCAATAGAAATCTGTATAGTTTGTTGCAAGAAAAAAATCAGTACTATCTTTTTAAAATAAAAGAGTATTAAAAGTCTTTTCAGTTCTTACAAAAAAGTATTGTATTTTTAATTATTACTAAACATATTATCAACAAATTAGGACTAAAAAATAGAAAATTTAGTATTAATTTTTTAAAAATTATTATTTAAAATTAGTACTAAATTTAGAAAAACTACTACTATTTTTAATTAAAATCAATACTAATTTGTAAAATAAAAAGGATTAAAAGTTGTAGCGGTCGTTATATTTTAGTTTTAATTAGTACTAAAAATATTAGTAAAAAAATAGAACTTTTTTTTTTATTTAAGAATGGCATATATAAAAATCCGCCTAAGGGGCCGGAAACTCGTATACAAGGTTTATACCCAAAAACAAAAATTTGGCTAAACAAATATGCCCCACCCAAAACTTAGGAACTGCTCCACTGTATTAAACACCTCCAAATATTTCACAAATAAAGGAAGAGACGAGGCATGATCGTCCCTATACCAATTGAATAAAGAACTCGAAAACAACTACTGTAGTCTAGATGAAGCTAATTCCATTCCTTCAAAACATCTTCTGGACCTCTCTCTCCACACGGTCCAAAAAATACAATGTGGGGCCATTCTCCAAACTCTCACCCCCTCCCCCCCGTTGGAAATCGCCAAGCAGACCCAGTGGACTTGGAATAAGGAGTAAAGGACATCCCATATACCCCTTGTCTCTCAACAATGCAGAAGCAAATGGTTATTCATCTCTTTTGTTTCATTGCAACCAACATCGGCTAGCCATTCTTCTACCCCTCTTTGGCAAATCCTCCGTCATCAAGTTTTGCCGCGGTCCACGCATATAATGCAACTTTTGTTGGCGCTTTAGATCTCCCATCATTTTTTCACAGAAAAGTATTTCCTCCCTTCCCTCAAAATTGCATAATAGCCTTTCACCAAGAATACGTCATCCCCATAATTGTCAGAGGTGAAAGGTACACCAATGTCCCCGTGGAGCTTAGGCGCAAGGCATAAGATGAGCCGCATGCTCGATGGAAGTGATGCGCAAAGTTGATTAAAACATGAAAAAGTTGTATATTTACAATAATAAAATTATTTATGAACCAATATTTGAAATATATAGCATAAATTATTAGTATACATGGTTATGGAGAGGCACACAAGATGAAGATAGAGCTTACATCACCATATGAAAAAATATATATTTATATATCAAATTTATTTAACAATTTAATTATCGAATAATAACAAAAGAATATATATATATATATATATATATATATATAGAGAGAGAGAGAGAGAGAGAGAGAGAGAGAGAGGTCCCCCAGTTTGAGGACCTGAATGAGGTCCATTTTTTTAAAATAGTAAAAAAATTATTTTGGAGTGGATTTTTTTTCTATGGCTTTTAAACATTTCAAGAGGACCATAAGAAAATAATGAACTCAAAATGAATTTTTTTACTATTTAAAAAAAACCGGTCAAGCTTTGTCAGTTTTAACCGCTTAAAAACAACATAAAAACTGGCCCAGTTTGACTGATTTTTTTAAAATAGCAAAAAAAATCGTTTTGAAGTGATTATTTTTTTATGGTCCTATTGAAATATTTAAAAGCCATAGAAAAAAAATCAACTCCAAAATATTTTTTTTACTATTTTAAAAAGATAGACCTCATTCAGGATCCTCAAACTGACCTCACTTGATCCTTTCCCTATATATATATATATATATATATATATATATAGAGAGAGAGAGAGAGAGAGAGAGAGAGAGAGAGAGAGAGAGAGAGAGAGAGACTCACCTACATACATCACACACTTAGTTCTAGGTTCTAAGAAATCTTTTTTCCAAATTTTTTATTTTTCCCTTGAAATTAATCTTCCAATCAAAACATATTCAAAAAATTAGGTCAAAATACATTTTGTAGCTATTTTTAAAAAATCCACAAAAATTTACTCAAAACACCTTATTTATAAACATCTGGCGCTGACCTTTATAAATAAGGTATTTTGAGTAATTTTTTATTGATTTTTTAAAAATAGCTACAAAATGTATTTTGACCTAATTTTTTGAACATGGGTTTATTTTTTATTTTTTTGAAAAAGAAGGTTTTTTAGGGCCTACAACTAGGTGTGATGTATGAATGATGATTAGAGCATGATGTAGGTGATAATTCTCCTCTCTCTCCCCCTCCCTCTCTCTCTCTCTCTCTATATATATATATATATATATATATATATATATATATGAAAAAAGAAACTCTAGTGTGAAGAAAAATCAAAAGCAACATATAAATTGTTCTATGATGCAACACTCTTGGAGTTTAATTTTATTTGTTTCTTTTGCCTAAGTAGGGACCAGTGAGAAAGATAAAGTTTCACTAGGAATCAATGACTTATTTTTGTTAGTTTTGGGTTGGGGAATAGACTAATCTTCCATATTTTCTTGGAGGGTATGTAAAATCAGCATATCAATTGGTCCATTCTTGTGTTGGAGGTGTTATCCAAAAAAAATTAATGAGGCGCGTTTGAACCGTGTTGAAGGAGCCTTGCTTGAGTGAGGCAAGACACCGATGCTAAGCCTAGGTGAGCCTAAGCGAACGCGTAGGTGCACCTTTAACAACCATGATCATCCCTACATCTAAACTATCTCAAACAATCCTCCCCTTCTGCCGGGACCGTCACTGCTTCCAACTAGTCAAATTACGCCTTCGCCTCCTCTAATTTAGATAATAATAAGTAAAAAATTTACTATATTATTTATAAAAAAAGTAGCCTTACTATTTAATTAAAATCACTATAATTTTTTAAAATAAAATTGTATTAATTGTTTTTCAGTTGTTATAATCAGAATTAGTTTATATTAAAATTATTACTATTATTGTTGATTTATAATGGAATTTTGAAGCTGGCTAGCCCAACGCGCGTTAATATACTCACTTACAATGCCGGACATTAAAATGATGGTTTTGAACTTACCTAATTGGTCAACATTTTTAATCTTTATATCTTATTTTTTTCAAAAATTTTTGGGCTCTCTAAATAGCGTATTGTTGTTCCGTAACCGTGACCGTACCGCGACCAAGTTAAAAATTGAACGTTCGAATCGTAGACCGTGATCGAGATTTTGAACCATGGTTAGCACAAAGTGGCCTTTCTAGAGGAGGTAGAATTGTGTAACCAACTTGTTCTTTGGGAGCAGTCTTATATACTTTGTCTTTTTTCAAATCCCTTGTAAAGTTGCTAAAAGAATTGAAAAATTAGTGAGCCACATTCTTTGGGGGGACTGGCGAGTGTTGGGAACACCTTGTTGAATGTATTACTTTTTTGTCAAAATATGAAAGAGAAATGGGGTTTGGGATTGGGAAATTTAAGGAGAAAGAACTTGGCTCTTCATGGTTAATGGCGTTGGAGATCTTCCATAAGAAACTTTCATTGGTACTTTATAATTCCTACCACCAGCCAACAAATAAATGGGGGATCAACACTTGTGACTTCTTTCAAAGCAAGATGCCACATACAGGTAGTGGAACTGTAGATCACAATTAATTGCACCAACTCTACACCTAACTCTTATGGGACAAAAGTTTCATGGATTGGAGTTTGGAATCCGTCTTCCTAATATCGTGGAAATATTTTTTTGTGGTTGATTAAGGGGTAAAATGCAAAAAGAAATATTCAAAATGCTTATGGAGATGCTTTGGTTTAGATCTTGCTAGGTTGGTTTTGCTAGAGCATAATTCCAGAATCTTTGAAGGAAGGAAATATCCAGGGAAGAGCTTTGGGAGAGACTGAAATTGATGTCATTTATGTTGATATCAAATGATAAAGTGTGTAAAGGTTTGGAACCCTCATACATTGCACTTAGTTGCACGAACGTAATTCAAGGGAATGCAGTAGTTGTTTTTGGCGATCAGCTGGCATCATTAATTTTGTGGAACCTGGATATATTTTGATGTTTCTGAGCTTTGCTATGCTTGTTTTTCTTTTTTCCTCTTTGTTTCCTTCTTTATATAATCTTGCTGAGGACTCCTGGTCCTGTTTTCTTTGTTATCCCTCTTGCAGTAATAGTTTTCTTTATTGGCTGCTGATTACAAAATGCTTGAAACACTACTCCATATATCATTTCCCCCCTTATTTTTGGTATTTTTTAAAATTTAATTATGGTGTCCTCATCCTTGGTGGTTTTTCCTGTTGATTGATACATAAAATCATCCAAAGACTGAAATGATGCAATTCATTATCTGATTTCAGTGCCGGTCTTGAATCATCTGTCCCACCATTGATACCTCTCAAGCAAGATGAAAATCATCAGGCGATGATTGTATCCATGGCCGCTACTCACGATGTAAATCAGGTTTGTTATAAAAGTTAAAACCCTATGATAGTTGATGATTGAAGTTCCTCTTTTAGTTTCTTTTACGTTTTTCTTTCTTCCTTGATACTTAATTCAATTGAAAATGATTTAATTTTCATTGATGGTGATATATGTAAATTAATTTCGTGAATGTGTTTTATTCTTTCTTCATAATTTTATCTGAACAGCATGACGGTCCTGATGGAGATGGCGATGTCATTGAGTATGCTCAGGCTCCATGTACTCCTGGATTAATGGAGGAGCCAAACTTGTCCAATGTTCAAGAGACGTCTGCGTTTGATGATCATCTAGAATCAGAAAATCATAATACATCGGAATTTTCCGTGAAAGAGAACCTTGAAAATGCTTCCAGTAAATCAGATAGTCATCATCAGGGGAATAAACATGTCGTAGATTGTCCTTTACCAAATGATATTAATAATCCCGAACCAGTCCCTCGTGTGCCTACTGGGAATAATGGGTACCGTTCGGATGATCCCCAATCCAGTCAGCTAAAGCCACAGGAGCAATCACTTGTTACTTCAATGACAATTGAGCAAATATCAACAGATAATCCTGATCCGGCATCTTTACCACTATCCTCTTCTCTAGCTTTTCAAGTTGGAACCATATCTCCAGTACCAGAATTGTCCACTGTTGATAAAATTCATGAAGACGTTGTAAAAACCCATGTAGATATGTCTAGTTTAATTAGTGCCCAGCTAGTTCCAGGGGGTGAATCAGAGAATAATCAAGAATTGCCGAAGATCCAAGTCCCTATTAATGTCGAAATACGAGGAGATCTTGAAAAATCTTTCCCACCTAGTATTGCACTTGAATCAAAGGCCCAATCCGATGATAGACCTGACCATGAGAAACTGGAAACTCAGATTTATCAAGAGTCAATAGGTCATGAAAATGTGGATTCTATTCACTACAACCACGAGAAACTGGAGACTCGGGTTTATCTGCAGTCAGTAGACAATGAAAATAGGGATTTTATTCACGACAAACATGAGAAATTTGAAACTCAGGTTTATCAGAAGTCGATAGACAATGAAAATATGAATTCTATTCACGACAACCATGAGAAAATGGAATCTCGGGTATATCAGCAGTTAATTAATCCTGGAACTATGGATTCTATTCATGACAACCACGGGAAATTGGAGCAGTCAATAGATGGTGACAATATGAATTCTGTTCAGGACGACAGTGAGAAACTGGAAACTCGGGCTTATCAGCAGTCAATTGATCTTGAAACTATGAATCCTATTCATGACAACCATGAAAAAGAGGAATCTCAGGCTTATCAGCAGTCAATTGATCGTGAAAATATGGAAAATCGTTTTTATCAGCAGTCAATAGATCATGGAAATATGGAAGCTAGGGTTTATCACCAGTCAAAAGATCATGAAAATATTAATTATAATCGTGACAACCCAAGAATTTTGGAGACTCGGGTTTACCAGCAGTCAATGACACGTGAAAGTATGGATTCTACTCATGATAACCATGTTCTTCAGCCATGCACTACTCGTTTGAACCAACCTGATGCATCCATTCGTGAATGTGGAAATTCTGCTGGTCCTAATTTCCTATCTCAAGTTGCTGGGATGTGTTTAAATGAAACTTCGGGAACAAGGGAGGCGAGCCCTGCTTTTGGAGCTTCCACAGCTGTGCAAGGTTTGTCAGGCAAGCTTATGTATTTAATTTGGCATAAATTATAGGTACTAGAATCTGTGGCACACTCAATGCCTGTGCTATATTAAAAATAAATTTTGATAGAATGTAAAATATAAAAATATCTATAGTCAGATTCTAAAAAAGGCTTCTTACATTAAGGAATTTGCATACCTCTCCTTTTGGGTGGGTAAAATGGTTGATTATATTACCAAATTTGGTCGTGATGATCTCCATGGTAAAAAGATCATCTCCACCAAATTCTATGATTTGTTTCATCCATCAGTGGATGAAATTAAAATTTGGATATAAATGTGCATTTTCAACCATTTAAGCTTTTAATTATCATCTCACTTACTAAGTGATTGAATTTTTTGGATGAAATTTGTGAAGAAGATTATCCAGCAAATTTAGTAAAAAGTTCAGCCATTTGGAGGTCCATAATTTCACTAATTTAAGGACCCCCTTAGAGCATTATCAAAGATACATAACTAATAAAATGTTTATGTTTCAAAGATATATATGGCAGAAAGATAATTTTAATTTTGTTATCATTTTTCATATATTATAAGGGTTTCATGTAATTTGGATAACGCAATATTGTTAATTTTTTAACTTAAAAGTAATTACTGTATCAGTTTTATGTGCAGATCAAACTACTTACGCTCCTTTAACATGTAGTATAGATAAAGTGGTCCACAGTAGTATCAAATGTGCTCTAATTTTCCAGGTGAAGGGATCCACACAACTCGTGGTTGGGAACAAGTCTTTGGGCAAAACCAGATGCCTGAACGTGTTTCATTTCAAGACGTACAGGAGAATAGTATCAGATCATCAAAGGATCAAGTGGAGAATATGTCGGGATGTGGTAGATTGGAAAATTTGAATTCTTCCACAGGTCCTGAGTTTCCTGCTCCTGAGAAGTTGCTAATTGCTCGACAAGGGCTAGCAGATGTTCCTCAGAGGGCGTTATCTGCGCCTCAAGGGATTTCAGATGTTCCCGATAAATTATTTTTTGCACCAGAAGGGCTTGCAAATGTTCCTGAGAAGTTGCCTGCTCCTGAGAAGTTATTTGCGCCACAAGGGCATGCAAATGTCTCTGAGAAGTTGTTATTTGCGCCACAAGGGCATGCAAATGTTCCTGAAAAGTACCCTACTCCTGAGAAGTTATTTGTGCCACAAGCGCATTCAAATGTTCCTGAGAAGTTGTTATTTGGGCCACAAGGGCATGCAAATGTTCCTGTCAAGTTCCCTGCTCCTGAGAAGTTTTTTGCGCCACAAGGGAATGCTAATGTTACTGAGAAGTTGTTATTTGCGCCACAAGGGCATGCGAATGTTCCTGAAAATTTCCGTGCTCCTGAGAAGTTATTTGCGCCGCAAGAGCATGCAAATGTTCGTGAGAAGTTGTTATTTGGGCCACAAGGGCATACGAATGTTCCTCCTGAGAAGTTATTTGCGCCACAAGGGCATGCAAATGTTCCTGAGAAGTTGGTATTTGCGCCACAAGGGCATGCGAATGTACCTGAAAAGTTCCCTGCTCCTGAGAACTTATTTGGGCCACAAGGGCATTCAAATGTTCCTGAGAAGTTGGTATTTGGGCCACAAGGGCATGCAAATGTTCCTGAGAAGTTAGTATTTGCACCACAAAGGCATGCGAATGTTCCTTCTGAGAAGTTATTTGCGCCACAAGGGCATGCAAATGTTCCTGAGAAGTTGCCCGCCCCTGAGAAGTTCATGTTTGCGCCGCAAGGGGTTGCAAATGTACCGAATAATTTTGTAATGGATTTTACGCCGAAAAGGGGAGTGGTACTGGATGAGGGTTATGGAGGTTTGAGCCAAAATATTTCAGGGAAAAAAAGAATGTTCACTGAAAGTGCACCAACAGCGGAGAGCCTAAATTCGTTTCAATCTTTTGCTGTCCATACCCAAGGAACTATAGACTCTATTCGCAATGACAATGATTTGTTGTCTTCAATATTAGGTATTTTTTCTTCTTCGTTTGAAACTGACGCATAAAGTAATAATTATTAGGGTTATTTGAGTTTGACTACCCAAAAGTTTTACTTGTTTGGGCATTGGCCCCCCTTCCCCCCCCTTTTATACACGATTGCCCCATACTTTTTGACGGACTGTCTTTTGACCCATTTTGACTGTTGATTTGATGCAAACTCTTGAATTTTCCCCGGAAATGTTAAAAATCCCAAAAATTTATTAAAAATCAACCGAAAAATTCTGAAAATTTAGAAATTGTGCTGGGAAATCATCTCTTAGAGCATCCTTACTGGTGTTCATATCCGAATGGTATCTCTGCAAATTAAAAAGTGGATTTTACCTTTTGAGAAGAGTAGTGCACCCACTGGTGATTTGTATGTAAAGAAGGCTTGAAAATTTGTTATGAACTTTAAAAGTTCGTAGCAAATATATTTATGTTCCTACGAACTCCAGAAGTTCGTAGGAACATAAATATATTTGCTATGAACTTCTTAAGTTCGTAACAATTGGTACGCACAAATAAAGTTCGTAGGAACTTTTACTGAATTTGCATCCGTTCAGCAAATTTAGCAATCCCTTACCCTTTCCTTTACAAATTTTGCAAAGTTTCGTCCACCACTGCGAGGTATTCAGTTTGCAACTTTACCTATTTTGTTGTCCATTTGCTCCACCATTGTAGATGCTCTTATAGGATGAAATTTTCTGGACATTTCTTGAAATAATTTGAATTCGGATTAATTCAGAAAATTTAATATATGTACATACATGTATGCATACGTTATGTATAAGTGTATACATGTAAGAGTTAGGACGGTATTTTGGGGTTAACCAAAATTTAAAAGCCTGGAATGGTCAAAATTGGTCAATCCGTCAAAAAACGTTGCCCGATTATGGAATGGATTTATTTTTTTATTTGTGGGTGGGGGGAGGTTGGGTGGTGGTGGTGGTGTCAATCCCTAAAAGTTTCGGACTAAAATTTTGGGTGCTGAAACTCCAACAACCAAAATTGTTACATCCTTAATGAGTGCTAAGAATAGTTTTTTCTTTGTTTGTTCCTTTCTTTCTCTCTTTGATGCATCTGAACGTAAGTGGATATATCATTTGTGGCTGCAGTGGGGAAACGATCTTCAGCTTTGAAAGTAAAGCCCACTCCTCCTGCAATAAAGTCTATGAAACGCCCCCGGTCTACACCGAGGACTAATGCTTCTAAAAGGAAGGTGCTCGTGGATGATTCCATGGTTTTGCATGGCGAGTATGTTACGTTTTTTCTCTCCATTCTTTCTTGCATTTCGTTTACATTCTACTTTTACTTGCTGTAGTTATTAGTTCATTTGTTTGCAGCGGTGGATACTGTTATATTTCTTTAAAAAATTACGAAATAAAGTAAGAAGGCTAATGTTATTGCCTAGATTTTTTTTTTTTCCATTCTAGAACTTCTGAATTTTCTGAAATCCTATCTTATTTTTTCTGATTTTGGAATGATATTTACGATTGTCGAATTCTGCTTTTTCAATTTTTTCGATCCGACTTTTAGATAGAAAATCTGATATATGCATTAAAAATTCCCGATTTAAAAAAAAAACATATTAATTTTTTAAAAAAGTATTTTCTATCTAGAATTTTTCTGATTTCAGAAATTATTTAATTTTTTTTTCTTCTGATTTTTGGAAAATTTCATTTTTTTCCCCGTGACTTATTTGATATTCTGAAATTGCATATATATGGAAAAATAGGAATAGGAATGTTTCTTCAGTTTTGTTTTTTTTTTGTCGAAAAATTGTGAATTTACCGAAAGGTCCTTTTTTTGATCCGATCTGCGCAAAATGTATTACCAATGCAACTTTGCCTTTTGTCAAAGCTATTCCTGCTTTAGGGATTATACAAATTGCGTCTTCTCAATAAACTGCAGAATTTTTATCAAAAAGTAAAAAAGTAAATGTGTTATATTTTGTTACATGGGAAAAAAAGCTGATGTAGAATAACTTCTTATCCCCAGTTGCCTACCTAGAATTTCCTCTGGTTTATTTCCTGTGCAGGTAATAACATATTTCTTGTGTATATTGAGCTTATTCCTTTTATTTAGTAGGATTCTCTTTGTTTTACTATTAACTTAATGCATGCCTACAACTTCCTTCCCTGAATTATTATAATGCGATGGCAAGTGCTTGCCCGCCGGAAGCGTCATGTTGTGGGTTCGGCTCTTGGAAGCAGCCTCTCCAAAATAGGGGGTAAGGCTTGCCTACATATACCTCTCCCAGACTCTACTAAAGCGGGAACCTTGTGCACTGGGTACGGCCTTTAATGTACTCTTTAAATAAAAACCAAAACGTTGAAATCTATAATGTTGAATGTGGAGCCATATATTAGAGATTTGGGAATTATTCTGAAATTACGCATTAGCGATTCTTTTGGCAAGTGCATCTAAAATCCAATGAAGATGTCTTTCAGTACTAGGGAAAAAGTTCGACATATGGAGACAATATTGAATTATATGAAAGGAGTTCCATTTAAGAAGCAACTGAAATTGAAATAAACGGACCTATTTAAATTAAATTTCTGGTGATATTTATTTTGAGGATAATTTTGGCTATTCAAGTGTAAAACACTTGAAATCGGACTTTTATATTAGTATATGTGGATAGCATGATACACAAATATTGCACATGTTTCCATATGCCAACTTTCACAGTGCAGTTTATAGTAAGTTGGTCATTTTCTCTGTTGCAGTAATTTGTATTCCCATTAAAAGTTTGTTTAATAAATTACTAACAAGTTTTTTCCCTTTAAAGTACAATACGACAACAATTGACAAGTACTGAAGACATACGTCGCTTGAGAAAGAAAGCTCCTTGCACTCGCCCTGAAATTTTGATGATTCGGAATCAGATCTGCGGAGATGAAATATTCAACGAATCCATACTTAGTGGTGAGTTCATGGTGCTGATATTCACTATGTCTCTTTTCTGTGTTTCCCCTTTAAGTTGAATTATTGAAAATAAGTCCATCATCCCATAGCAGTTAGACGACCCACTACTGTGATATATTATTGTTAGCTCTGCATAATGTTTGCAACTAGAATTTGAGTTGTTTATGTATGTTCTTAGATGTGTCAAGGGAATTGGCTTCTTTGCACAATCAAACATATGATTTGGGTGGAACCAAGGTCTCCCTAAGTAATGTAAACGATGCCTCTTATGAAGCTGCGCCCCCCCGGAAGTCAGTTTCCCAAAATGATCAGAGTGAAACCAGGGTGTCCCAAAATGATGCATCTGTTGAAACTGCAATGGACCCAGAGTTAACTTTGCAACATGATCCGAGTGAAACCCGGGTGTCCCAGAATGATGCTTCTTTTGCAACTCCAATGAACCAGACGTTAATGTCCCAAAATGATCCGAACGAAACCAGGGTGTCCCAGAATGATACTTCTTTTGCAACTCCAATGAACCCGGCGTTAATGTCCCAAAATGATCCTAACGAAACCAGGGTGTCCCAGAACGATGCTTCTTTTACAACTCCAATGAACCCGGCGTTAATGTCCCAAAATGATCCGAGTGAAACCAGGGTGTCCCAGAATGATGCTTCTTTTGCAACTCCAGTGAACCCGACGTTAATGTCCCAAAGTGATCCGAGTGAAACCAGGGTGTCCCAGAATGATGCTTCTTTTGCAACTCCAATGAACCCGGCGTTAATATCCCGAAATGATCGGAGTGAAACCAGGGTGTCCCAATACGAAGCTTCTTTTGAAGTTGCAACCCTCCCGACAGTAATTTCCCAAAATAATCTGAGTGAAACCAGTATGTCTCAAAATGATGCTTCTGTTGACAATGCAACTGACCCAAAGTTAATTTCCCCAAATGATACGAGTCAAGCCAGGGTGCCCCAACATGATGATTCTTTTGGAACTGCAGTGGACCCAAAGTTATATTCCTCAAAAGATGGAAACTTTACTTCTTTGAAGGAAGCGAGTGATATGGATGTGTCTATTGGCCCAAATGTCACCAAAGAAACTGTAATAGAAGGGAGCAGTGATCCTATGGCAGTCAGAGATAATGGTGAAAGACAGTTCGTTGACATTCCTGTGGAGATTGAGAAGCAGCAGTGTGAAGAAGACCATACTGTAAACTCGGAGATTCATGCTACTCAAGTGCAGATTGAAAATCTGACTAATGCTCTAGCAGAACCCAGTAGTTCTTCACAGATTGAGCTTTTTCAGGGGGAGATTTCAGAAATGGAAAACAATGGAAATAACATATCAGATTCTGATGCAATAAACCCTGATGTTACTTTTAGGGTTGAGTCATCATACACTACAGATCCAGTTTCTTATACAAAACCCATTGAAACAGAAGCTGTTTCTCTCCAGATAAGTGAACCTGATGTGGTTCTAGATCCGAACTCGGTTAAGGGACTTGATGATGCTAATGAAACTGCAGAAAACAAAGACGGAGAAAAAGAAATTGCTGCAGTTGAAATGGAAGTTGTTGCAAAGGATGAGTTGTCAGAGAAAACCGAACGTGGTGTTTCAGTTGAAATTGGAGCAGAAAACATTGTAAATCCTTCTGCAACCTTTTTCCCAGAGACTTTTGTAACCGCTGACCAAGTCATGGGGGATATCGCGAAAAACGAGCAAGGCGGTCTTGTCAATGTAGATGACATTTTTGATGCAATAGAGGAAAATAATGTGAACAATGAGTCTGTCTCTTACGGTATGAGCGGTTTAGGGGATTCTTCATTCCAAGCAGCACATGTTAAATTTGATTTGGGAAATGTGTCCTTAGATGATGGGGAAAACCAAGGTCAGCAGGAAACCTATCAACTGAGCACGATGGAGCCTGAGACAGATGCCATTGACCTGAATGATAATGTAAGTTGTTTACTAAATTGTTTTTCTGATCTGAGCTTTTTGTGGTAGAGTTGCAATTTAGGCTTGTTCGAGTGTATACCTCCAATCTTATTTGACTTCAGCCCGAGCTCAACCGTATGAACTCAGGTTTTTCGAGGCAGCTAGGGCTAAGAGGGTGTTGTCAACGTTAAATTTAGAGTAAATTACGTATTTAGTTCTTAAACTATATGAGTTAAGTTTTGAAATGTTCCCTAAACTTTGCTTTCTCTCAATTTAGTGCTTCAACTAATAATATTAATTAAATTCCGTCATTCTGTCTAATTCTATTAAATTATTAACAAACTACGAGGATATTTTTGACAATTCATAAAAAAAACCACTGCAAAACAAACCAATTCCTACTTTGAATAAGTTACTAATACAGCCAAACACAAACCTTCCTCTTCTCATCTAACCATAACCCTTTGTTTGAAAACCTAACACCCCATCTCTCACCACCATCACCCCGCCCCGCTGGACGAAAGAAAGCGAAAAGCCACAAGGGGACGGGTGTTGTTTGGATTTGTTTTCAGTACTTTTTTGAAACTTGTTTGGCATTTGCAATGTTGAAGAAGTGTTCGGACATGATTTTTTTGGATCTATTTTCTGGCTTGTGGATAGTCTGCAAGGAGGAGGCAAGGGTGTGTGGAGGCTGCCGGAAGGAGCAAGGAGATGGGGGAGATCTCCGGCGTGGGGAGCTACCGGAATAGCAGCGTTTGTCGTTATGGAGTTTGAATACCCAATTTTTCTTTTTGTAGTTTTCTAATCATGTTTGTTATTTTTAAGTAGAAATTAGTAATTTAACTATGGTTTTGTCATATTAAAGTTTAGTTTTGAGCTTTTTGAAAAAAAGAGTTCAGTTGAAATTTATCCGGGATTATTGTGGTTAGTTTAGTTAAGAATTGTGATTTTATTTAGAATATAGGTGGTTTGACAATTTTGCCCCTCATTCTGTCAAATTTAACTGAAGGATGACATCAAATTAAATTGATTAGTTGAAGGACTAACAGTGACAAAAATATAAGTGCAATTTACAATTAGGTCCCTCGCAAACAAATTTTAAACATTTAAAGACAATTTACTATTAGGTACACTTGTTATGCCACTAGCGTGGATTTTCACTTGAAGAGAATTAGTGGACCTAAGTGTTTAAAATTTGTCAAAATTCCTTTAATGTTTAAAATTTGTTTGCAAGGGAACTAAGAGTACTTTCCCCAAAATATAATTAGGGATCATTTTAAATCTTAAGCAACAGTTTAAGGACTAAATATGGAATAAATTCCAATAGAATAATAAATTTGCTCTTTTATTGATTCAAAACAACCACACATCTTCAGGATCCAGGAGGGAGATTCCTGTTGTAAATCAATAAAAGATTTTGCAGTGCATATTTATTTTCCTCATTCAGTGATGGAGCTTACTTTCAAAAATCAAAATTCAGATCAGAACCGCAAAATTGGGCAGAGTTTTGGGGTGGTAATTGGTGTTTTTTGCACATTGTTTTGGCTAGACACGAACACGATACGATAAGGCACCATTTAGACACAAACGCGACACGAAAATGTGTATTTTACCCAACATGATGAACACGATCCATTTAAGACACGACACGACACGACACGACTAACACGATCAATAATTTTACACCCAATTCAACACGATATTACACAAAAACATGAATAACATGACACAACACGATGACGCGCCATGATTTTGACACAAACACTACACGACTTCGTGTAAAAAAATCTCAACATGAACATAACATATCATGTCAATTTCGGATCATTTTAAAATTGCTACCTGTATGCAGAATACTAAACAATAATAGTACACACACACACACACAGGAGGGGGGAATTTTCAGGTGAATCCTAAAGCTAACATTATTAAATAAGTATTTACGACAGTTTTATGCATATAAACAAACATTGTTGGGACCAAGATCTGTTACAACAAAATGTACGGGGGCAACACCCTAGATAAACCCTAAGAAAAGAGTACTGTATAGTTTTAGAGTTTGCATTGTGTTGGGGGAATAGAGTGGCCTATTGTGAAAGTGGTTAAACTAGATAGAAGTTTCATTGCAGCAAGTTGTGAACTTCTAAAATTGGCTTTGCTGGTTTTCTGGATAGCAATTTGGTTTAAGGAGACAGGGAGAAATAGAAAAAGAAGAAAACAAGTCGTACACAGATTTTGAAGTGATAAGAATTGCCTGAATAAAGCTAATTTTAAAAGCCCACATTATTGGGGAAAAGCACACTTAATTAGGCTCCGGGTATGTATTCCATAAATAAATCTAACAAAAATAGATATCATAGGATGAAATAATCCCCTCTTAAATGAGAGAATATCAGTTAAGTGTTCTGGCTACACATTAAATAGGAGTCAATTGATTTCTTACAAGAAAAAAAAGTTAGTGAACCCCATAAGTAACGGCTGATAGTCTTTACCAGACAATACTTGTCCAAAAAAAATTGTCTTTATCCGAACCAGCATTTTTAATATATGAAACGCTGTATAAATTTCTTTAATTAGAGAAATTGATATCCGATAAATGTATGATATATTGGATCATAATTACCAGAAAATGCTAGTACATATAGGTAAACGTTCTAATATAAGGCCACTTCTTTTTCAATACACTTTTCCAGTAAGTTTGTTTTTTGTTAACAGATATATAAAAAATTTAGTGAATTTATTATGCGCTACAATCTAGTAACAAATATATTCGGGGGCTTCAATTGCAATTTCTGCAAATTCCTATATGTATAAAAGAACAGAATGTAGAATATGAATACTCGTTATGTTATCAAGAATAATTCCATATACAGTTTTATTGGCGGGTAAAAAATTAATGTATTTTAAATGTTAATTATTTTAATCTTTATCACTATTATTTGGAAATGGCTCAACTCCATGGTACCACATTTTATACTATATGCTGTGCCGCATTTCGTTTGTTCCATGTACTGAAACACTCCGTTTATAGGTAACGTTATATCTGATTGTTCTTTCTTATTTGTGTATTATTTTTTGTTATTGGACGGTTTCGTTATGCATTCTACTTGAAAAAAATGAGATATTCACCCTAGACAAATAGGTATATTCTAACTATTTGACAATGTAACTAAAAGTAGTTGCCACATTGTTATCCTAATGATTATTCACAGCGACACAGTAGAAGGCTCATCTACTGTTTCTTTCTTTGCTCATTTTTTGGAATAAGAAGCTGCGAAAATAATATTAACAAACCCAGATATTTTAATGCTTTTTGGTAAGTTTTCACTTGTTTGATAATATTAAAGGCTTATGATGTATATCTCCTTGCAAGTTTCTTATAGACAGACTCCATAACTAAAACAAAAATAGAAAGAAATGGTAATTAGGATTTTAGTGTTCTCAAGATGACATTACAACTAATGTAGGAATTTATTACATAATATGCTTGTATCTTACTATCATTTAGGTAATGATGTTATTTGTTCAGGAGAAGCAGTGTTTGAAGGATGTAATTTAGCCGTTATTGGTTTAAATTTTCCTTGGCAATATTTTTTCTTCTTCTTTTTCCTATGTTCTTTTTATAAGCTGAATTTTTATTATGGCGAGTCATGTTTCTTAAAATCACTTTCTGGCTTCTCGGTGCAGGATTCTAATGATTCACCAGTCGGGCATGATACAGGTTCAATTCTAATCTTTTTCCCCACTCTGTATTTTGAGGCTGATTTTCTTACATTGTCTTGGGGAAGAAAATATTTCCCAAGCTTCTTTCTAAATGAACTCTAGTTAGTAATATATTTATGGGTTATGCTCTGTTCCCCCCCCCCCCCCCTTCCTGTCAAATATAGTTCATTTTGTGTTAACCCAACTTTTTACCTTCTTTTTCCACTCCCTAACTACCATTAGTCAAACCATTACTTTTAACATTTGACCATGAAGCCATAAATATAAAATATAAAACAAGAACCTTGATAACTAAAAACAATTAAATGTATCATTAATACCGAAAATTTATAAATATGGTGGGTACACTAGTTTAGACTGGTTGTGCTTGATATATTGTTCATTCATGGGTTTTCAGGGTTTTTGAATGCTGATGACGATGATGATGATGAGGTAGCTGAAGCAGATGATGATTACGTGCCTGGTGCTGGAGAAACCCACTATCTTGAGAATAGTGGATGGTCTTCCCGTACTAGGTATGTACTTTCTGATATGTTGTACCTCCAAAAGGATACTTGCTATAATTCTGTAAAACTATTACTAGAAAAGCAAAGATATTATCTTTTGACTGCGGTGTTCGTAACTTAGTTGAAACCGGTGCTTTTTTAATACTGCTTAATTGCATAAAAAGTAGGGACATAAATTGTCAAATATATGTTCTCTCTCTACCCCTCCCCTCTAGGTCTATCAATGATCAAATTTGGACTGGATTAACGTCAATCCAAATTTATTTATTAATACAATATTCAGATCAAAATCGATTCGGATTATACATTGCATCTCAGAACTCCATTGCATATCCGAATCCATTACGGTTCAGAATGGATTATCCGACCCTGATAAGTATGAAATTCGTAACATTATTTTTAATAACGTTAAGTGTATTAAAAGTGATGATTCGATTAGGATGATGAGAGATTATGGAAAGATGGAAAAACTAATTCGAGAGGTTATTGAATGGAGATAATGGAAGTAAATTAGATATAGAGGAACTTAGGGGGAGACTCATTGGATGTTTAAGAAAGATGAAAACAAGGAGGGTTTCAGGACCGGATGATATCCGAGGAAGGAGTGGCTTATAAAATTATTTAGTAGAATTATAATAACTAATAGGATGCCTGATGAATTGAGAAAGAGTGTTTTAGTACCTATTTGTAAAATTAAAGATGACGTCTAAAGTTATTCAAATTATCGTGTTATTAAGTTAATGAGTCATACAATGAAACTTTGGGAGAGTGATTAAATATAGATTGAGATTGAAAACAACAATATCCGATAATCAATTTGGGCTTATACCCGGGAGGTCAACAATGGAAGTAATTTATTTATCGTGAAGATCAATGGAGAGGTATAAGGAGAAAAAGAAGAACCTTGACTACAGTAAGAACTTCAGCCGGAGAAAGTAATGAATTCTCAATTAATGTAGGTCTGCACCAAGGTTCAACACCAAGTCTTTATCTTTTTGATCTTATTATGGATTAGTTGACTAGACAAGTATAAGATGAGGTGTTGTGCTGAATGCTATTTGCAGATGATATTGTTTTAGTGGCCAAGACGAGGATTATGCTAGATTGGAATTGTGGAGAGATAATTTAGAAACAAGAGGTTTTAAAATAAGCAAGATTAAAATAGAATATGTGGAGTGCAATTTTAGTAGTAATAGGATGACAAACAGGTGGTGGTGAAATTGGAGGGTCAAAAGATACTTAAAAATGATCATTTTTGTTATTTAGGCTCGATTATTCAAAACGATGGAGATATTAGTGATGATGTTACTCATAAGATTAAAGTATAGACTAGGTTAAGTGGAGAAGTGCGACCGGCGTATTGTGTGATAGACGTATACCTTTGAAGTTAAAACGGAAATTTTATAGAACGGCCATTATATTTGCCATGTTACATGGACAGGGTGTTGGGCAACCAAAAAATAAAATGTGCAAAAAATAAGTATGGTAGAGATGCGAATGCTAAAATGGATTTGTGGTAAAACTCGAAAGGATAAAACTAGAAATGAACAAATTCATGAAAATGGTAAAAGTAGCTCCCATAGAAAATAAGTTGAGAGATAATCGATTTAAATGGTTTGGACACGTCAAACGTAGATCAATGGATGCCCCCGTAAGGAAGAGTGATGTAGTTAGTATTCGTGGTAACGCAAGGGCTAGGTAGGCCTAAATTGACTTAGTGAGATATTGTAAAAAAAGACATGATATCATGTGGTTTAACCGAAGATATTGCACTAAACAAAATGAAATGGAAAAATAAGATTTAGGTAGCCAACTCCAAATAATTGGAAAAAGGTTTTGTTGAGTTGTGATAATAACACAAATATAATTACTATTCTAAAAATCTAAAATATGTAATTTTTTTACAAGTGTAATAATAATTGTGAGGTAGTTATATATAAAGGGTAGATACTCAAATTATGAAATATATGCTATTAATATATCATTTATTTAATATATTAAACCATATCGGATTCTTTGTGGATTGGATTACAAATTCATATTCGATGAATTTTCTAAGCATATAAATAAATGATTGGATTTTTCGGTTATTGGATTACATAATACCAATTCATATCCAAATAAATATCTTGAATTCGGATCAGATTTGGACTAAAATCTGGTCCATTGACGGGCCTACTAACATCCAAAATATCGAAAATATGTGTTATTGTCAATATCTCTTTCTAGCTCCATTTAGTTGGAAAAGTTCCATTTAGTTATTGTCAAATAAATATGGGTTATTGTCAATATCGAAAAGTTCACGCCCCCAGTTCATCCACCACCACTTGCTCATTCCACTACCGCCAGTTCGTAAACCACAACTATCGTTCATCAACCACCACACAATCCACTCCCCACCAAACCACTCTTCATCCGAGAGAGAGAGAGAGAGAGAGAGAGAGAGAGAGAGAGAGATTCTACCAGTGCTATGTCAATCACCACCAAATCGTCCACAACACAAGACGGCGTCAATCTCTATATACATACACGGATTAAGTAGACTAATATATTGACCTAAATTGACATATTTTTAATAGATTCGTCCGCGCGCACACACACACACACACATATATATATATATATATATATATAAACACTAGATCTATTGACCCCCAAATTTCCAGATTTACGAGAGAAATCCAAATCCTAGATCAGCTCACCGATCTTTTTGAATAGAGTTGGAGGTTAATGGAATATCTATTCCAAACCTCTACACGCAGAGAGATTTGATCATCTGCACTTAGATTTTTATTCAATCAAAACCTAGACTAGACATTTATCAATTTTCTTTTCTGAATCGGAACGTGTAGTGGTGGTTGGTGGTGCAGCTATTGGGCAAAGGCCAAATGAGTAAGAGAGTGACATCCGTTAGGGAGAGAGCTTTGATATTTATTGAAAGAAAGAGAGATAACAAATGGATTGGGTTGTTTGGTTATTTGTTTCATGTGGTTAAAGATCTGGGTTAGGCCTATTCTAATGAAGGATAGGATGGGTAGTATTGTCACATGACATCTTTCATTAATTTGTAACAGATTTATAACAGAATTATGTTGTGAAAAATTAAAAGTTTAGTGAGCAGCTTGTCGGGTTTTAAACGAGGGGGGTGACCTGTAAATCCGGCATAGTTTTGAAGGGTTTACTAGAATATAGACCTTTAAAAAATTATATTCTTATAAATTTTGTAGCGTTTTTTATGCATTATTTTTATTACATTTTAACTTACTGGGCATAAATAGTTAGTTTGGATTCATCAAGTCCAAATGTCTTTTTTAAGCGTCTCTGAAATTGATAATTCAACCAATTTAAATTATTTTATTTATAAATTTCCTTATTATTAGTGTCTGGTTGTAAAAAAGAAAAAAATGAGAATCTAGAAATTTAAGTTGGTTCATAAAAACTTAAATAAGCTAATTTCTAACAGAACCTGAAATTACCTGAGTCAAAATTGGAGTATTAGTTGGCTTCACTTTATTCTCTTTCTTGACGTAAGTTTCAATTTGACTCCGCAAATCGATCTCATCTCTCTCTCTCTCTCTCTCTCTCTCTCTCTCTCTCGGTTAAGTCCTGGATATTTCTTTTTTAGGAATTCCATATTTACCTTAGTATATTTGACTTCCTCTTGATATTTTTTCTTCTTTTGTTCATCTTTCAAATTCTTCCTCATCTTTTAACCCTCAAAATTTCCAAACAAAACTGTAAGGAAGATAAATGAAATCTGTTGGCTCGCAGATGAGCCATATATTGTTAGGCTTAATTGAGGAAGTGAATAGGTTTAGTACATATGTTCTTGATACATAGTGATTGTTACCTTATATAGTTATCATTATGTTTTCCCAACACTAAATAGATGGATATTATTAGGGGTGGCAATTCGGGTTAGTCGTGTCGTTTTCGGGTCGCGCTGGTTTTGATTTGAGTATAAGTTTTGGGTACTCTTAAATCTATACAAGCTAATTGTGTCATGCTCGAGTCATTTCGGATTATTACCATAAACGGGTTATCGTGTCAAAAATTGCTAGCCAATTTAAACCTATCTTAAATGAGCAACTTATGATTCGTTATTAGCACGAGCACAATTCGCCCACAACAATCTACACCTCCCATTTAAGACCACTACTTTAACTCACGGGCCTCATATTTTTCAGCTCGTGGTCCAAATTCGGGTTTAAAGAAAAAAAATGACGGGTCAAATTGGACACCCATTTATATGCATAAAATCTTGCCGAATGAACCTTAAAAGCAGCCACACCCTCACTCCTCTACTCTCTCTCCCTCTCAACACTCACAGGCGCACGCACAAACTACAACCATATTTTTTACGGGGTTTCAAATTTGTTCTCTCTCTCTCTGTTGGTAGCCTCTCGCTCTTTATCTTTGTTCAACAGTCTACTTTTAGCATTTGAGTTTGCTGCTGGGTTTGTAGATATTGGTGCCGACTGAGATTTTTCATGTGAATCTGAAGTGTTTTTTTTTTGAATTTGTTAAAATGAGATTGATAACATAAATAAATCTGGTTGCAAAAAGAGGAAAAATAAAAACGGGTCACCCTGCTTAAACCTACCCTCCCAATGTTTCAGCCTATATTCCTACCCTTCCCTTCTCCCCCCCCCCCCCCCCCCCCCCCCCCCCCGGGGAAATCCGTCCCAACCCATATTTGACCCATCCAAATCTGCCTAATTGCCAGTGCTATTCATTATTATTAAAATGACCTATTAATAAAATTAAATAATTTGTTCAAGCAGACAGGACCTTAGTATCGTTCCGGGAAGTAGGATAGTGTGTTCACTTCCTAATAATATAGATAATAACATAAAAACGATCATATTTCTACTTAGCTTGGAATAAAAGAATTTATAGATTGTGAAGGGTATGTTTGGTTATAATTATATTCCGTGTTTAAATACAATGCTGACAAGAATTTGCGTTGGACACATCTTCTTTTAAATACTGAACTATAGTATTTTTTGTGTTATAATCTTGTTTTCAGAAAACAGCAGAAGGTTGTTTTCTGTTTTTCAACGAGTCGTTCATTCTCTATATTTTTATGCAGTTATACCTTAATATATACTATCCATATACAATACATTAAATGTGTGTAATTATAATAAATAAAAATTATATATGCACATGTACACAATTATGTATATGTATGTATTATTAAATTATAGTATACTAAGATTAATATGTTGAATAACGTGATTAATACATACATTATATAGTTTTATATATATATGTGATAATATAACATATTCATATAGTATATATGTATTAAATAATATTATCAATTCATGTATGTATAATTTTACTGTGGATTATACATACAATATCATATTATATACATATATAGATTTATGTATGTATGTATGTACTTCTATATATATATAGTTAGTTAGCTAGTTAATTTCTCAAACATACTTCATTAAACATACCTAAAGAACACATGATATATCTAACCATTTATGCATGTATATATGTATACATTTATGTATCATGTATATATGGAAGTTTTATTTATGTGTGTTTATATATATTATATGTATGCATATATATAATATATATGCACATGTTTATCAATTTTGTGTGTCTTAGTTTTTACCTTTTGGGAAAACTGAATTAAAAAAAAAAAAGTTTACCAAATGCATACCTATAGTTATAAGCACAGAAAACTGAATTTAAAAAAGTTTGTAAATCAAGTTTGAAGTATCAATTATATAATACTTCGTTTAATAACAAAACATTAAAACAATGAACGAAGGGCAATAGCAAACAGATATAATAACGTGAAACTTTAACTGGTCATAGTAATCATATTTTTTATGTTAAATAGATAGAAATAACAAAGAATACATATGTGAAGATGAAGTTGTTTGTATTTATGAAGTTGTTCGCATTGTGGTGAGTGCTTAAATTAAGGTTTTTCATTTATATTCAATCATGGACAAGTGAAACAAGTAAATGTATAATGAATAATAAAAGTTTTACCTGTCCTATTTTGAACATTTTAAGTTTTTGAATGACTTGTTTAATTATTTAATGATTGTTAATTATTATTCAGTTATATAAAAGTTTTTGATTGTCTGTGTCTTGTAGAGCTGTTGCCAACTACCTCCAAACCTTATTCGATAAGGAACCTGATCGTGGAAAGAAAGTTGTTCCCATCAACGACCTGTTAGCGGGTAAAACACGCAAGGAGGCATCAAGGATGTTTTTCGAAGCATTGGTATGTTTTCCTAAACAAATTCAAAATTGATGCATATATATATGTATATTTTGAGTTTTTCCCCAATTTTGAAATAATTTGCAATAGCCCCCAAAAGGTTTGCAAATGTTAACAAGATCATCGCAAAAGTGGCGCTAAAACCCTGAAGGGGATTTTATTTTAAAATCAGGGATCCAACTCAAAGCCTGCTGTAAAAGTGCCAGGTTGAATTCAAAATAATCATTTCCCTCCTTTTGTGTGCTCAAGGGAACCGTGGTGAAAAGGAAAATGGTGATACATTTTTTCACATATTAATTTTTTTTTTGTTGGTTCGGAATTGTGATTAGGCGCACGCCCTATAATTATGTAACTTTAAACAAAAATAGTGAACAAAAAAAGGGGTCATTCGACAAAAAGTTTATTATAAAATACTCGCAAACACTCTTATCCTAAATCATAAGAAAAAAATTGTCAAAAAAATAGACTAGGGACTTCTGAAACATAAAAAATAAGGTGCACTAAGTGCAAAATATATTTAACCCCTAGGGACTAAACATTAATTGTCCCAACAAAATTTACTCTAAATAGGTGAATATTTTTTACCGTGGTGAAAATATTTTACCCCAAACCAAACAGACCGTAAAGGTCAAACCATTTCAATTCAATGGGGGTAGCCTAGAGCTTTGGTGTCATTTCAATTCAAGAGTTTGAAGCGTTTTTGGCCTACCTACCGTAGGTCAGTCGGCTCGGCTATCTCAAGCGTCTTGGCAAAATGGGTGTGAGGCTATTTTTCAAATCTAAAATCTGAGCGATTTTGATCGGGCAGGCTTGGGAAAATTATCTCCTCGGGCGGCATTTGCTTTGCTGCCCGACCTTCTCTCTTGTTTTTTTTAAATTATTGGTGGACCGAACCCAAATGCCTAAATTGGTAGGCCCTTGAATTTTCAAAAAGTTGAAATTTTGGCCAATTTGCGCTGGTTGGTGTCCAATAGTCTTAAAGTTCTTGTTCAATTTTGCCTTTATGACATCCTCTTCAATTTTTTTACATCATAATTTTTAATTTTTCGTGTTCTTTTATTTTTGTCATCAAATTGATTCTTGTTAATATGAACAAAAACATTGCAGGTGCTTAAAACAAAGGATTACATACATGTAGAACAGCAGACTGCCTTTGACAACATTAATATATTGCCTCGAGTAAAGCTTATGAAATCAAGCTTTTGATATCAAGTGAAAGCTCAACCTAGGGATTTCTTAGATCTTCTATTCCTTATTCTAAATTAAATGCTTTCATAGTTGATGTATGTTTGTATGTCTGTAATTGGTAGTTTAACCATGGAGCTGATTGAGAGCATGTAACACTATAGTGATAGTAGATAAAACAAACGGTGCTCTGCTGTAATATGGATTTTATTTTATTTGTATATATTTATGTAACATTAGTGCCATATCTACAATTAATACTAAATTTGTCCTGTTAAATGTTTACTAAAGTTGTAGTTGACCATTTACTCCAACAATACATGTATTTTGTTAGGGTTATATTGACAAAAATTCAGATTGATAATAAGATACTTGCCATAATTCTAGTTTTTGTAAATAACTAGGCATAATATCAATTTCATGCAAATCCACTGCCATAGACGAAATATAGCTAACGATTCATGCAAAATTACAATTTGAATGCAAATCGGTATTTTTTCCCATGCAAATCAAAAGTTTTTTTTAAAAATGAAATTGGTTTGATGTCTAATCAATAGCAAATCTTAGGGTTAAAAAGTCAAATATCATATTACGAAAATCCCCAAGGCCAACGACCCATTTTATTAATTCCAGTTGCAAGTTTGTTTACGTGACTACAAACGTTGCATGATGACATAGCATCACATAGTTCGTGTTCAGTGGGGTCAATAGAGAGGGGATGACTCTGCTTGGGAGTGAGAGGATACAACGAGATAACGGTGTTCGTATTTGTTTTGAGATAGGTATGTGTTATTTTTGTGTGAATTCGAGGACATAATTCTTTTTATTATAGGGGAGTAATGGAATGCCCTAATATTTGTAAAGGTTTTATTAATTATTAATGATTTATTTAATTGGGAAGTAAACCGTTTTAGAATTTAAATGGAAAAACTTAAATTCATATTGAGAAAATAAGTTAAATGAACTAACTTGAGATTTATAGGTGAATTGAAAAATTGATGAAAAGTTTCGGGTTAAAGTTTAATTTATAAAAGTATAGGGTTAATTCAGTAATTCTAATAAGATAAATTTTGATTTAGAGTCTTAAGTAATTTTTATAAAGGCTTAAGGGCATTTGTTTGTATGTCATAGTAAGCAAGTAGGTGAATTAGGGTTTCACATCTTTTAGGGATTATAGGGTTAACATTCGGAGGTTGAGACCCAAGACCACAGGCGACTGTAGTGTGGTGTGGGCTGCGGCCACCTCACGGTTAAGCCACGGGGTGCCCTAGGACAAATTCGGGGGTCAGGTCCCTCTTGTACTATTAAAGCCTCAAACCCTTATTTGCCCTTAATTTTTAAGTTATCTCTTCTCCAAGGAAACCCCAAATAACCCAATTTCTTTCTCAAACAAACATTTTGCCCCATATCAAATCAAGAGAAAATTTTCAAGAATCAATCAAGCTTTCAAAGGGATTTTCAGATCAATCATCAAGGCTTTCAAATCAAGCTTCCATAGAGAGTTTTCAAGTGATTTGAAGAAAAGTTTCAAGGTATTTTTAAAGTGGGTTTCAACAAAGTTTTCAAATATTTTTCTCTTCCAAATTCAATTAAGTTTAGTCTTCAATTGAAACAAGTTTCTTTCTACTCCTCTCCTTTTATACGTGTATATGTTGAATTTCACCTAAACCTAATTTTATTGTAAAATCAATTAGAAAATCGTAAGAATTGACGACTTCCTAACTTGTTGTATTTAGGTGAAATCCATTATTCTTATAATCGAGTTAGAGCCCTATTAAATATATAAATTAAACATTAACCAATCAGGGAAATGTGTAATTTAGGGTTTGCAAACTCATTAGAGGAATTGATTATTTGAGATTAGAACTGGATAACATGTTCCTACTTTAGGATTGATAAATTTTAAAATTTCACATGCTTAGGTTGGTTGTACCTTAATCATTAGTGGTAGTAATCTTAATAGAAATTGCCCAAAATGCTGAAATTTAGTATGTGGACTTTATTCATGATGAATTATTCCCTTGGAATCCTAATTACATGTTTATTTTATGCAAGAGTATAATATGAGACTTTACTCATAATGTGGGCGATATAAGGAGTATGGGATAAACTTGTGTTTGTTGTTTGTTTGGTCGTTGGATGGTAGTGTTGAACTAGTTGCTTTCAATGTGAACTTTGGATATGTAAACACTTAATTCCCTTACTTTACGCTCTCATAATAAACCCTTAATTAATTTGTCTTAACATCTACCTTATCTAAATGGAAATGTAGCGGGGTGGGGGTGGGGTTCCTTGTTTGAATTTCACTCCAGTGAGACGACCCACACATGGAGTTTAAAGATGGGTATGAGTAATGACTCAAAACCTTTTACTTAAATGTTTATATTAAGAAAAGTTACTTGTAGGCATGTTACACATTTAGCTCCTTATATAACGGTGTAAAGTGTAATAAAATGCTCTAATGGTAATAACCCGAGGGTGGGACTTTTGGGAAATGATGATATAGCATAGAGTGATTAAATACTTGTAAACTTGATGATATGATTGATACGTGAGGGTGAGTACCGAGGAGGAAAACCCTTATGTTTAGATACTTGATGAGAATGATTAATGATGGGTTGTTATTGCGTCACACAGAGTTGTGGATCTACCCCCCTACGTAGCGGGGTGATTTTGGGTATTCCGAACCTGTAAAGCATGCAACTACAAGTTGTGTGACGGTTAGTTTGGGGTACCGCAAGCTATTGAAATGGATGGGATGAAGGGGAACATGTCAGTAACATGATAATTAATTATTGAGAATAATTAATTAATGAAACTAACCGAGTTAATGGATTTGAGATAATTCTAAAGCATTATAAAGTTTTATTTTATGTGATGGGCCGTTCAAATGGGTTATATAAACTGTGATTTTATCATTTATATATATAAAAATATTTTGAGTTGCGTAGCTAAATGACTTTCTAGGGTTTTGATCCATATCTTTCACGTGGTGTCCTCAGGTGATAGAGATAGACCTCCAATTTAGTCTTCCTCTTCCCAGCTAGCACATATACTTCATCTCTCACTCTTTCAGGAGTTCAGTTATGAAAATGATGCACATCTCTATCTTATCAGCTGGAGGTCAATGGATTTGCACAATGAATCCTAGTTATGCTTATTTTTTCATGACACTATTGATTTATAAAATTTTCAATATTCTAAGCTTGTGTGCATTGTGCTTGTTTGTTCATTAAGTTCGCTTTATCATATCACTTGAGGCTAAAGCTTAGTTTGATAAACTTTTGTGGTCAATTAGAACTTTTTGAATATATTTGAGTGTTTTGGTCATAATTCATTTGTATCTAGTTTACGCCCATTTATTCTATCTGACATGTTTACACACATTGATACTATACTAGTGTGTAAAGCTTATGTGTTTTGTGTCGAGTTTTGTAGTTGTTTATACCTATATATGTGTGCCAAATTTTCTTTGATATATTTTGCATATATTATGTGGTATCGTATTTTGACTCTTTGCGATATACATTTAGTCCATGGTTGTCACATACTTGATCATAGTTTGGATTATTTGTGCTTGTGTTGTATTCGTAATATTTACACTTTTTGAAAAATAAAAAATTTCAAAAATAGATGGTGGATTTTGCCTTTGAGATTATCATTACACGTGTTTACATATCTATGTGATGATATCTTACAAGTTTAGTTTCTACTCCTGTGCCTATTTTTGGACAAAAAAGGGGAAAACAAATTGAGGGTGAGGTTTGATGAGTTTGACTCATATGAGAGGCCATTATGAGTTTTGTTTTATTTTCTATTTCAAACTCTATGCATCACGGGTATTTTTCTTTGCTTCATGTGTGTAGGTATCTAAAAGGAAGAACATATTGCAGTGCCTGAAGACAAACTTGCATAAAGGAAGATCCAGATGAGATTGAAGAAAACGTTTCACTACGTCGTTCCATTTCTAAGGAATAAAATGGGTATTAGGATTTTTTGTCATAAGGGGGAAATTTTTGTAATTTGAGTTTCGATTAGTTTTGTACCAGAATAGCCAAAGGGGGAGATTTGTAAGCTCAAATATTTTAGAGTAGGCCGTTTATTTATTTCATTTGCACTTTGACATATTTGGCGTATCCCGTTACAAACCAACATGTGCCGACACGATGAACCGAACTCCAACATCTCCAAGATTTAAGACTTCCCTACAAGATTTATGTATCGTTAAATCGTTTCTTTGAACGAACTGCTAACGAGGGCATATTATTTCAATTCATAGAAAGTTCGTTGAAAGCTGGTTCTAACGAGATTGGAGTCTCGTTCAAATGATCTTTGGATTTCGTTCTAACGAAATGACATTCCCGTTCGATGACTTTTATTTTTGTTCGGACAAATTTTCTGTCTCGAATTTTGTGTCAGATCTATAAATACCTGTTTTGACTCCAAATTTTATAAGACTTAAAAAAAATATTTCCTGCATATCCGTGGCAAAAGTTTTCAAGTTTTATGTTACCAAAACACTTTTTAAATCACCACTTTACATCCCCAAATAGTTTTTGTGAATTTTTTTATAACTCTTGAAGTTTCATATCTTGCATACACTTGTGGAGAGGATTATCTATGGCTAATTTTGTGACTCGAGTGATCACGGATGAAGAAGGAAGAGGGCTGATCGGTGGTTATCGGGAGTGGACTACCGTTTTTGGACTACTCTGGATTTGAGTAGACACTGGGAGTTATACTTGTGAGTGTATCAAGTAGTCTATAAGTCGATAGTCTTGTAAAACTCTCTAAAGTGCTGATTAAAAGCTTTTGCCCTAAAAAAGGATTTTTTTTTATTTGCTATATTTTATTGCATGCTTAGTTTAATTATGTGAATGGATCATTTTTCTTATGTAAAAATAATTTAATCATAGATTAAAACTCGATTTAAAATTGGGTGTATTTATTTAAAGGTTCAATCTTTAATAAATTGGAAAAATACAATTTTTTTTTTGTAACCATCTTTGCCAGCCGTGTTTCACGCCCCAACAGAATTATATTATGTGCCATATCAACTTTGCAAATAAGACTTCATTTATTTGAGTGATTTGAGATCATTGAATTAAAGTGTAATTTTAACCATTTAGTAGAATTAATTATGATTAAATAAAGAAAGAAAATAAATTACGGGGAAGTAATTTTGAATTTTTGAGTATTTATCTGATTTTTTTTTTTAATTATTTGGTCTTGGGTCCCTACTATAGTCCATATTTCTAAGTAGCAAGCCTAAACTGTTTGAAAACCTAGTCTAGTCTAAGCCAATGACTTATACATACACACACACACAAGCGCGCGCACACACACACACACACACACACACACACACACACACACACACATATATATATATATAAGCTAGAGTTTTATGTTGCCTATTCCCTATTGAGGGCTAGAGAGGGAGAGAGAAAAATACTATTCATGTTTTTGTGGAGAGGCCTAGAGAGAGAGGTTCACATCTCACTCAAAACCTAAGATTTTCATCTCCAAGGATTTCCACACAAATGAAATAGACAAAGGGAGAGATCATAAGAGTATAGTATACTCATGTGCCCTATAATATTTGAAATCTCTTATTCTATGTTAGAAAATACATGTTGAGTCTAGTTCAAGAGATCTCTGGAAAGCTTCATCAAACACATTCCGGATCATGATTGCCATTTGCCCCAAATTAATCTCTTAGGATAAAGATATTTGTCTAGCGGACTTAGATTCACCATTGGGTTAAAATAATTTACATAATAGGAAAATCTTACTCTTTTAATCTTGTGTTTTTTTAGATTTCCAAATACAAAGATACTATTTTCTTCCTATACAAAAACTTATGTTTTCAATGAATGTTTGTGTTTTGAATTTACTTGTCCTTGGTTAAGGAAGAGAAAACTTTGTGCTTTGTAAAAATGGAAAAAATGGGCAATTTCTATTTCCATTTGTGACTTAGCTTGCTTGAGGTTCGCTGTAGAAAAAAAGAATTCACTCTAGCAAAAGGTCTGCTTCGTTGATTGCAACCATATGGAAACTAGTTGGTATAAAAGTCTGCCTTAATCATGACCTTCTCCGCTGGATGTTCACTACAAAAAAACAAGACTTCACGTCAGTGAAAAACTTGCTTCGTTGGTCAAGAACTTTTGTAACCTAAGTTTAAAATATCTGGTTACAAATGTAGCTTGGGTCACTGATCCTTCGCGTAAATGAAATTTGCCAGTGAGTTTGCCCGAATTTTTGAATTTTTGAGATTTTTTCATTACATCTAATTGGGAGTTGTGTATAGACATAGTCTTTGTTTACATCCAACAAAGGTTGTTTCTTAGCCAATGATGTTGCTTCACTTGACTGTCTTTCCACTTGTCTTCATACACAAGTCCTATACAGACTCTTGTGAGTTTCCTTCTTCAATGTTGACTTAAGATATAACACATAAGAAGATAGAAAATATTCGACATATTTTTTAGTTCGTCCTTGTGTAATTTTTAATCTTTTTGATTCATTCTTGAATAATTGAAAGTATGACAATCGTACTCAACAAATCGTTAAAATATCATTTTCCAAACACTATGTGTTCTTCACTATGGCCTAGAAAAATACACTTACAAGTACACATCCTAATTGTAGTCAGTTATTACTCGGTAGTTTCGTTGCATCAGAAAAAAGTTCTCTTTCACTTTAGGCAAAAACTTTGGTGGCATAAGACTTGAATACAAGGGTCGAGTCCAAAACTAATTACGGTTATGTAGGGTTCTGTAACTGTTGGCGCTCTTCTTAGATAATATGATGGTATATAGTTGATAGTCGATCACTGCGCCGTTGGATTGTACATCATTGTCTTTTATTTTTAATATTCTACCATAGTAAATTTTTTCATTCATTTAGGTCCTAGATGTTCTCCCATTAGTGGGGTTTCCCTTGTACAACCGATGTCGTGTGAATTGTTTTATGTTTCTGCATACTAGAATCACTTGTCTTAAATGGAAGATAAAATTTTATTAGATTCTAATATTGATAAAGCAATTTCGTTACATAGACTTTTAAGATGATTTAACCCATTAATTAGTTTTTATCATTCAACCGATAATTTAATTTTAATTGGGTACTAACTGTCGAGCGTTTATAGTCTCAACATGGATAAAAAATATCGATTATATTCGATAGGCCTAATGATTGTGATTCGAAAAACAAAACTTAAAGTGGAACCTCAAAAAACCCAAATATGAGATATATGCATGGAAAACAAACACTTATATATGAACTAAGATAACATAACATACCACAATATATATAAAACATGAAATCTAAACAAGGTTATTGTAAAGTGAGCCAAAATGATTTTAGGTTTCACAAAATATACAACAAAGAAATACATGCAAAAGGAAAAACCCCAAAAGACTCGCAACAGGCCTAAGGACACATAATAAGTAATAAAAAAAAGATCATAGGAACCCATGGATATGATTTGACAAGTATAGATTAAGGGAAGCAACTTATCGACCCTTTTGGTTTATAAGGTAAAATGTCTCTCCTAACCCACTCACGACTCACCCAATGAATCTTAAAGATATGATGAGTCGATTTTATGGGAGTGACATTATGTTTATATTTTCTTCCTCTCTTATGATCCTGGATCCATAATTTTTCCTTCGTCTTTACACTTTTACCCAAAAATCTTTATCTCCTTACATTCAAATTCATAGTATTTTCTCCTAAGAAAAAGGAAATAAATCCTCTAAGTGACTTAGACTTTTTTAAGGTTTAAGAAGTTTACTTTGAGTGGTGTTATAGGAATAACTTGAGTCTTGTGTTGAATTATCTTTTACTTAAATCAAAGCATCTTCAATTTACTATTGTTTTACAAAATGAGAAAACACAAAATCTCTTTTCATACCAACTTATATTTCTTTATCAATTTCAAATCCAGTAGAATCATTAGCAATAATTCGATCACAAATGTTAGTGGAAGATATTTTAACAAAAACCTTGGCAACATTGGAACTAGATGAGGGTGATCGGTTCTTAATACCAAATTTATGAGATTAAATTGATTTATTACAATATAATCATATGGAATACAATAATAGTGCAAAAAATATGGATAAAATGAAACCATACGAATATGCTAATAATAAAAAACTTGAATATGCACATGTATACAATATTATCCTGAAGAAGAATCACTTAATAAAACTTTGATATATTAAAACTTCTCTAATTATAAATAAATCAACTATATAAGTAAATATAACCTCAACTAAAAAAACTGAAATAAAAAAACACAACACTGTACCACCACTCAACTGCAATCCCTTCTAAAGATACAATAATACAATATACATCGTTAGATGCCCGTAATAGAGCCTGAAAATACAAGTTAACGAAAGAGGATCAAAACCCCCTACAATATATCTTTTACTTACCAAACAATGATAAGAATATAGATTATTAAAAACACATGGTCATCAAGATATTTAAATGTAAATATCCGAATGCATAATAAGATGTAATATCTCAAATGCTCCTATATAAAAAGTAACACAATTCTAATTTATGAAGTCTCAATCAATTAATAACACATGACCCTAAATCATGCACTAACCACGAGGTATCTTGACCATAAGGAATCCCTACTTCTATAAAAGATACTTGTACTAAAACACCCTTACTCATATTCGAATGCTAACCATCAAATATTAACTCATCTCGAGGCAGCTTAATTTCTCAATAAGTATTAGATCCATATGAGATTTTAACATCACAACATCATATCATCTCCCAATTCATAACAACCACTAGACTCCATTTGTGGGACGTGAAAATCCGAACAAGGAACCGTACACTTATGTCTGTATTAGTTAGTCATTAAGAGCCAATGGTCACTAGAACTCAATTACTAACCTAAATTACATCACCTAAATCACTTACTCAATTATAGCTACCTATCTTGGGATACACTATATTTATTACAACCACTTGTGTCCTAGAGAGTCTATTCTTAAATCCCTAACTTGACAATAACTATATGTCGCACACTCTCTCTCTCAATGCGACATCTATTTAGTTGAGTACTCTAATACTACCTTACCATATGGTTTACCCATTCTCAAACTTATACTTAAACTCCCCCACACAAGTACATAAACAATGGCCAGTAGGGCATAATTTTACACATTATGAATCCCAATTGAGCATCCAAATGGCTCATTAATTCAAGTGGGGATTCACAATTCCCATTACCATAAACCATCCTATACGAAGCCATACATAATAATATCACCGTATAAACAAGCTAATTTAATCCATAAGGTATAAGTTTTAGCTAATCATATGTACTTGCCCCTCACCTTAAATTAAGTCTAATGCTAATTACCCAAATCCCTTATAGGGTTGTCATCCTCAAACCCATTATCTTATTTTTCCCATAAAACGTTTTAGTTTCATTATAAAGTTACTTAAATAAAGATATATTTCTAACTCTAACTATCATAATCCCATGCCCATCACAACTAAATATATATAAAATATTCATGTAGGTACATTTGACCCATCATTAGAACATATGGCATCTTGATGCCCGCACATAAAGATAGGGCATGCTCATAACCCCTTATAAAGTGTCTAACATAAGCCTATCCCCTACCATTTGGGGATCCCTCATGCCTCTAATAATCTGACTACTAGGAGGTCCCACCCCTAAAGTATTCCACTCCTAAAGTATCCTAATAAAAATACAAGTAAATCATTATGCCATCACACTAATTGTGTACCCACATACCTACACACCAATGTTTTAACAAAATGATCTATCCGTAATCCCCCAACTCAAGGTATAGCACCTCAGCACATTGGGTTATGATAAGAACTATGCCCAACCGACATAAATATAGGGTGTAGGATCATAATCTAATTAATTCACCTTAATAATGACATAGTTTTACCTTAGAGTGTGGTAGTAGATGGGGTACTTAGTAAAAGGATCTATCATCGATAAAGGCCTTGACACATCAGGTTATAGTCAGATAAGGGAGTTAATATTAGACTTTATAAAATGATATTTGTTGCATTAGTTATAGTTTATCTTGAAATAGTTACATATGATGATGGGAGTTACTTAGTTGAAATGATTTAAGATAAAAATCAAGGTCCAATGACTATTAACTCTTTACGACTAACCAATCTAAAAAACTTGTATCAGAGGGTTCCTAGTTTTTATTTCATTTTGATGTGTCCCACATATGGAGTTTAATTCCATCTTGAAGTTAGGATGTGATGTAATGATGTGATGTTTAATTCTAGTATGGATCTTAATAGTAGTTGAGTGAGTTACTTTCCTAGAGGTTTGCTAATTGGAATTATCTGTATGGGTTTGACTAGGGTAGTACTAGTGCTCTATATCTTAGTATGGATCCTTGTAGTTAGTGCATAAATTAGGTTTGCATCTTATCACCAGAATACAAATTTATAATTTAAAATTCAATAAATTATGGTTAGGATCATTTGAGATACAACCTTCAGGTTACTTTTTACTTCACTTTGTGGTTTACATTTTTATCTTAAAGATTGCATGTCTTTAAGTAGGTGATATCATGGGGCGATAATTTTAACCCTCTCTCATTGACTAATATTTTCGAGTGTTATTGTGAGGAACAAGGATGTGCTTAAGGTTTTCGTTTCCTTGGAATGGACTGCATCTGAAGATTGATTTAGTATAGTAATATTCTATTGAAGTTATGCAGTGGCAGATGTTAGATATATTTAATTAGTTGATTCAGTTTGTACCCAAAGAAGTTATAAGATATTGGAGTTATATACATCATTCTTATTCAATATTATTTCGTTTACACGTGGTTATTCAATTTTTTTTATTATTGACATATTTGTATGATTTTAGTTCATCGATATTTTACAACACTCTCATGTTATTCTACATTCTTATAGTGCATTAAATATGCAACTCTCATAAATTATATATTTAATACTGATCACCCTAGATATGGAGTCTGTGAGATTTTAAAATATTCGATTCCATGCTTCATGAGAGGATAAAGCATTAGGAGGTTAACATTTACTATATCCCGTAAAATTTATAGCTGACATCATTTAACCAGATTTGATCCCTTCTTCAAACTAGACAACAAATTTCATCGCCAAATCTTCCCTTCTTTGACATTCCATTAGTAAGATCACCTTGATAGATATACTCACTCCATTTAAAGAGGGAGATATATTTTTATTATCATATTAATATTTGTCCTTTTGTATGGGCCCCTCCATGTTTAGACCTTTGTTTTGTAGGCTTAGCTCTCTAGTCTCTTGAACATTCTAAAATATTAACATTTTATTATTACTATAATTATTGGACTCCTAATTGGGAAATTCTTCACAAAATTCTTCTAATACAATTTGTATGAGCCCTTATTTTAAATGCACATGTGGGTGGTAAATTCCTATAGGTTATGATATCTAATGCAAACAAGCCAAAAAACAATAATAATCGTAAAAAGAATGATGTCACACACACAATACAAAATGTATGTGGTTCGATAACTTGCCCATGTGCACAGGGTGTAGTTTTTCTCTATTGATTAAGAACTCAGACAAGAGAGTTATAGTATTGCCTGATGTTACAATAAAGCAATACCCAATCTCATGGGTTAGTTTACATTTATAAGGATACTTAGGAGAGTTTTAATCCCTATTGACAACTTTACCTAAGAGTTCGAACTTGTCCTTAATCATGATATGCTGTTACAAGTGACAGAGTTGAATAATTCTTCTCTGACTGGAAGTCTTCATTAATCATATGCTCACATGGCCAAGGTGCATGTGGTCCTACATGTGCTATTTAATACCTGACCCCATAATTACCCCTGAAGTTTAGTGTCTCACTGAGATCAATGTGCTTTGTGCTTAAGTAGGTTGTTGATGTTGGACAAGTCTTCATGTTCTTAAGGGATGGAGGATTCCTCCTCTGATCAGAGCTTGATAATTTTTTTACACATTGATTGGAGGACAATTTTTGAAATGCCTTAGGAACTTTATGGTCTTCGCTTTTTAAGTATCCCAGATGCACACTCATTATTATGGCGTCTTTATTCAACCTTGGGGGAAATGTATTCATCATTTCAGTCGTCGTCACATGATGTTTCGGCTTGCGGGATTATAGTAATCATTTTGGGGAACCATGAAGTCATTTCTCAACACAAAAGAACTGTTCCATCTCTTTCTATTTCCTTTCAAAACTAGAGCACTTTAAGAAGGACTTTCACTTCCTTCATTTCATTATAAACACCCTTTTTGCTTTTCTCTAATTTTTCTCCATTTTTGAATCTCTTTTCTTTGTTGTTTCTTTGAGTTTTCTTCATTCTTTAACAGTGGTGTACGTAATCAATGGAAATACTATAAACAAGTTCAAACTTGACTATATCCCACAACGGGTTAAAGTAGAACAAGTTAAAGGCCCCTGTGAACTTTCTAAACATGATGAGGGCCATTAGTTGCCCTCAGTTTTTATTAGTGAGCGTGGGAAAACACTACATCAAATCTGCCGAATTGTCACAATCATTGACCTTGACAATTCTGGGGGTGACAATTTTTTTTGTCACGGACTTGTCATGATCAATTACCGTGACAAGTTCGTTAGACTTGTCACGGTCCTCGACCTTAACAAGTTTTATCACGGTTCAGGATTGTGACAAACCGGTGACAATGTTAAAAAAATTGTCACGGTCATTGACCGTGACAACAATCCTTTGTCACGGACTTTTCACGGTCAATGACCGTGATAATTCTGGGCAGAATTGAAAAAAAATTTGCTGGGCAGTTTGGCCATTGCCACTTCCCAGCAGTATATTTGTACCTGTTATAGCAACGTTGTACCTGTTCAAACATTATATATCCAGATAAAATAGAGATAGTGCAAATATACATTCAAAATAGAGAGAATATGCATCACCATATAATCCAAATATAATTCAAATGTAATAATTTAAAACAGTTCAATTCAAACTTAAATCAATGTCACTAAATGTCTGGGGTATGGTTAACGCTGAGGAGGTGAGTAGGACACACGATATACGAATTAACACATCCACTAATATACGCCGTGCCGCATTGTTCGCGCAACCACAATTGGGAGTTCTCCTTCCCGGGCATCACATGCGTGACGAGCACCCTAGACTCGATGTCTTGAAGCTCACGTCAATGAACTAGTGCACCCTGGACGATATTCGGGTCCCTCAACCCCCGCCCTATCCGCTGGCCATCAAATATGTCCATTATAAACACGCTCAGCCAACCAAGCGTCGACATCTGTCTGTTGAAGGGATCCAAATAGGGAAGTGGATCATCAAAGTTCGCACATCTCGACGATGAAGCAGTGAGGTCCACATCCTCGTCCTCGTCCTCCCACACCTCCTCCTCCCGCACCGCCTTCTCCTTCCCTTTACCCTTACGGGTTATGCCCAACGAACGCTTCACGAATGACTACATATCCTGGATCGTCACCTCCAAACGGGACAGCTTCGCGTTATCTGAATCCACCGTTCGAGCAAACCCGGTGTCGCTCGTCTCCAATCCGATGATCCTAGATTTGGCCACCCGCGAGCTCACCCCCTTGTCCTCCCCTTGCGATCAGAGCCAAGCACTTGGTTGAGTGCCTCTGTGGACAAAGATGCCTTGTCGGCATCAGACTGCGACTCATGCACTTCCTTAAGCTTTGCCTGAAACGACAAAAATCACATGATTAGTAAAAAAGTAAATTAAAAAATTATAATGTAATTAACAAAAAGTAAACTGTCGGATTACTTACAATCGTTGACGCGATGCTTGGGGACACCTCCTTGTCATTCCTCTTCTTCGTCCGAAGAGCCACATCATTATCGAGCCTATGTGGCCTACCCCCGATGCCACTCCCTGTCCCCTGAAATAAAATAAAGTAAAATTAGTATCGGCCCTGCAAAGTAAAATAATGCAGAATAA